>NW_020769341.1:9826270-9842089 GCF_900518735.1 Pseudonaja textilis
GATAGATAGATAGATAGATAGATAGATAGATAGATAGATAGATAGATGCATAGATAGATGCATAGATAGATACATAGAGAGATGAAAGATGTAATAGATAGCAATAGAGTAGATAGATAGATAGATAGATAGATAGATAGATAGATAGATAGATAGATTCTTTAATGTCATTGTACGTATATACACAGTATACACATACAACAAAATTCACATAACACCCAGAGACCAGACCCAACATGCACACACACACAACAATCCCCAAACTCACCCCCACCCACCAAATTCCCCGCCCCCTAAAAACACACAAGCATCCACACAACAGACCAAGTAATACTGTCCTACAGCTCACTGGTGGTGATCCTTAAGTTCATTGTTAAGTGCAATTATAGCTCTGGGATAAAACCTGTTCAGAAAACATGTGGTCCAAGTTTTAATTGTCCTGTATCTTCTGCCAGAAGGCAACAGTTCATAAAGATTGTAAGCAGGATGGGAAGAGTCTCTGAGAATGTTATCTGACTTCCTCAAACAGCAAGATGCAAAGATGTCATCCAGGGCTGGTAACTGGAGCCTGATGATATTCTGGGCAGTTTTAACGATTCTCTGTAGAGTAATTTTTGTCCGCTACACAGCTGCTCCCATACCATGCAAGAATGCCGTATGTCAGGACACTTTCGATGATGCTGTGGTAGTAGGACAGAAGTAGATGCTGAGATAGATTTATCTTCCTGAGCATTCTCAGGAAGTACAGCATCTTCTCTGCCTTCTTCACAAGCATGTTAGCATTCATAGTCCATGAGAGGTCCTCTGAGATCAAGGACAAGTTGCTGGCAGCTGGAGTGAATGACTGGAGTTTGTAGTTGAGACATGAGGTGAATTGGCTAATGTGACTGGGGAGTCATTAAATGGGGCAGGGGAAGATGCAGGAATTCAGATTTGGGTTTTCCCCAGATGTGCCAACATGACTTCTCTAATAAATTCTTATTTTGATGGACTTTGTTTCAAAGTTTTGAATTTGATGGAGAGTTTAATTGGAACACTGACACTAGAAACAGTTTATGTATGTGAAGAGAAATAATATGGCACAATTGTAAGTAGGAAAACAATATACAAACCTAAAATAAGAACAAGCTCTATAGATTAAATTATTTTTCTCAATATAAAACAAGCTATCTGGAGATCATTATTTAAAAACTCTTTAAACCTTGCCTTCTCAATCAGTGAAAAAACATACTCTTTTCAAAGATTGAAGACTGGTTTTTAGGATATATTATAGACCAATCCAAAATTCTGTTCTACTTTTTGGTGTTTTATTTTAATTTTGCTACTACTAAGTTCACTTAGGGCCACTGGATTTGTTTTGATACTTATGAGTCATTCTGAGAGTTTGTTTTTAAATACAAAGTGTTCTGCATTAATAAATACACTGCTCAAAAAAATAAAGGGAACACTTAAACAACACAATGTAACTCCAAGTCAATCACACTTCTGTGAAATCAAACTGTCCACTTAGGTAGCAACACTGATTGACAATCATTTTCACATGCTGTTGTGCAAATGGAATAGACAACAGGTGGAAAGCAGAGGCAGTTAGCAAGACATCGCCAATAAAGGAGTGGTTCTGCAGGTGGTGACCACAGACCACTTCTCAGTTCCTATGCTTTCTGGCTGATGGTTTGGTCACTTTTGAATGCTGGCAGTGCTTTCACTCTAGTGGTAGCATGAGACGGAGTCTACAACCCACACAAGTGGCTCAGGTAATGCAGCTCATCCAGGATGGCACATCAATGTGAGCTGTGGCAAGAAGATTTGCTGTGTCTGTCAGCATAGTGTCCAGAGCATGGAGGCGCTACCAGGAGACAGGCCAGTACATCAGGAGATGTGGAGGAGGCTGTAGGAGGGCAACAACCCAGCATCAGGACTGCTACCTCCACCTTTGTGCAAGGAGGGACAGAAGAAGCACTGCCATAGCCCTGCAAAATGACCTCCAGTGGGTCACAGATGTGCATATAGCTGCTCAAACGGTCAGAAACAGACTCCATGAGGGTGGTATGAGGGCCCAACGTCCACAGGTGGAGGTTGTGCTTGCAGCCCAACATCGTGCAGGACTTTTGGCATTTGCAGGAAAACACCCAAATTGGCAAATTCACTACTGGTGCCCTGTGTTCTTCACAAATGAAAGCAGGTTCACAGTGAGCACATGACAGATGTAACAGGGTCTGGAGATGCCGTGGAAATGTTCTGCTGCCTGCAACATCCTCCAGCATGACCAGTTTGGCAGTGGGTCAGTAATGGTGTGGGGTGGCATTTCTTTAGGGGGCCACACAGCCCTCCATGTGCTCGCCAGAGGTAGCCTGACTGCCATTAGGTACCGAGATGAGATCCTCAGACCCCTTGTGAGACCATATGCTGGTGCGGTTGGCCCTGGGTTCCTCCTAATGCATGACAATGCTAGACCTCATGTGGCTGGAGTGTGTCAGCAGTTCCTGCAAGACAAAGGCATTGATGCTATGGACTGGCCCGCCTGTTCCCCAGACCTGAATCCAATTGAGCACATCTGGGACTGTCCAGGAGTTGGAGAATGCTTTAGTCCAGGTGTGGGAGGAGATCCCTTAGGAGACCATCCGCCACCTCATCATGAGCATGCCCAGGGGTTGTAGGGAGGTCATACAAGCATGTGGAGGCCACATACATTACTGAGCCTCATTTTGACTTGTTTTAAGGACATTACATCAAAGTTGGATCAGCCTGTAGTGTTTTTTTTCCACTTTAATTTTGAATGTAACTCCAAATCCAGACCTCCATGGGTTGCTAAATTTGATTTCCACTGATATTTTTTGTGTGATTTTGTTGTCAGCACATTCAACTATGTAATAAACAAAGTATTTAATAAGAATATTTCTTTCATTTAGATCTAGGATGTCTTATTTTTGTGTTCCCTTTATTTTTTTTGAGCAGTGTACATAAATTTATTTAAATAATTTTTATTTAAATAAATAAATACATTACATTAAATTCTACATATCTCGAATACTATTGATTGGTAATAGGAGTTATCTCCTAGTCCTACTTCAGTCTTCCCAATAAAATCCAGATAATTTATTTTGAAACTTTTCAGAAGTTCTTAATGGAAAGGTCAATAATAGCTATAAGGTTTATTGAAAGACAAGTCGTCCTTTCCTACCATACTACTGCTGCAGGCTCAGCATACTGTGTGATGAGTAAAGTGTCCCCAGCAGGGCAGTGATGAAACCCAGAAAGCTTGATCAGTGTCTTCTTCATTCTGTTGCTATTTTGAAGGTTACCCAAATATAACTAGTGTTATTGAATAACTGAGAAATGGACCGAAGGAATAAAAATGGACCTGTATATTATAAATCATAATAAGCAAATTCTGCCAACAGTCCTTGATTAATGGAGGGGATGAGAGAAGATTTCATAAAACAGCTGATTTCTGAAATTAAATGTCTTTGTGGCTTCCCTCTTCCATAATGTCACGAATGGAGCCAATTTTAATTGTCTTGAGTTCAGCTCAGTTTCCTTTTTACATCAATTTATGAGTTAAAAATAAGAGAAAGACAATCTGTACAAATTTTTACATACATTGTCCTGCACAATTTTTCCTCAATATATGTATCTTAATTTGCTTCTTAGGGTTTTCTTTCCCTTTGAATTGTGAACCATATCTAAACTCTTTGAAAGATTCAGATTTCAAAGAAAAGGAAGAAAAAATTTGTTTTCCCCTTAGATGTTCTGGGAATAAATTCCCTTCGTTGCAAGGGATGGGATGATTTGAATACACATAAATATAAATGCAGATATCTGCCCAATCAGATATATCAGTAAGAAAACATAATATAAACTATTCCAGTGTGATTTATAATATACCTTTCCAAAAATATGAGTATATCTGTATAATAAGGAATAAACATTTAATTAAAAATCTGTTCCAGTGTTTGCATTCGATGTTAGCTAAGAAATAAAAATGCATTGGTTATACATTACTAAGTTTCTATTTTTTTTCTGATGTCAAAGCCTGTTTACCATTTAACATGTTTCTGGCTCAATTTGAATTTTCTTCAGACAAGTTATTTGCATCTTTTTCTCATCTCTTCTAATGGACTTATTTTATACAATTTTGCCTCCAACTACATCTTTCTTGCAAATGATTTTCTGTGGTTGTGCTGAGATATGGACTTGAAGCAGTTTAAGAGTGGTCATGCCATACCTCTTGGCAGCTCCCTTAAAGCAACTGTTACTTTTCTTGTGCTTTGAACAGTCCTATGAAAAAAGATATGCCTTGAATTTGAGGATGGCAGCATCAATTTAGAAAAGTGAAAACTGTAACAGATAAGTTAAAGTTTTGAATTTTGTATTGGCTTGAAAGTGAAGTATTAGGATAGGTCTATTCAACTGCCTACCTGCCTAACTGGAAGGCAAGAATACCATCAGTATTATTTTGTCAATAATGGCCACTGGTTTTTTTTTTTCCTAAATCAGTCAATGGCATAGGATTTAGCAATTTTTACCTGCAAATATATCAGGGATAAGGGACAACTGAACATGAACTCAGGCTCAAAATACCCCTGCACAAGCAATCAGGTCTATGACAATTCGCCACAACCAACTCGCCATGGCCAACTCACCATGGGCAGCTTGTCATGGGGCAACTTGCTGTGGAATAAGGTTTATACTAATATCAAAGAAATGGTGGAATAGTATCAAGAGCTGTAGTGGTGCAGTAGTTAGAATGCAGTACTGCAAATCACTTCTGCTGACTGTCGGTTGCCAGAAGTTTGGCAGTTTGAATCTCACTAGCTCAAGGTTGACTCAGCCTTCCATCCTTCTGGGGTTGGTTAAATGAGGGCCCAGATTGTTGGGAGCAATGTGCTGACTCTGTAAACTGCTTAGAAAGGGCTGTAAAGCAGTATATAATTCTAAGTGCTATTGCTATGGAAGAAAGGATGCAAAGGAGGGACAGAAAGAAATGTGAATATCAAAAACTAAAATAATATTTTACTTATTTTAAATAATTAAATTGAAGTGTTAAATTATCCCATGGTAAGTTGTCTCATGGCAAATTGGCTCTGGTGTGTTATCCCATTTTGCAACAATCACACAGAATAAATCTTCCCTTCTTGTACTTTCCAGATGTGCTGGGATTGCAAATTTCAGAATTCCTTGGCCAATGTCTGTATTAGGCCAAACATCACTTTGAGCACCTTCACCTAAACATGAATGCATGGCTTGTTTGTTTTTTGCTTCCCATTTAACAAAAGTGTTCTGTGATGGAAATAGAGAAAAAAGCCCATACCCCTGATCTGTCCTTAATGATTTTGTTGGTTCAGTATCTGAAGAAGTCATAAATGTCCAGGAAGAAGAACACCATGACTTCAAAATCTAAGAGACTGGTTTGGACAAAATTCAGCAGCACTTTTTCATGCGGCTATTAATAAAAATAGGATCGCCAGCATGATCGCCAATGTCCGATGATGGATATGGCATAAGAAGAAGAAGAATAGCAGTTAGATTTATATACTGCCCTGTAGTGCTTTATAGCACTCTTTTTTGGGGAGTTTACACTGTAGAAGCATTATTTGCGTATTGTGCTCAACAATCTGGGTCCTCATTTTTCTACCCTTTGAAAGATGGAAGGCTGAGTCAACCTTGAGCCCAGCTGTGGGCAGAGTTAACCTGCAATCCCGCTTTCTAACCACTGCACCACCAGGACTCTTAAATCAGTGAAGATTGACCTTTGAACAAAGGAAATGACTGCTTAGGGCTGTCTCACTGGAAAATAATATCTTTTTTTGGCTTGTCAAGCAATAGGAAGTCATGGTTGGCACAAAAAGTGGTCTTTGAATCAGATTCAAATTCTCAGTCTTATTGTCGAGCAGAAGAAAGTTCTATCTACCAAGTTATGTCATCTATAAATTGGGAACCAGACAGATATTTTAGCTCTGAGAGTCCTTATCTCTCTTTTCCAGCCTTCATTGCACAACTGGGGTCAGTTCTATCCAAATTCTTTTTGACTTCTCTGAAGTAATTAGATGAATGATATTTCAGGTTTAATCTGATACCTCGAGGCTGTGTCAAGAGGTAAATATGCATGAAATTCCTCTTCTTTCTTTTCATCCTACTTCTTTTCCCTCTTCCATGCCTTGTTAGCATTTACAAATGTTTCTATCGCTACCTTTCACCAGGCAATCATTAGGGAACAGGAACTCTTTTATTTCTCAGCATTTTAGTGAACATAAACAAATGCCAGCTTTCACTAATTGCCAAATATTACTTGCTGTAGGGCTCCACAGTTTTGTTTTCCTTATGATTTCAGCTCAAGCAATCTCAAACAGCTTCTGCTCCATTGTAACTGTGAGAGTGACAAATATTCCTGAGAGATTTTTTTGTGGTAAGCAGTTGGCAAGTATTCCTTAGAAAAGCCTGGGCTTTTAGTTGCACATTAATGGTTTATTAATGGTGTTTATTTGGAACTGCCAATCACCCCGGGCTCCTGGAATTAAAAAATGAAGTAGAAAAAAGGCCATATGTGTCTGTCAAACCTATGAAAAGCCCGGCTCTCGCAGGCATTTCAGATGCATTCTTTGTTCCATTGTTCTTAATAAGAAAAGAAATTCAAAAACAACCCATCTAATCAACTGTTTTTATTTTTAAAAAAAAACCAAAAAAAAAACCTCTGAATTAACAAGCAACAACATTAAGCTATGGTGTGTGTATGTATGTATGTATGTATGTATGTGTGTGTGTGTATATATATATATATATATATATATATATATATATATATATATATAAATATATATTCATCAATAAATTATTTAACTTTACTTCCCATTTCAAGGGAGATCCTTAAAATGTTATCAAAAACAATAACAATTTAAAATACAAAATATGTAATATTAATTAAATATGTTAAGTTATTCCGGCTTTTGAAACCAAAACATGCCCTGTTTTATGCCCTGTAATCCCTTAAATTGGAGTAGAGTTGGGCAACTGGATGCAGCTGAGCATTTACTGGTCGGATGCCCTTCCTGACACCAAGGAGAGTTCGTAGCAAACCAAAATACATCCATGTATATTCAGGCATCAGAGAGAAAAAAACAGCTGGGATAGATATAAAAACACCAAAATTAGAATTCACAGTCAGCAACAGGAATAACACCAACAAATAAGAACCTACAAATAAGTGTGGAAGACCTTGAGGGATGAGAAGAAGAGATGGTGCCTAGGACGCAATCCAACAAGAGAAGGAGAGACCCCCCTGGTAGCTTCCTAATCAGAAAAATAAATTTAGGAAGGACCCTAATGGATCAAGCAGTTAAAAGTGGCAATGGGAAGTTTGTACACCCTGCCCTCACCCACTTGCTCATCTCTTTCCTGTGCATGACAATTGTCTACTACCTTTCCTCCCCGCTTTCTCTAACTATTTATGGCAGGGTGCAAGCAGAACTGAAGATGGCAGATCTGACAGATAATCATATTCCTTAGGTCTGTATAGCCTTGTCTTCTGTCACTGGCAGTGTCTTTTTAGTGATTCAAGCACAAGTTTTCTACCTTACCCTTTCATAATTTAGTATGCCAGGAACTGAATTTCCGTATCTATTGTTTTCTGAAAATATTGGAATCTGTGGGTAGAGTCCCAGAGTAATGCAGAATGTTTTCCTCCTGGTTCAAAGGAATCTGATCTTTTTTTTTCGTTCTATAAAGAATTTCTGCAGCAATTGCCAGAAACTTCCACAAGAAGCCTTTTTAAGTATCAAGTAACGTGTTCTTGCAATATATAAAACAGTCGTGTAGATTTATTTGAAGGAAAAACCCATACCAACACCACTGAATTATTTGATAATGTGATTTATATTACAATCAGACAGCCATCCGCCTAGGAAGTCTAATAGAGATGGCTTTTGAAAGAAAATTACAAGGAAAAAAATAACCTTTCCTATTCAGAAAAAAAAACCCTGTTCATGCAGAATATCCTAAGAAATATTAACTTTTCTAATATCATCCAGCTTGTAGTTTTGGGCTGAGAATTTGTTAATTTAATAATTTATTATGCCATTTTTCCTCAAAAATAAGACCCTGTCTTATATATATTTTTTTTGCCACCAAAAAAGACACGAGGTCTTATTTTCAGGGGATGTCATCCACTGACAAACCTCACTTGCGTGCGTCACTCCCTGGCCTCCTTTTTACTGTCAGAAGCCTTCAGGAACATCTTCTGTGGCCAGCAAGGCTTTCCTGAAGGCCTCTGCAGCTGATAACAGAGCTCTGGATCAATCTGGAGCTTTGTTATCAGCTACAGAGGCCTTCAGGAAAGCCTTGCCAGTCTTAAAGGCTGCAGAAGAAAAGACCAGCAAGTCAGATGTCCAGGTGTGTGAGGCCTGGCTACAACTGTCCCAAAGTAAGTAGTAGGGCAACTCCACACACACACCCATCCCCACCCTAATTTAAATTTTACCCGTGCACTCTGGGGTGGGCAGGATCTTAATTAGGGCTTATTTTGGGGGTGGGTAGGGTTTATATTGGGCTCATGTATAAAAATCAAGCTAGGACTTACTTTCAGGGTAGGTCATACTTTGGGGAAAACAGGGTATATCCCACTTTCCCCTGTAGCGTATACTCAAGATTAGCCCACTTTTATATCCTGTACATGAGTAAAATAATGCATGCATCTACCTGCCTATATTCTAATAATCACCTGTGTGATTTATCAAGATTCTTCCTCTGTGATCTTTGTAATGAAGTGTGGGAATGGCCTTGGTAGACAAGAGGAAAAAACCACAGGTTGGAAATGGTCAGATAAAATAGAGCCCTAATAGATTAGGAATGTGACTGTGGCAAAGAACTCAAAAATTGTAATGGTGAAAGGGGAGAAATGCACAGGTAGCCCTTACCTTACAACAGTTCAAAGTTACAACATCACTGAAAAAAAGTGACATAACCATTTTTCCCACTTACAGCCACTACAACATCCCCCTGGTCATGTGATCAAAATTCAGTTGCTTGGCAAAATACTCATATTTATGACGGTTGCATGTGATCACCTTTTGTGATCTTCTGAGAACAAAGTCGATGGGAAAGCCAAATTCACTTAACAACCATATTACTAATTTAACAGTTGCAGTGATTGACTTAACAACTGTGGCAAGGTCATAAAATGGGGCAACACTCACTTGTTTCACTTAGCAACTGAAATTTTAAGTCAAGGACTACTTGTACTTCCAGACTTGAAAGATTCTGTGGATATAACCAATAAAGATAAAGTTACTACTTTTGGATGTTCTTCCCTGGACTAGCTCACAAGGCTGACAGTCTTTAATGATGGAATACAGGCAGATGAAACGTATATATCAGGCAGAGATACCTGCATAATCAGAGTCTTTGGAGAAAAAAGTGGTGTTGTATTGTCACAATACAACCAACATACTATATGTGTATATCATATGTGCTTTGGATCACAGGATAGACATACAAAAGAAGTGGACCTTTCATCACTGCCTTTTCTAATCTGCACTTTTACTCCACATGGAATATAATCTTAACTTTGAAAAAAAAAAACTTAAAAAAAATATTTTTAAAGCCTCCAACTCAGCAAATGTAGGTGGCATGACATCTGTAACTAAGGTTTCTACAATCCTTTGTCTACTTATTAAAATTGTTCTAGAAAGAAAGAATGACAATATCCTATCCTACTTTCTAAACAGTAGTTTAGGAAGAAGGAAAAGGAAATTAGGACAAGGAACAGAAATGAGCAAAAAGCACCTTCTCTTCAGTAAATGTCTATAAATGTCTTCACTGTTTGGGAGACAATGGGTTCATCCTCAACCCCTTTTATAATTTTTACAACAGCATGAAATCACATTTACTAGTTCTTTAGCTGGTGTTGGCCTTCATGTACTTGAGTTCCTCCCAAGAATTTAGGACACTGTAAATTATCAATATAGTATATATATGGAGCCAAGCATTGTGGCCCTTTTCAATTGACAGATGGAAATTTTGTAAATGTACAGATTTTCAAGGTCCTGTCCAAGGTTTTGGGGGGACTCATTTCAGAATGCAGAGGCCCATTTGAGGCCCTGGGATGTCTCTATCCCTTCAGTTTCTGAAGCTAATCTCATCTTAGATCCAATTGTGTATATAACCTCCATTTTGCCCAGCCATTCTCCTTCCCTAAGTTTTATGGCCTGCTCTTCCTTTCTCCAGCATTGCCTAATGTCAGACTCAAACAACCAAAAAGAAGACATGGAGCTACCTCTGGTAGTTTATTATTATTATTATTCATCTACAGCAGGGATGTCAAACTCGATTTCACTGAGGTCCGCATCAGGGTTGTGTTTAACCTTGGAGTGGGCATGGCCTGGGGGGGTCTGGCCAGCTCAACATAACTCATGTCACGGTGGCCCGAGCACCTTCTGCCCTCCCGAGCTCCATTTTCCCTGGCAGAGGCACTGTGGGCTGGTCCTTTGCTATTTCCATGGAGGCCCTACAGGCCAAATCTAAGCACCCCGTGGGCCAGATCTGGCCCCCAGGCCTTTAGTTCGACATCCCTGATCTACAGAATCTTGCCAGAGTAAGGCAATTAACTGTATAACTATATACTCTGTGAATTGCTAGGAAAAGTCTATCCTTGCCCTCTTCCTGCCTTCCAGATATTCCAAGCTCCACAGCCTCTTTCCCTTCTGGGAAACCCTCCCCTCTGCAAGTCCACACTATATTCCACCACACTGCCAGGCTTATATTTCTTCCACCAGGTTTGATGTCCCATCTGTTACTATAGTTGTTGTTGTTTTTTTAAGTTATTATTATTTTTTAAATTACCTTATATGCATGCCAGTTACTGAGAAGCACCTAGCCAGTTAAGCCAAACTTTTTCTGATATAAGAATAGTCTGAACAAAAATATAAGTACAAAAAGTCAACCAATAAATAACTTGCTCAATTTAAAATCAATAAGTACTTGTGTTGGGCGTCCCCTTGGAAACATACCCTCTTCTTGACACTTGGTGTGGAAAAGGGGTTTATGCCTCTTTTGTTCCAAATGAAATGAACAATTAAAGAGACAGTGTATAGACAATAAGGAAGATAAACCTTGATGGAGATATGGAAGATCCATTATTAGGGCAATGAGGGATAAAATATATTCTAAGTGTGCAATAGACAGCTAGTATGCATAAGCAGCTCAGAGAAATGTCTCCCTAAATTACTGAAGTACAGGAAAGCAGAGATGGCACAGTACGATCAGACTTGCAAAATTCTTTCATCATAGACAATCTCAATAAAATTAATTTTAGCTTTTCCATGGAGTTGATTCCTTGGTCTGGTCTATCTAATGGCACTATCGTCAATCTAGCAATCTTCTTTTTCAATCTTGTATTATGTTTTAAGATAGGCTGAAGCTCTCATGTTTGTTACAGGAAATAGCCTTGGATCCTCAGGCCACACCTTACTGCAATGTTGTTGCAACACCAACAACAAATGGATGTACAAATAACCAACTCACAAAATGACAAAATGCAACTAACACAACAGATGGGACAGAAGCTACCCCTTGTCAAGGCTAGCAATAAATCTTCCATCTCCTTTACACTCTAGTGCAGGGGTGTCAAACTCAAGGCCCACAGGCCAAATCCATCCAGGCAGGGTACTTAGATCTAGCCTGTGGGGCCGACCTGGAAACAGTGAAGGACCAGCCCGTGGAGCCTCCACCAGCAAAAATGGAGCTAGGGAGGGTCACGGGTGGCCGTCCCAAGCTCCATTTTCACTGACAGAGGGCTGCAGGAGTCTGTCACAGTCAAAAACAGAGCTTGAGAGCCTGTTTTCACTGGCAGAGTGCCCGGGCCACCATAGGCACCCCAAACTAGAGTGACATTGAGCTGGCCATGCCCACCCGGGTCCAACAAAGTAAAACACAGCCCTGATGTGGCCCTCAATGCTATTAAGTTTGACACCCCTGCTCTAGTGAGAAAGTGACAGAGTGGATAAAATTTGTGAAATCATTTTGCAGGCATTAGTTCAGTTTAAGGCAATGTTTCCACCTCCACATGGCTGTGTTCCCCCTTTTTTTAATGCTAGTGATTTGAAAACAATCCCCTTTTTCACTCATAGAAGGGCTCTCAGCAGTTTGAAACTGACTGGGGTACAAAGTTAGGTTCATGTTTCTACGGTAGTTTGTGTACTGTGCAGAGAAGGGAAGAAAGAATGGAGATCTGAATGGGTGCATCTATTTCAATCCCATTGCTAAGGTTGAAAGCATGAGGGAGGGAGAATTGTGTTACTAAATAGCAGGAGTTGCAAAAAGGTGGAATGAAGGAGGATGGAAGCACTGTGGCTGGAAGGAGCTCTTCTCTTCCAATCTCTTAGTAAATTAAAGGAGAATGTTTGTAGCTCAGGGTTGAAATGGGGAGTCCTTGGTGCTCTCTGAGCTTGCTTGTTTCCTTGCAAACGTTTCCTTAACAAACGAAGTAACATCATCAGTGATAGTAAGGAGTGATGTTTACTGTCATTTTATATTCTGGTGACTTCCCTCTCCATATGGGTGGAGGAAGATCTAGAGATTCTTTGGTTGGGCTGTTTACAGATGGATCTTTTGCATCAGTATTGTTTACTTGGGTATCGTCTACTTGATTGTTGGTCTGAAGTTAACCTTGGAGTTAATCTATGCTGATCTGGGTGCTGATTACTGGTGGAGAGACGTGTCACCAGAACATAGACAGCAAACAGCATTTCTTACTAGCACTGAGGATGTTACCTAGTTAGGGTAATGAAACATCTGCAAGAAAACAAGCAAGCTCAGAGAACACCAATGACCCCTCTTAGTAATTTTCACAGAGCAAGCAAATGCTCACAAAACATCTGTTGTAGCGATTCTCTTCTATGGAAAGGTAGCTCCTGTTCTGCAGCTGACTGACCCAACTCAACATTTCAGTCTGTCTGACATCTTCCAGAATCATTCATCTTTAATCTCTAATGAGAAATCAATCTAGCTATCCAGTGGAAAAGTTTGCATCAGTTTTGACTTCTGTCCAGTCGTGCTTTCTCTTTGACACAATATCTTCCTTCCTGCTATATGAAATCATCCCTGGGAAAGACTTAATTTTCGGAAAGCAGGAAGTGTCCAGGACAGCGGTAGCACTAGTTAAATGTTCTCAGTTGAAAGTGAAATAGATCAAGCAGCTCACGAGCCTTAATTGTGATTACACTTTATTGCTGCTTAGACGATTAAGTGCTTAAATTAGCAGGTAACGGGATATATATTCTTAACGGCAAGGAAGAGCTAATCATGCCTTCGCTAAATATTTCAGCCCAGTTCCAATAATCTCATGGAGGAAAGTTAATGGCCCCAATCCGAGCAAAGCTCGCCTGCGGAAGTCCCAAGCGGTGCTCGAAATCCCAAACGTGCAGCTAGAAGATGCAGGGACATATGAATGCAAAGCTGAGAACTCTCGGGGAAGGAATGTCTTCCGAGGACAGTTGCAAATATACAGTAAGTTTTATAATTAATCTCTTGTACATAGCAGGGTTGTTCTCTTACCAAGTGTTAATTTGCCTCAATGCTTGAATGTATACGTTCAGACATGCATCTCTGACATTTGATGGAATCGGTTTTCATTTTGGGTGCATTTCAGCCAGAAATAATTTTATGAATGAAGGCAAATATACGTGTCCAAGGATAATGTTGCAAGTTCCAATCTGGTGCCTTCCTATTGGTTGACTGATGTTGATGGCTGGCAATTGGCTGCTGTTTCCTTGTGTTGCCCTTGTCAGTCAACAGAAATGTGGATTTACCACCAGCTTATCAGGTACTTTAGAAGTGTAAAAGTAAAGAAGGGACTTTCTATCATTTATGGTGGACATGTGATAACCCCCCCCCCCCCAAATTGAAGCATGATTCATATTCCAATGCAGAAAATTTTGAAAATGAAGGTAAAAATAAAACCAAAAACTTTCCTTTTGGGGCCTAAAGACTTGGAGTAAAACATTGGAACTTTGACACTGTATATGTTGACGGCAGCAAGATTATTATATGCACAAAAATGGAAGGACACTTTGATTCCTACCGTGGATGAAGGGCTGCAGAAGCTGATGGCGTTGGCTGAAATGGCCAAATTGACTATTTTGATTAAAGCAAAGTATATAAGTACTTTGGTTTCCGCATGAACTTTGTGAACTTCCGAACTTTGTGCTTGAAGTGGAAAAGAATGAAACTTTGATTTTGGGTTTTACCGACCAGGTTGATAGATCCCTACAGAAATGGCTGGTTGTTCTTCTTATGGAAAAACAAAAAGTTGTGGTTTGATGTTAATGCCTTATTTTACTTCAAGAGAGAGTCGGAAGTCAACATTTCTTTTTCTTCTGGTCCTTCCCTTTCTCCCTCCACCCATTGCTTTCCTATTTACTTTCGCATTTTGTATCTTATTTTATTTTGTACCTCAATAAAAATGTCAAATGAAGGTTCTTAGGAGCTGAGGGTTTGGCAGAAAAGGAAACAACAGCCAACTGACAGCCATCAACACCAGTTAACCAATAGGAAGGCACCACATAAAAAGCGACTCGAAGAATAGCTGAAAGCACTTATTGCAGTAGAAAGAAGTTCCCCAGGAATGGGCTCCAGCACAAGTCTGAAAGCTCGGAAGAGTAAACCTCTGATCCCAGTGATGGACATAGATCGGACCCTGCAGAAATAGCTTTGCTGGATACCATATATCAGTGGTGATTAACCTTTTCAGCACTGAGTACTGTAACAGTCGCGTGCGCTTGCCAGAAACCAAAAGAACAGCTCCTGGTGTGCGCATGCATGCTGGCCACCTGGGTCTTCTGGCTTCTAACACGCATGCGTGCATGTAGACCAGCTGGCTGGCTAGATTCTAACACGCATGTACGTGCCAGCCAGCTGGTCTCCGCACATGATTCGTGTTAGAAACTGGAAGACCAGGTAGCTGGCGCCCATGTGTGCACTGGAAGCTGCTCTTCCAATTTCCCGCACTGCCACATGCACGAAGACCAGCTACCTGGTGTGCGCAACAGCTGGCATGCCCAGAGAAATGGCTGTGTATGCCATTTCTGGCACATGTGCCATAGATTCACCATCACGGGCATATATCATTTTCGATGAGAATAATAGTCTCATCCTAAGGCCCAAAAGATGTTTCCTAAGCACTGTCTTCTACTGCTGTCTCTTTTCCGAAATGAAATTTTCTTTTAACCTGGAGCGAAGGTGAAGCAGCTGATAGAGGGTTGAACTAGGACATTAAGGAGCCAAGTCTGGCTACTCACTTTAATGAGTCAATGATCATTTCTACTCTTTCAGCAGAGGCAGACATTTGTTATTGCTCTATTTACACCCCCTTAGACAAGGAGCCTCAAGTCAGTTAACGTAAATGTAAAATGCAATTGTAAAGATTAAAAATATAAAGTATACTACTAAAAGCATAGTGAAATGTTAAATGCTGAAAAAAAGTGCAGGATCAAAATGAGCCTTCCTATACATCGTGTGACCAAATGAATCATAATTAAAAGTAGATAGATGATTGATAGATAGATAGATAGATAGATAGATAGATAGATAGATAGATAGATAGATAGATAGACAGACAGACAGACAGACAGACAGACAGACATGATACATAGAGGTAGGTAGGTAAATAGATAGAGATACAAAGACAAAAAGAGAAAGAGAGAAAGAAGGAAGGAGAGGGAGGGAGGGAGGGAGGGAGGGAGGAAGGAAGGAAGGAAAGAAAGAAAGAAAGAAAGAAAGAAAGAAAGAAAGAAAGAAAGAAAGAAAGAAAGAAAGAAAGAAAGAAAGAAA
>NW_020769341.1:9846262-9873790 GCF_900518735.1 Pseudonaja textilis
TAGAATAGAATAGAATAGAATAGAATAGAATAGAATAGAATAGAATAACAGAGTTGAAAGGGACTTTAGAGGTCTTCTAGCCCAACTCCCTGCTTAGGCAGGAAACCTTGTACCATTTCAGACAAATAGTTGTCCAAACTCTTCTTAAAAACTTCCTGTGTTGGAGCATTCACAACTTCTGGAGGCAAGTTGTTCCACTGATTAATGGTTCTAACTGTCAGAAAATTTCTCGTTAGTTCCAAGTTTCTTCTCTCCTTGATTAGTTTCCACCGGTTGCTTCTTATCCTGCCCTCTGGTGCTCAGAATAGCTTGACTCCCTCTACTTTGTGGCAGCCCCTGAATTTGTCTCCCCTTCCCCCATTATTCAGACTCTGCTCAATTGTGGCCCAATGAGTGACTTATAATAATCTTACTGAATGTCTGAATGCCTGTTTTGGTCACAATAGTAAAAAGAAGTTGAGACAATGGAAAGAATGCAGAGAAGAGCAATTAGGATGATTAGGGGGCTGGAGGCTACAACTTATCAAGAACAGTTGCAGGAATTGAGTATGTCTAGACTTGTGAAAAGATTGGGGTGACATGATAGCAGTCTTCCAGTATTTGAGGAGATACCACAAAGATGTGGGGGTCAACCTATTTTCTAAAGCACCAGAATGCAAGACCAAAAAAAAAAAAAAGATGAAAAATAATACAAGGAAAGAAGCAACCTGGAACTAAGGAGAAATTTCCTGACAGTGAGAACAATTAACCAGTGGAATGGCTTGCTTTCAGAAATGGTGGGTGCCCCATCATTGGAGGCTTTTAAGAAGAGACAAGACAGTCACCTGTCTGAAATGGTATAGGGCCTCCTGCTTGAGCAAAGGATTGGATCAGAAGACCTCCAAGGTCCCTTTCCAACTCTATTATTCTATGTTATTCTATGCCTATATTTCAGATGAACGTTTCTAGAAAATATTTTAGAGGCCTACCCTACACGACGGCTAAAACCGGGAAAAAATATGCTTCTTTTTTCTGCCTTACTGCCATAACTTTGCTTATTCTTGCCTCCAGCCTATGGGTCAGACAGACTCAAGTCATCCTTAGCTCTTCTGATGTTAAAGTAGATCTTCTCATTGATTCCAACATCAACCTTGGGCATGCTCAAACTGTATAACATTGATTAAATTTTGTCACCCATGGCTTTTAAGGGAAGTTAAGGAAATTGTAAATTGAGACAATAGTAGCAGAATATGGATCAGAATTGGGGAGCACAAATTTCAGTGCTGGTATAGTTTTCCATTGATTTAACAATGACTGAGAAATCCTTTACCTGGGCCAGGCATAAGCCTTAAGTTCATGCCAGACTTCTGGATGTTTATCAGTTTAAGTTCTAACTTGTCCATATCTGGATAAGAGATGGCTACTGTACTGGCAATAAAAAGCAAAGAGAAAACATATTGGAATTATCTGAACTATGAATCAAAAACAGAGACATATGGGTGACATGAACACCTTGATAAAATACTTGAGCAGAACATGACTCAGGTTCCTAAACTCTGCTCACCTTCAAAGGCTGATCCAATCTCCCATAGTAGAGGTAAAGATTCCCTTGCACATATGTTTCCAGCTCTAGGGGAAGGTGCTCATATCCATTACAAAGCCGAAGAGCCAGCACTGTCCGAAGATATCTCCATGGTCATGTGGCCAGAATGACTAAATGCCAAAGGTACACAGAACGGTGTTACCTTCCCACCAAAGTCATCCCTACTTTTTTACTTGCATTTTTACATGCTTTTGAACTGCTAGGTTGACAGAAGCTGGGACAAGTAATGGGAGCCCACACCGTTACGTGATGCTAGGGATTCGAACCGCTGAACTGCTGACCTTTCTGAGTAACAAGCTCAGCGTCTTATCCATCCATAGGCATCCTCTAAATCAGGGGTCTTCAAAGTTGACAGCTTTAAGACTTGAGGTCTTCAACTCCCATAATTCCTCCTCCAGTCATGGTAGCTCAGGAATTCTGAGAGTTGAAGTCCACAAGTCTTAAACTTGTCAAGTTTGAAGTCCCTTGTTCTAAATCCATACTCCAAGACCAATAATGGTCCTTTAAAAAAAAACAGCAATCAAAATCGCCACTACAAAACTCATTTCAAGGTTGGTACCCTTGAATTATTTCAAACAGTATTTTGGTAAACCTGTGCCAAGAAAACAGTCCAGGCTGAATGTTTTGTCAGGACTAGCTTAATGTTCTCAAATAGATTTAATTAAAGTGAACAATTGACTGATATGCTTAGTCTCATTAATTTTTGCTTGGGCTTAAATTGTGAATAATGTGGGGAGGGGGTTTAAAGACAGAAGTGTTTGCTTGAGCAGTCTTTCATATAACAAGAAAATTGATTAATGCTAGCAATTTACCATAATTATGTTAACAATTTCTCTATTGCATGATTTTTTGTTTTTACAATATTTGACTATTGTTGTTGAGCATAACAAATTATTTATATCAATTTGATTTTTTTTACCCCAATTATTTGAATTACATACTTTTCAGTAGGATTTATGTATAACACACTGTGTCTCCTTTTCATTAACCTGAATGTCTTCAGGTCAAGCAGAATGTGGAACATCTAATGCTTGCCACTAATCCTCTCACTATCTTAACTGTGATACTCTTGCAGATGGTCCCATTTCTTCTCCTTCAACACATAGTTCTTCCTTCCTTCCTTCCTTCCTTCCTTCCTTCCTTCCTTCCTTCCTTCCTTCCTTCCTTCCTTCCTTCCCTTCCCTTCCCTTCCCTTCCCTTCCCTTCCCTTCCCTTCCCTTCCCTTCCTTCCTCCGTCTCCCTCATTCTCTTTTCTTCTTTCATAGAGAAAAAGCTACGTAAGATTAGGTTAACAACTCTTAATGCCTTTTTGGCTATGTAGTTACAGTGGGCTCTAGCACTTAGGTCATTAGAGATGAGTACTCCAAGATCCTTGACAGAGTTGGATTATCAACAAGGTCTTGACTATTCAGCCTGTATTTTATTTTCTGATTTTTTTTGCCAATATGTAAGACAGAGCATTTGTTTGTTGAGATTTGAAGTTGTCATTTGTTTGACCATTCTGATACATAGTCAAGATCTTTTTGAAGGGAAGCAGTATTATCTGTGGTGTTGAATAGCTTTACATCATCAGCGAAGATAATGCAGTTGCTCTTAATATGATCACAGAGGTCATTTATGTAGAGTATGAAGAGAGTTGGTCCTAGAACACTGCCTTGGGGACACCACTATTGACAGGTACAGTATTTGAAAGGACACTCCCAATTTTGACCATTTGTTGTCTGTTTGACAAGAATGCTTCTATCCAGTTATGCAGTTGTCCAGAGATACCATAAGATTTTAGTTTTAGGAGTAGTTTGTCATGTACCACTGAATCAAAGGCTTTACAGAAGTCTATGTAGATTGTGTCTATTGCTTTGCCCTGATTGAGTTGTGTAGTCCATAAGTTTTTGTAAGAGTTGCAGATTGCAGGATAGTTTTTTTCTGAAACCAAATTGTTTATTAAAGAGTAGGTTGTTTGTCTCTAAGTGGAGGATAATGGATTGGTTAATAATGGATTCCATGACTTTACAAGTGATGCAGCATAAAGAGATTGGTCTGTAATTTTCAACTAGGCTGGGGTCTCCCTTTTTGAAGATGGGGATGACCATGGCTTGTGACCATAATTTTGGCAAGGAGCTGGTCCAGAAAGATTTTTCAAAGATTATGCTTAGGGTTCGGCTATGGCAGTGGACAGCTTTTTTAAGAGATAAGCACATATTCCATCCAGTCCAATAGATAGAGATGGTTTTAGATTGCGTAGTGCTTTTTCAACATTGTCTTCTGTAAAATCGATATGTATTAGATCATTGTAGTTGTCTGTGGTTTGACTAGGAAATACTGGGCATGATCCATTGCTGTTTACAAATATTGAGCCAAAGAATGTGTTAAAGAGGTTGGCTTTAATGGTGTTATCATTGCAGTCTTTACCATTAGGTCCTTTCAGAGGTGGGATGGACCTTGAATCTTTTAGTTTGTTGTTTTCAAAATTGTAGAAAGCATGGGTGGAATTGGTGCGTAGAAGATTTTCCTCTTGTTTAATGTGATAATTGGTGCATTCAGTCTTTATCTGGTGGCATAAATTTTTGTATCGGCTTTTGAAGTTTGCAATGTGACCAGATTTGTTTTTGCACCAAAGTGATCTCTTTTTGGATTGAAGCGTCCTTATTGTTATGGGTAATCTGTTTTTCTGGTTTTTGGAGTTATTATTGGTACATATAGTTTGATGACTCTTTTGACTTTGAGTATTGCATCCAGTGAATAGAAATTGCCAATCAAGGGATGAGAGATCGTTGTCTATAAGATCATAGTTACCTTTTTTGAAGTTATAATTGGGATCACATTGTTGTGTTGATTTTTGTGTGGACGTATGTTGAGACAAAAGTCAATCATGCTGTGGTCACTGTTGAAAAGGGGTTCTTTAATTTGTATTCCGTAAATTGAATTCAAACTATTGCAGAAGATGAGATCGAGGCAGTTGTTAAGTCTAGTGTTGATGGTTACTAGTTGTTCCAGTCCCAGGTTTGTTACAGCATTGTAGAAGGTTGCATGTATGGGTTCAGTTTTACATTCATTTAGGGTCCAGTTAATGTGAGGTAGATTGAAGTCACCAAGAAAGATAAAAGTGTGTGGGCAGGATGTTGCCTATGTTAGTAGTGTATTTAGTTTGTTTATATGTTCGATGTCATAATCAGGGGCTCTGTAACATAGTAAGAATCGAAATGTGATATTTAAGGACAGTTCACAGACAATGGTCTCAGGAAGAGCAAGCTCTTGGGTAACTTGGATGTTTTTTAGATGTAAAGACTTTTTATAGAAGACAGGAATTCCACCTCCTCTATGAATTTCACAATCTGATCAGTAAACTTGATAGTCTCTTACTGTGATAATGGAGTCAGGAGAGATGCATTGAGCCATGTTTCACAGACAAATATGATGCCGAATTTAGCCATATTTAGTAAGAGGAGAAATTCAGTAATTTATTATATATTATATTTAGTAAGAGGGGAAATCCTTCCTCTGCCATGCCCACCAAGCAGTGCCCACAGAAACAGTAGTAAAAAAATTTGAATCCCACTACTGGACCTTGGAGGTCTTCTAGTCCATCCTCCTTCTCAAGCAAGAAACCCTATATCATTTCAGACAAATGGCTCTCCAATCTCTTCTTATAAACCTCCAGTGTTGGAGCACCCACAACTTCTGAAGGCAAGCCATTCCACTGACTAATTTTTCTCACTGTTAGAAAATTTCTCCTTAGTTCTAGATTGCTTCTCTCTTTGATTAGTTTCCATCCTTTGCTTCTTGTCCTGCTTTGGAAAATAGCTTGACTCCCTCTTCTAGCTCCTTAGATATTGGAACACTGCTATCCTGTCTCCCCTAGTCCTTCTTTTCATTAAACTAGACAAACACAATTTATGATGGATTTTTGAAGCAAGATTTTGAAACTGATCCTAACCTCATAGCTGGAGATTTATACAAAACATAAAATTGAGAATTTTTGCTTAAGTAAATGTTTTGTAAATGAGGTGGAATCCAGATATTCAACTGTGAAACTAGATTGGTTTGATCATTCTAAATCACATACAGTCATACATTGATGAGCCAAAACTTTTCCAATTTTTCTGGTCAAACCAGTGCATATAAACATTCCATAGTTCAACAGACCTCATTCCCATCTAGGTAAGGCTGTTCTATTTGTTATAACCATGACAGATGCTCAGAATAGGAAAGCTTTTCTTGAAGCCATTTAAATTCAAATTGAAGACTGGCCAAATACCAAATAGCATATATGATTCATTTTTAAATTCAGTCCAGTGTAATAACAGTTATTAAAGTGCTCCAGTGATTTCATTCTATCCAAAATAGATTCTGTGTTGGTTCTCAATTACCAACTTACACTGCCAAATATCTTATTTGGCACTCCATGATATTCAGGCTTCTGAACCTGTTAGACTTCAATGACATATCTAAGAGATTTGAACATTCTTCAGCAATTTGGATTAATGAGTTAACCCTTATTAATTTGAAAAAGCTTTTTTTTTTCTTGGCAGTTAGTATCAATAACATACAGGTGTTCTGTAGCTTGTACCATCAGCTGTCATTGTTAAAGTTTTATGAGGTGAATAGAGTTCGGAGTTAGCCTCATAGCTGAGGCTAATTCCAAATTCTATTAATATAATGTGTGATCCTAGTTCTTTGCTTTTTCTCTAAATGGACAAACTATGGTTATTTTTAACCAGAAGTCCCCAAACTTGGCAACTTTAAGACTTGTAGACTTCAACTCCTATGCTGGTTGGAGAATTCTGGGAGTCGAAGTCCACAAGTTTTAAAGTTGCCAAGTTTGGAGAACTCTGTGTTTAACTATGATTGCTGTAAAACCTCTTCAGGCTAAATTATACCAAAGCTGGCTTCTTTTTTTTTCTAAATGTATTTACTGATAGACATAGATTCCTGATTATGCTACACAATAAATTTCATTTTATCTAAAATGTAAGTGGAAATGTTTGATAATCTTGTTCCTACTGTATGTCTGAGGACAAAGGAGGAATGAGTATGGAGAAATCCAGGAGGAACCAAAATTTCTTTTCATAGTAGCTCTCACAATGTTAAAACATAGTTTAATTTTACAGCTGAACACATCCAATGCTGTTGCAGTCTGTAATGTAAAAATAGGCTTGAAAACATGATTACAAATTGATTCATCCTTTTGAATTAAAGCTTTTGTCAAACCATAAAGCTGGTTAATCTAGACTATGGATTCAGAATGAGAGAAGCTATCAAGGAATTCTCATTCATTCTTCCCTTTGATTAATGGAGTTTCTGTCTGTCTGTTACAAATGAGGCCAAACTATATAAGATAGAAGTGTAATGTCAGCTGCCAATGAAGATGCCAAGTTCTATTTCAGAGTGGTGATCTTACACAGATCACTTTGAAGTGAAGAGAAGAGCAACCAGATACTAATTCCACTTTATAAAGCTTTAGTAACACCACAGTAGAATACTGCATCCAGTTTTGGTCACCAAGCTATAAAAAAAGAAAGAATGCAGAGAAG
Source organism: Pseudonaja textilis (assembly GCF_900518735.1). Next base: position 9,853,376 of record NW_020769341.1, read on the forward strand.
AGCAACCAAGATGATTCGGGGACAGGAGACTAAAACATATGAAGAACAGTTACAGGAACTGGGCATGGCTAGTCTAGTGAAGAGAAGGACCAGGGGAGACATGATAGCAGTCTTCCAATATTTGAGGGGCTACCACAGAAAGGGGTTCAAGCTATTTTCCAAGGCACTTGAAGGCCAGACAAGGAATAATGGATGGAAGCTGATCAAGGAGAGATTCAACCTAGAAATAAGGAGAAATTTTCTGACAGAGAGAACAATCTACCAGTGGAACAGCTTGCCTTGGGAGCTTCATCACTGGAGGCTTTCAAGAAAAGATTGGACTACCGTTTATCAGCAATGGTGTAGGGTCTCCTGCTTGGGTGGGGGAGTGGACTAGATCAGGGTCGCCAATCTTTTGGACCTCAGGGACCACCAAACTCATAATTTAAGATCCCAGGGACCACTAACCGGTTCTGTGGGCGGGGCCTAATTTGTGGGTATGGCTTGGTGGTCATGTTACTGGCTGGGCATGGCTTGTATGTATATATAAATATTTATATAAATATTGAATTTTTTTATAAAAAAGAGCAACTTTTATCCAAAATCAGCAAAGCAGGCAGATTGTGTTGCTCACAGAATCACAGAGACATTCAGACATCTATCTATCTGCCATTGACTAGCTCAGTCTGTCACATAAAATTTGCGAGCAAGCAAACTCACACAATTAACTCACAACACACCATGCATGTAAATATTGAAATTTTTATTAAAAAAGAGCAACTTTTACCTAAAATCAGACAAAGCAGGCAGGCAGATTGTGTTGCTCACAGAATCACAGATACTGTTATATGTTAAAGGAATGAGAGGCTAAACCAGAGCATTCACAAGTAAAGGCTTTATTCAACTGAATAAAGGGCTGTCGCGTCTGCATACTAACAAGCAGACATGCTCAGCGAACAGCGGCTGGCTCGACCTAGCAGCCGGCTTTTATAGCCGGCTTTCGAAGGGAGCCAGCCAATGGGAGCTGTAAACGCCCCCGCAGTATGGACGGACTTGATTGGGAACTTTGGTCAGTTCCAAGGACATAACACCCCTTCCCCCCAGATGCGAACATGAATAGTCTTTTAAATATGCAGGTGGTCTGTGCGAGCGCCCAGACCGGCGCAGTTCTGGTGAGTCACTGAGTGGACCAGAGTTCAGGGAATCAGGATTGGTGGGTGCTGGAGAGCGGGGTTGCTCTGGGACCTGATCAGGCGTCGGTGAATAGTCTCTGCCACCGGGTTGGTTTGTAGTATAGTCATTGTCCAGCAACCCGGTGGCATCGCTGGTCGGCAAGGCTGGCGTCTCTGGCGGACGGTCCCGGTTTACCGTCCGTTCCCCTCGCTCGGTCGGTGGTGACAGGTCCCTCAGATGGTCCCCGATCGGACTCTGGTGTGGCGACTGGATATCTACAGGAGTCCATGGTTCAGCATTGGCATGACCACTGTGGCGCTTCCTTATCTGATCGAGATGTCTCCGCCAAACTCGCCCGTCCTCCAGTTGGACTTGGTACGATCTCGGACCGGTGATGGCCACGACTCTCCTGGGTACCCATAGCGGATCGCCGGCGTAGTTCCTGACAAACACTGGGTCCTGCAACACAAAATCTCTGACCCTGCTGTCAGACCCGATAGGAGTGTCAGGGCAATAATGGGGATGCAGCCTGTCTAACACCGTTCTCAGGCGTCTGCCCATTAGGAGCTTGGCAGGAGACTTGTTTGTAACCGTACAGGGGGTCGTGTGTTGGCTCAAGAGAAAGCGGGAGAGCTTAGAGTGCCAGTCCTCTTGATTGAATCTGGCCAACGCCTCCTTTGTTGACCTAACGGCTCTCTCTGCCAACCCGTTGCTGGCAGGATGAAAGGGAGCCATTAAGATGTGCCGGATGCCCAGGTTGTGACATACCGGCTGAATTCTGTAGATGTAAATTGGGGGCCATTGTCCGAGACTAGAGTGTCAGGCAGCCCGTGTGTTACAAATAAACGGGTCAGGGCTTGGGCAACTGCCCGGGTGGTGGTCATGGGTAGTAGGGCCACATCGATCCACTTGGAATACGAATCCACGACCACCAAGAATGTCTTGCCGTGCATTGGCCCGGCCAAGTCAATGTGCAGCCGTGACCACGGTGCGTTGGTACTCTCCCACTTGGTTGGGGTGGTAATTGGTGGTGCTGGCCTGGATTCCTGACAGGGTCGGCAAGAGCTTACCCATTTGGCGATCTCGTCGTCCATGCCCGGCCACCAGACGTAACTTCGAGCCAATGCCTTCATCCGGACGATGCCTGGGTGACCCTCGTGCAGCGCCTTCAGGACAGGTGTGCGCAGGGAGCTTGGAATGACGACTCTGGTTCCCCACAACAGGCAGCCCTGTAAACTGGAAAACTCTTGCTGGCGGGTTTTAAATGGTGTGAATTCAGTTGTAAAATTAGTGACCAGCCACCCCCTCCGTACCCAGTCCAGAACCTGGGCGATTGTTTTGTCTTTTTTGGAGTGAAAGGCGATGTCGCCTGAGGTGACAGGTAGTTTGAGCTCGCTGACATCAAAGATGGCATGGACCGGAGCCGGGTCCTCTACAGGGGTTGGCAGCGGGCAGCGGCTGAGGGCGTCGGCATGGCTTAGGTTTTTTCCCGGCCGGTGAACTAGTTTGTACAAGTAGGCCGCCAGGAATAAGGTCCACCTTGTCATCCTGGGTGACAAGACTTGGGGTGTTTGTTTGTCCCCCGACAGTAGCCCCAGAAGTGGCTTGTGATCTGTGATGAGTTCGAATTTGTGACCAAAAAGAAATTCATGGAATTTTTTTACCGCAGCAAGTGCGGCTAGAGCCTCTTTATCAATTTGGCTGTAATTATGCTCGGTTGGTGAAAAGGTTCTGGAAAAGAAAGCGATTGGTGCCTCGGAGCCGTTGGGGAGTCTGTGGCTTAAGACAGCCCCGATCCCGAAGGGGGATGCGTCTGCTGCTAAGACTAAAGGGAGGCGCTGGTCGAATTGGATTAGGACAGCGTCTGAGGTGAGCAGCGATTTGACTGCTTTAAAGGCATACTCCTCTTTGGGTCCCCAATGCCAAGGTGCGTTTTTGTCTAGAAGTCTGTGTAACGGTTCGGCTACTGACGCTTTGTGGGGTAGGAACGAAGCGTAGAAATTTAATAAGCCTAGGAAAGCCTGTAATTCAGACTTTGTGGAAGGCGTGGGTGCCTCGTGAATTGCTTTGACTTTAGATTCTACCGGGTGGATGCCAGAGGCGTCTATTCTATACCCAAGAAAGTCCACCTGTTTAGTGGCGATGGCACACTTCTCCCTTTTTAGTTTGAGGCCATGCTGTCTGAACTTGTCTAAAACCGCTCTGACTCTTTGGAAAAGTTGGGGCCTGTCCCTGGCTGAGACCAATATGTCGTCAAAATAAGGAACCACGCCAGGGAGGCCTTGAAGTATACGTTCCATTAATGACTGGAAAATGCCTGGGGCAACACTAACGCCAAATTGGAGACGCCTGCACCTGAATGCCCCTCTGTGAGTGACAATAGTTTGTAAATCGGCCGTTTGACTGTCAACAGGAAACTGCTGATAAGCCTGAGACATATCCAATTTGGCGAAAATGGTGCCAGGCTCAAATGTGTGGAGTAAGTGCTGGATTACCGGGACTGGGTAAGCGCTAACCTGTAGGTAGCGGTTAATTGTGGTCTTATAATCAGAACAAATTCTTAAACTGCCATCCTTCTTAAGGGGTGTGACAATTGGGGTTTCCCATTTAGCAAAATCCGTGGGCTCAATCACCCCCTGTTTGAGTAATTTGTCCAGTTCCGCGTCCAGTTTAGGGCGTAGCGCAAATGGTACTCTACGCGGTTTTAAACGGACGGGAACTGCTTGGGGGTCCACTGAAAAAGAAATGGGTGTGCCATTGTAACACCCTAATTCGTTGCTGAACACATCAGCGTAGTCTGCAAATAGGGAGTCTATGTCTGAAGTTGAGACAGCATGGACTCCCGTTAAGCTAAGACCGAGATAGGGGAACCAATCTAACCCCAACAGGCTAGGGAGGGCACCGTCAACAACCACTAAAGGCAGATGGCCTTTAAAGGATTTGAATTTAACGAGGAACTTGCCTTTTCCGAGTACTGGAATATTCTTCCCTTGATAGTCCCTCAAGGTGAGGCGGCTCTTCTGGAGTTGGCTCCTAGACAGGCTGGGCCGGATTTTCTTAAGAGTGTTCCACGAGATGATCGAGAGCGCTGACCCGGTATCGACCTCCATGAGACAAGGTTTACCTTCTAAATGAATAGAAAGTGTGATTTTATTAGGTGTCAGAAAAGTGTGATTAGCTTGGTAGCAAGTATAACAGTTTTCTACTTGCCTTGGTGGCTCTGGAGGAGAGTAAGAGGACGAAGGCCTTTGCGATGCCACGTGTGCCGCTTGGCAGCCTCTGGCGATGTGACCTTTTTTGTTGCAGTTGTTGCAGGTAGCGTTTCTGAACCTGCACGCCGTCCGGGCATGGGGACCCCCGCAGGACAGGCATAACAGGATGTGCTTTGGTGCGTTGCTGTTCCCATGCCTTGCCCCTACCTGTGATTTCCTCAAGGGTTTGAGACGATGAACTTCCGAATGTTCAATGGGGTCTTCTTCACTCACCGCTTCCTCGGAGTGAACAGTGGCAGAGCTGGTCTTGGGAGTGGTCCCTTGGATTTCAGCGGCTGACTGGGTTGCTAGTTCTGCTGCTAAGGCTTCTTCAACCGCTTGGGAGAGGTTGAGATCTTTTCTGGCCAGCAAACGCCTCTGTAGTTTTAAGTCTTTGACTCCACATACGAGTTGATCGAGTAACATGTCGTCCAGGTAATTTTTGAACTCGCAGTGGAGAGCTGCTGTCCTCAGGGCAGCCATGTATTGATTTATGGATTCCCCATCTGCTTGCTTCCTCATCCGGAAGGCAAAACGCCTCGCGATCTGCGAAGGTTTAGGGGAATAATGATTTGAAAGTGTCTCCAGCAGCTCTGGCCATGGAACGCTCTTGATTTCTCGTGGAGCAAGGAGGGCTGTTGCGGTATCGAAGACTGCAGCTCCGCAGTAGCTGAGGAAATATGACTTAATTCGGTGTTCCGCTGCGTCAGCCAGACCGATGGCATCAATATAGTGATTGAACCGGTTTCTATAAGAGTCCCACTTCTCTTCATCCGGTTTAAAGGGCGGAAATGCTGGGTTAGCGTTCATATTGGCGCCTCAGACAAGGGTAGACTGCCCTCTCTCTCTCTCTCTGGGTATACGAGGTCCAATACGTGCTCACGTGAGCGCAGGCGGCTGTGGCTGCAGCGGTTGACCTGGCTCAATGACTTCGGCTCTGTGCTAGTGAGCGTTAGAGGCTCTTGCTGTAACGCTGTGACTATCAGCAATCTTTTGAATCTCGCGCTCCCGGAAAGCGTTGGCGGATGCACTGACAGAGATTCAAATTTCGCGCTCTCTGGGCACGTGGGCGGCTGCGGACACAGCGCCGGGCTTCGCTTGAGTTTCGAATTCAAACGACAGCAGTTTGAATTCCGCGCTCTTTTTCCGAGCGGGGCGGCTGTAGCTTCAGCGCCTGACTTCACTCTCTCTCTGTAGCTTTTTGTGCGAGCGGCTACAGACGCTTCACTTTCACTTAGCTAACTAGCGAACTGACCGAGCTCTCTGCTTCGCGGCTGCGGTTCAGTTGCCTATCGTGATTTCAGCTCAATGGAATGCTTCTGGTTAGCGATCCCATCCTCGTCGCCAGTGTTATATGTTAAAGGAATGAGAGGCTAAACCAGAGCATTCACAAGTAAAGGCTTTATTCAACTGAATAAAGGGCTGTCGCGTCTGCATACTAACAAGCAGACATGCTCAGCGAACAGCGGCTGGCTCGACCTAGCAGCCGGCTTTTATAGCCGGCTGTCGAAGGGAGCCAGCCAATGGGAGCTGTAAATGCCCCCGCAGTATGGACGGACTTGATTGGGAACTTTGGTCAGTTCCAAGGACATAACAGATACATTCAAACATCTATCTCCCATTGGCTAGCTCAGTCTGTCACATAAAATTTGCTTGCAAGCAAACTCACAAAATTATCTCACAACACACCATGTATGTAAATATTGAATTTTTTATTTAAAAAAAGAGCAACTTCTTACCCAAAATCAGGCAAAGCAGGCAGATTGAGTTGCTCACAGAATAATTCAGTGATCTATCGGCTAGCTCAGTCTCTCAAATTTGCTTGCCGTGAGTCTGCAATGAATTTGCTTACAAGCAAACCTTCACTACTAAGGGAGGTAAGGCTGTGCTGAGCGAAGATCTAAAGACTAGCTAGAAAGCAAGAAATCCAACCATTTCCTGCTTCCTAGCTAATCTAAATCTCCTGTCACAGCAGAACAGATGATGGTCAGAAAAAGGAAAAATAGCAATTTAGCAGGCTAGTTTACCGGATAAGGAGTGAGTGGGTGGGGAAGGTTCCCACGGGCCATGTGAGCGGTGCACAGCCCTGTCTTTCTGCACAGCCTGGATTAATTACTTTGTGGAGGTGCTCTGGGAATGAAATTTCTCTGCGGCCCACCAAAATTTTCTCACATCCCACCAGTGGGCCACAGCCCACCGGTTGGCGACCACTGGACTAGATGATCTATAAGGTCCCTTCCAGCTCCGTTCATCTATTAATTTTCCCATTCCCCAGAGCAAAAGGAAGGCAAGTAATTAAAATAATCAGCATCCTTTTCTTTATTTTACTGTAGAACTGAATCTTAACCACAAAAAAATGACAATGGATAAGAAAGGAGTAGATTGCAAATCAAAGGGGAAAAAGCATTTGCAGACATTTGAATGAATGGTTTCCTTTGACCAAGATTAGTGCAAAAGATACCTTTATAAAATAACTATGTTTAAAAACAAAGCGAACTGCTATATTTACACCTTCAGGCCAACCAAACTTCATAGAGCAGTTAGGCTTATCTTACCCAGGAGTGTAATGTTCATATTATGATTAAATAAGAACATCCTAAAGGGGAAATCAGATTTTAGGTACCAAATAATGCAACAATTTGTCTTGGATGGCGTTGGCAGTCAATGGTCTTTGTAGCTAAGCACTGGCAGGTTTTCTTTTAAAGTTCCACCTATCCCCATTTCTGCTTGAGGTAACAAATTTACCTGCAGTCACTAACTGGACTATATTTAGTCCATCATAATATTTGCAAATAGGGGCTATAGTTTTTGTGCCTTATTTTGAAGCTTCCCATTGCTTCAAAATCCAACAGGGCTCCCAGTGTGCAAAGGCAGCATGACAAAATGGGGACTGTTTTGCTTTACACAGTTGAAACAGCATGGAATATGCTATTTTTGGCTTGAAATCCATATCACAATTAATGGCATCCATATAACTCACGTAGTGATGATATCTTTGCTCTCCTGGCCCTTGCTTGCAATAATGATGTTACCACCCAAAGACATTTAATCAACACCATCCCCATCATGCCAGGACATTTTGAGTTTCACTTTGTTACCTCATTTAATTCAGCAACTATTTGATCAGTTTGTGTCTGACCCATTGCTGGAAAAATGTGCAAAATACCACTTGTCCTTATCACTAGTAATATTTGATCACCTAAATTAGTCATATTTGATCTCTAATCAGTTTAAAGCAGTATTTCTCAACCTTATAAGCTTGAAGATGCATGGACTTCAACTCCCAGAATTCCCCAGCCATCCTTGGCAGTGATGGGATTCAAAATATTTTTACTACTGGTTTTGTGGGCGTGGCTTGGTGGGTGTGGCAGGGGAAGGATACTGCAAAATCTCCAGTTAGAGGTGATATTTGCTGGTTTTCTGAACTATTCAAAATTTCCACTACCGGTTCTCCAGAACTGGTCAGAACCTGCTGAATACCACCTCTGGTCCTTGGATAATTGAAGTCCACACAACAAAACACTAAGGTTGAGAAACACTGTTTTAAAGGATCAGTTAAAAGTTCCACAATATTAATCACTGGGATCTTCTGTCATTATTGTTATTGTTGGCAGCATATCCACACTGGACAGAGAGACTGAACGATACCCAATTAGACAGTGGGGATCAACTTCGCTGGGAGTGTAGAGCTTCTGGAAAGCCAAGGCCAACTTATCGCTGGCTCAAAAATGGGAATACTGTACGGTCAGAGGTAAGTATGCTGTAGTTTTATTTGATTTCAGGTTATCTTAGAATGGGGATCTCCATAGTTGTCAACTTTAAGACTTCTGGACTTCAACTCCCACAATTCCTCATCCACAATAGATGATTGAAAAGTAGTGGGAGCTAAATCCAGAAGTCTTAAGGTTGACAAGTTTGGAGTGTCCACTTAAAATATGGTATTAAGCTCAGATGCCAGTTGAATTAGGAAGTAAAACAATGATATATTTATAGTCATTCTAAAGCAGGAAGAAGAACATTTTCCAAGTGGAGTCAATTCCAGACGTAGGTTGAGTCAGGAAAAAAATATCTGAGATGATCACACATAAAAGCTTTGATTTAAATAACATTAACATAAATTAATTATAGGGAATATGATTACTTCCTGTGTATTTAAGAATTCTTCTCATTTTTCATATTAGCATTCTAATTTGTTAGCAACTGTTGGAAGAGCTCTGATGTTTCAAGTAGTTTAGAGGCCTTAATTAAGTTTCCTTTTTTTAAAAAGACTAACAGATATTTTTGTTATGGTTTAAGTTTGTATCACCTGTTTTGAATCCATACTTCTTTTTCAGCCTTAGATATGTGACATCCTAAATCTGTATCTTTTTTCTTTCTTTCTTAAAGTGTGCGTGAAAACCCACAAGAATCTGAAGAGACACTTTTTTGATTTGTGCATTTCCTTCTTTATATTTTATTATTTTAGGTGCCCTGTGTCATAAATCTCATGATGAGAAGCAATCAAGAAAATAGCCATTCAACAACTATTTACTCCTCCTTCTTCCTTATCACCAATAAAACAGAAAAATACTAGTTACATTCAGGAGCCTTCTTATTATAAGCAAATACTCTTTTTTTTAAAAAAATCAACTTTTCTTTATCTTGAACTAATTATTTAATGTTAATATTTCCATTATATTGTAGCATCAACAGTGTCATCTTCTGTGCTCTTCACAACTCCTAATAAAATCAGTTCCTGGCCATAAGATAGTTGGTTATACTTATCTATATCGATATACTTCTGTAGTAAATGATTGCAATCCATATATAGATATCCATATCTATAAATGGATTATAATCCTTTTTTACAGAAATATTTAGTATAACCCGCAGGTATAAATATTGTTTGAAATTAATCTCTTGTATTCCTTTGCATTTTATTGCAAGGTGTTCAACGCAAGGTGTTTAAATGAACTCACTTCACGCATTCCGAAGTATCATTTTCTCGGCTTTTCAGAGGTAGCAAAATGTTTTCTGCAACCCCTTTTCATAATAATGGCATCTCAAGGATGGTTCTCTCTTCCCTCAAAACTGTGTGCCATCTTGAATGAAAAGGCATATATGTAGCACCACCTTTATTGAAGAAATTTTCTGACCAAGGCTTCCAAGACCATAATTATGCACAGGCTTATTTTAAAAACAAGTCTTGCTTTATTGCAACACTGGGCTTTTTTTAAAATTCCCAGCCAATAATGAATTTCAAACAGTCCCTCAAGATAAGCACCCACCTTTCTTTCCTGTGAAGTGCTGCCAATAACAGAAGTATCAAATAAACTAGAACAAAAACCAACCGAAGTACAAAGAGCTTCAAGAATGCATCTGAACCAAACAAAAATGACCTTGCTTCCTGCAAAGGTTTTATCATCTTTGCCTGTCCTTTATACCTTATGGGAGGGGCAATAACCTCCCAGCCTTACTCCAGAGTCACCCCTTTTGTTTCAACTGCTCTTGCCTTCTAGCAGCTCTGCACACACGCACACTGAGAACAGGCTCCCCTGGATCCTCTGCCTCGCTGCTGCCAGACTCCAAAGGCTCCAGAGGTAGCACCCCACTCCCAGATGGTCCTGGCCCCATCTCTGCATTAGACGCAGGACCCTCGAGTCCTCTCCAGACTCCCTGACTGGTCCCTGTTCTTCCCCACTGTCCAATTCCACTGCTGTCTGCACAGGCTGCCGGTGAACCACAACAAGAAAAACCATCATACCTTAAAATCCTACTGTAAATCATTTATTTTCTGGCAAGATGGAACACTACCAAGAAGTCAAAAGCTTATTTTCTTAGTTCAGATGAGTGCTCTGCTGCAAAAGAAATAAAATAAAATTTCATATTTTTATTGTCACTCGATAGGGATTCTTTGCTTATTCCAAAGCAGCGAGTTAAATCTGTTCTGGTTTTATGATACTTGCGATTCCAAAATATTATGCATCAGGTTAGCTATATATTACAGGCTGCTTGACAACATTGCTGTCTTTGCAATTCTGGACAGCAGTGAAAAATAGACACTAAATAAAAATCAAATCCTCAGTAAACTACCATAATAGTCAATGCATGATTTGGCTACATCTACAACTACTTAAGAGAGTCCTATTCATTTTTTTTTCAAAATTAGCACATTGGTAGCTCTGAATAATTGCTGATAGCAATAAAGGATCAGAGCAGTGAGATTTCACCAAAGTCTCATTTATAAAGGATAATCTGAGCCAACATTAATCATATGCAGTTTTAAGCATCCAAAACATTTTAAAATTGTCACAAAGAAAAAAAAAGATAAAGCAATGGAGGAACTGTCAACATGGCAGTCAGTAAGCTCCTTTAATGCATGTTAAGCACAGAAATATGTCGTTCCCTCTACTGCCATCATTACTTGAGCTAAAGCTGAGAAACCAGTAAATTTTCCTGATTTTCTTTGCTTTTGTAGAATTATGTTTCTATTCCATTGCAGAGCAGGATTGAGATGGTTAATGGTGTACTGATGATCCACAGTGTTAATCAGTCAGATGCTGGAATGTATCAGTGCGTAGCAGAAAACAAGCATGGAGCCATCTATGCCAGTGCTGAACTGAAGATTTTAGGTCTGTATTCAAGGCTGTTATTCTTTTTTTCCATTCATTTGCTAAGAATACAGTGTGGAACAGAAATAAATATAAATTCAAGGGTTGCTCTGAGTAGAGCAGCCAATAAATTTGATTTAAAGATAAATACATTTTAATGAAATGAAAGTACAAAGTAGCTAGCTGTAATGAAAAAATAAGAGCTATCTTGTTGTCCTTATCTCAACAAATCCAATAAATATTGCAGACTTTCATCAATCAAAACTGTTCAATAGAGCTAAGATTTATAAAGATTGAGATATACAATATATGGAATTAAACAAACCATTCTCACCAATATATAAAAATTATGTATTAAACTGCAAGCGTGTTTAGGTTTTCAGAAGTGTGCAAGCTATAAAATATGTCCATTGGAATAGATGTTATTAGATCCTTTCATCCTGTCATTCTTGACCAATCTTTCATTTCTTTCTTTGTCTCATAAATAATATAGTTATAGTATGAAAGAATATTTAATGGGTAAGATAAGGTTGGTAAGATTAATGGGTCTCACCCCATCCTCATATATTACATACAGTACTTTGTAACAGCTGTATGATTTTACATTATAAAGACATTTCATAAGGGAGAGTCAACCAACCAACCAATAAAGGTGATGTGCCAACTGTGAAAATATTTCTTGATGTAATGGGTTTGGATGGTTCCATTGACATTGATTTCTTTTCTCAATAGCTTCTGCTCCAACTTTTCCCCTGAGTCAACTGAAGAAGACCATTATTATTACCAAAGGCCAAGAAGTCACTGTGGACTGCAAACCACAAGCTTCTCCCAAACCAACCATTGGGTGGAAGAAAGGAGAAAAAAATGTGCGAGAAAATAAAAGGTCAGATGTCCATTCATCCATGTTTACCTTTGACTTCCATCAGTGTTTGCAAAACAAAGATAAAGCACAAGAATATTCAGTCAGCTAGTTTTGGCTATTAGATATTTTAACATTATATATGAAAATGGTCTCATCATTTTGATAATGAAATTTCATCTATATTGTTCATGACTGGCAACATTTTTTATTTAGAAAAAAGGCATGAATTTTCTCAAGGGACCTTCTCAAGGGAAGAAGATTCTTTGGAATTTTTTCAAAATTTCAAATGATCAATTCTAAACAATCAACACTGACATTTAATTCCAGCAAATATTGACAGTAAGGTCCAATTTGGACTGGTCATTGGGACCAGAGGTTTAGTCTTTTAAGTTTTTGGGCTCGTGCAGGAGCCCATTCTCAGGGAACTTTTCTCTACTGGAATGTGTGCTTTTCTACGAGTCATAATTATGTGGTGCCTGGTTGGATGTGGCTTCCTATCGGTTGATTGCTGTGTTAATGGCCAGCTATTGGCTGTTATTTCCTTGTGCTGCCAAGTCCTCGGCTCCTAAGTTCCTGATAATCTAGTGGTAATTCAGCACTCCTACTGACTGACAAGAAGCCTGTTTCCCAGGCTTCAATCATTTCCTGGGCTATCTTTGTACCTGCTTGACCAACAATCTTAGTAGCTGCGAACTTGAAAATATGTCTTTGTTCGTTGCAATATTGACAGCAGTCATTATTTCTGGGCTTGTGCATTAGGTCCTAAGCAGGTTTTGGGATCTATTCATTCACTCCCTTCCCCTTTCTCCTACATTTTTTAATCTTCCCACATCATATTATGTTGCTACTTGTCTCCATAGTTTTTAATCAATCTCTTTTTTTTACCCAGAATAGCTCCCTAGCATTTTCAAATTGTCTGTTAAGATCAAGAAAAAGAAAAGAAAAAAAGAAAAGAAAAAAAATGCAAAAAGTGATACTCATAATTAATTCTTTTTAATCAGCAAATCCATAAATCACTACTTCATTCTTTTCCCATTTTCAGCAAAAAAAATCCATAAAAGGTGTGCAGTCTTTTGTAAAAAAAATACTTGATGTATTATCCTTCATCAAACACACCAATTTTGCCATTTCTGCAAATTCTACTATCTTACTATCTACTCTTCCATTGTGGGTAGTTCAGTATTTTTCTATCTCCGTGCATATGATACTCTCTCTCCTCCTTGTCTAGCTTGTTGATCTACACCTCTTTATCCCTTCTACACTGCCCTTCTGTAATGTATTTCTGGATGACCTTGAGGGATAAGGGGAAAAGATGCTACCTAGGAAACCATCAGACAAGAGAAAGAGGAGCCCCCAGTAGCTTAATGGTCAGAGAAAGAAATTTAGGAAGGACCCACAGTAATGGGTCTAGCGGTTAAAGGTGGTAATAGAGAGTTAGTACTTTTAGACTTGCAAGTTTCCATCACTCTGCTAAACACCTAATTCCCACAGTACTGTCTTATGCCTTAGTATATTGACCCATGTAGTAGTCTTGTTCTCTTCTCTTCTATTACCTCCTGTTGGTATCTTATGATTTATAACTTAGTTGTTTGTATCTTATGATTTTTATGATTGTGTTTTATGCTTTATGACTATATTACTTGATGGTTTGTATATACATTGAGAACTTACGCACCAGGATAAAATGCCTTATGTGTCCAATCACACTTGGCCAATAAGGAATAGTCTATTGTATTCTATATTCTATTTCATTAATATAGCCTTGCAATAAATTAGAATTAGTTCACCTTGTTTCCTGTCCAGTTTACCTATAAGAACTGACACCTTAAATGTATTTATCTATCTATCCATCATCTGTCTGTCTGTCTGCCTGCCTGTCTGTCTGTCTATCTATCTATCTATCTATCTATCTATCTATCTATCTATCTATCTATCTATCTATCTATCTATCATCTGTCTCTCTCTCTCTCTCCCTCTGTCTCTCTCTCTGTGTCTTATTTTTTTTTTTTGTTCCACTCATCTCCCTTATATGGCAATGAGCAATTTACAGATTATGGTATGTTATGGATATATTCCAGATTTCTAGACTTTAACTCTTAATTTGAATAATGTTGGTGCTAGACTGGGAATTCTGAGAGATGAAATCCATACAAGTAGGTAGCGCCCAAATTTAAGAAGGTATGTTAATAAGAAAGTTGAAATTCCCTCTGAATGTTGCTACCAAATTGTGGTGTACTAAAAGGGAACATATTTTAAGATATGCTTGGAGTAATTGTATTGATTTAATGTTAATTACTATTAGAGCTTTAATTTTTGTTCCAAGAAAATGTATTTTTGCTACTGTGGCCCTGTGAATTCCATTTTGCCATGAGAAAGGTTGCTTATTTTTTATACATATAGAAAAGAATTGCAGCATGTGCGTATATAGAAATGGAAAATCATACCTGTACACAAGTCCTATTTCTTTTACGAGCCATTTCAGTTTGAAGTGGTCATATTATCTATGCTACCTACCTTCTGCTGCACCTGAAGCTTAACTACATATGATCTATAAGTGTGTAAATAAAAAAATAAGAGAGAGTTCTAGCTGAAATTAAATAATTTGAAATGAAAAACAGACCAATGTTGATTTTGATATCTTGCTGTGGATTAGCAGAAACTCTACACTAACTTATCTAAACTTGATAGAACTATTTTTTAAAGATCTAGATTTAGGCAATAGGTCTACTTGCTCTGTAAATTGAATATAGAGTTTAAACCAATGAAGAGATTCTTTTCTCTCTCTCTGCTAACCTACAACTTTCATGCATGCCCAAATGTCTTCTCATTACTGAGCTTTCACACCAGCTCATTACTATCATTACATGACCATTAATTATATTTAAAATAAAATGATCCCAAATGAGTTTAGCAAAGGAAAATCTTATTAAGATTCTATTATTACTTACTTTGCTCTGCAGAGGAAGAAAATAAACAGTGGGGTTAATTATCTGCTTTTAGCTAACAAAAACCTAATATTAGAAAGTCAGTGTCTTTTGGAAAAATGTAATGGGTTTGCTTTGGTTTATTAGTCTTTTCTGAAAATAAATGGCAATATCAAACCAAAACTCTTTGCATTTCAGGATGTGTGCTTCAATTTTATGGTGGATGATTACAAGCTGATTGCTAATCCTCAAACATTTAACTAAACTATATCAGCACCCAACAAATTCCCCCTTTTAATGATTTCCAATCCAATAAATTCACAAAAAAATGTTAAAAACTAATCCAAGTAATGCTCTGTAACAAGGATGACCATTGTATTTAAGACTAGAAGTTTGCCGTTTAAAGGGCTATGGGAAATTGGAATGATATGAACATTTTGGTTCCTAGCTCTCTTGTTTTAGAGTAAAGTAGAAAAGCAACACAAATCATATCCCCAATTTTCACACTTTCAGCCTGTTAGGAGCAGGTTTTTAAAAGCAACAGAAGTCCCTCATATCCACTCCCACTCATGATTTTGAAGAAAGGAAAATAACAGAGAAATAACAGAGAAAGAAAGTAGAAACGTGTTCTTCTGGTTTTGTGTCTTTTAATTGCCTCTTTGCCACTCTATTACCCATGACTCAATCTCCATTGAAAAGGGACTGCCTAATTTTTTCTCAGAATTGGTGCGGATAGAAAAATCTTTGCGCAATAGTTTTGTTTTAGTTTAGGTCCCCTGGACAATCACTATTGGCTTTATTTCTCCACAGTAGAAGCTACTAACTATCTGAAATATGTTACTTAAACTTCTGGGAACACATGACCATCTGAGTCTGCTGATGCCCAAGAGATGGTTTACAGATTCTAATGTAAGAGAGAAGGCAATTTGAGGAGGACATTTGATGGAAAATAAAGAAGAGAGTACTCAATAATAAGATGTATTGAGAATTGTGCAGTTGCTACCGTTTAATTTTTTTTCCTTCTCACATCAATCACAGTTTAATTGAGCTCTTTTAGTTTATAATGGAAATTAGAGATCTGGGTATCAATGAGAGACAGGAAACCGTGGCAACTTTGACATTGCCATAAAAATAAATTCCACAATAATTTATTTCTTTCGGTTAGATGCGAGTTATTAATTAGCCCTAATACTCTGGCTGCAGCATTGATTCTGAATCAGCTTGGGGAGCTGAAAACTATTTTAATCAAAATGTTACAGCTTTAATTTGAGCATCCCTTCTTGTGTTTTAGATCTTCATGCTAACGTAAGAAGCGTGTGTGCGCAATACTAATGAACAAGCATAGTCGGTTATGAGAAAGAGACATGAGGCCAAAAGTTGGAAGTTTCTGGAGAACAGTGGTGGGATTCAAAAAAATTTACTACCGGTTCTATGGGCGTAGCTTGGTGGGCATGGTGTGGCTTAGTGGGCATGGCTTGGTGGGCATAGCAGGGAAAGGATATTGCAAAATCCCATTCCCTCCCCACCCTACTAACCTGCTTTCCAGCTCCATTCTCCTGTGCAGGTCAACAAAAGAAGAGCCAGCCAATCAGCTGGGACTCAGGAGGCAGAGAATAGATGGGGGCAGGGCCAGTCAGAGGTGGTATTTGCCGGTTTTCAGAACTACTCAAAATTTCCGCTACTGGTTCTCCAAACTACTCAAAATTTCCGCTAGCAGGTCTTCAGAACTGGTCAGAACCTGCTGAATACCACCTCAGCTGGAGAGGTGTGGCGGTTGCCATAAAAGCAAACTAATATCAGTTGAGGGTGAAAGCAGCAGTCTGCATATTATGATAGCTTTTTAATACCCATAAAAAAATGATCTCCTTTTGATTTTTGTATGAAGATTTCCTGAGTGACAAGGATGAATTAAAAGCTGTTCTTTCAGTGTTACCGTAACACCCTAAAAAGACTTCAAGCCATACAGTTTCATGATTCTATTAATACTTTGCTGCCTCCAGTTCTGATAATTTGCTGCAATTCAGATCAGCATCGGTTTTGGTGGGGTGGTACAGACAACAGAGAAAAAATTGACAGTGATGATTAATTGATTGATTGATTTTACATATTGATTTATATTTGTCAGGGTCACCCACTCTGGTAGACAAAAATGGCAGCTTTTTTTTTACTAGCAATGCTAAAGATTAGTTATGGCTGTACAGCAAATAATGTTATTAGTTTTACAGACAGTCCTCAACTTACTATCGGTTGCTAAACAACCAGTCGAAATTCCAATGGGCCTCTAAAGCACTTCTGGCCATCATATAAAATCCCATGCCATCTCTCCTTGCAGTCATGTGTCAACTTGGAAACTGGCTCACTTTCTCGACCAATTGCATGATTATGTGACTGCGGTATGCAATGATTTTTCCAGTTTCCAGGAAAAAAAAATCAAATTCAGAAGAATGGGTTCACACTTAAATGACTGACTGACCATCATGAAAAATCTAGGTGAGAGTATTGTAGAGGAGGGGCGGGGAGGGGTGGAGAGGGGAGGAAAGGATTATAAGACTATCTTATAATGAGGTGCTACAAAAAACCTAAATATTACATATATTTGCACTATATTATATTACATCACAATTGTGGAATTCTTGGTGTTCTAAACTAGGTTGTTTGCCTACAGATGTTTTATTACTTAATTAGATAATATCAGCATCAATTCAATCTGAGCTTCCAATAGTCTCTTCTATTACATGACGTCACTCAGAGAAGACCTTCTGAAACTTTCAGGAGCTCGTAGACTAAACATTCCTCAGCAAGGAAACCATCGACAAGGTAATGATGGTTTCCACAGCATAGAAATCAAAGAGCCTTTTCATACTACATACCAATTACTCAGCAGCAAAAGCTTTGTATTATCTCCTCCCTGCATAACCAATTACACTTGTACAATTCTTAGCACTCTGGGATTTAGTCAGAAGAGTGAGAATTGCTTCTTTATAATATTATGTTTACGCAATGAAAATTCTTTCATTAACTGTATTTAGAAAATTATTTCTGACAGAACAAATGGTCCCATGCTAAGAAAGAAGTGATTTTTAATAAATAGGAATTCATCTTCAGCAGCGGCTGCTAGGGGTTTACTAATTTTCTCTCTGTGTCCAAGATAACTTATTGCAGAGTAGAGGTTCTGTTTTGTCTGTGCCTTCAGCAATATACATTTATCCAGGCACCATGCAAAACTAAGACTTGATATGGGAAGGAAAGTTATATCAGTGATAGCAGGTATGACTGAAGTTCAGACTTTCTAATAAAATGTGGAGACAGAAATCTCTTGGAATGTCGTATTTATATAACACCAAGATTTCAAATAGTATTTTGATCAAAACCAGATAGCATTTGATTCTCTTTGTATAGTAAAGAAAGCTAATGGTTCTCCTTTATGTCTGACTTGAGGGAGCAGTGCTTGTCTCTGTTTCCTAGCCAAGAGAGCCAATATTGTGCAAAAATATTTCTGTGGCCATGTGGCCAACATGACTATATGCCAACATGCAGGGAACAATGTCACCTTCCTACCAAAGTGTGACAGTGTATGATAGTGCACTAAAAATGATGAAAGCAATGAAATTAGTTCATAGGGAAATTTGTTCCAATATTCTGATATCCGCTGCCACAGAGAGGAGTGGGTCAAACTATTTTCCAAAGCAACTGAAGGCCAGACAAGGAATAATGGATGAAAACTGATCAAGGAGAGATTCAACCTAGAAATAAAGAGAACTTTTCCGACAGTGAAACAATCAACTACTGGAAACAGCTTGCTTTCAGAAATTGTGGGAAGCTTTCAAGAAGAGACTGGGCTGCCATCTGTCAGAAATGGTATAGGGTCTTCTTCTTGGGCAGGGGATCAAACTAGATGACCTACAAGGTTCCTTCTAACCAGTGGTGGGATTCAAAAAAATATACTACCAGTTCTGTTATTATGGCTTGGTGGGCGTGGCTTGGCTTGGTGGGCGTGGCAGGGAAAGGATATTGTAAAATCTCCATTCTTTCCCCACTCCACTAACCTGCTTTCCAGCTGAGTTCTCCTGTACAGGGCAACAAAAGAAGACCAAGCTGATCAGCTGGGACTTGGGGGGCAGAGAATAGATGGGGGCAGGGCCAGTCAGAGGTGGTATTTGCCAATTCTCCGAACTACTCAAAATTTCCGCTGCTGGTTCTCCAGAATGGGTCAGAACCTGCTGAATACCCCTTCTGCTTCTAACTCTGTTATTCTATTCCATAAGCTGATAAAATGGCAGTAATAATACTGAAAATAGGGACATTCTCTGGAAGTTGGATGTGGAGCTGGTGTTTTACATTTAACTAAGGGCCAAGGGTAACTCTGACATTATCTATATTTATTGATGCATATTCCAATACAGTAGATAGACAGCTGTGACTTATGGTAGTTGTAGTTACAACTCATCTAATGAGCACTAAGTCAAAAAAAGACCAATCAACAGTTTCTTTCTGTGCAGGATTAGGGGAAAAAAAGATTAACTTATCATCACTTGATTCAAAGGAGCATTTTTAAAACCTAATTCTACACATGCATTCTTTTTTTTCCAAAAGAGAACAAAAACAAGACAATTCATTGTGTTAACCATGTCATTTTAAAACAGCATCTGTTGACATAATTCATATATCCCAATCTAGATTTTTAATTCCCCACAGTTCACAAGAAAATGACGTGGGTTTATTTTAAATGGCAATTGAAATGGCTTCTAATATAATTGTATATCTTTCAGTGAATTTGATTGCCTGGGGACATCTTCATAGATTGTGATTTATGAACAGGGAAGGACTCAAGAGAACTACTTACTAATTTTGATGGATTTTACACATGCCATTTTAACTGGCAATACTCATAAAAAAAATAAGAATACTTCTTAGACTTCTTATAACAATGAATTGGATTTCATTATAAAGGCTTAGTGTCTTTTAACATAAGGTGCAAGGTAAATAGATGCAGTTCTACCAGGACATCTACCTTAAAATAAATATGTCAATTTATTGGTAGTGTGATAGTTCTCAGAATAGTCGTTTCTGTTGCATATATGCTGTTCACTCCCACAGGTTCTACGCAGCTAGCAGTACAAAACATATTTTAAAAAACCAAATACATAAAAGTATTACTAAATAAATGCCAACCAATGTAAATACTGTATAGCTACAATGCTGCTTTCCATCCAAACAGCCTCCTCTTAATTAAGGCATAATGGGTAGGTCTTTGAGGTTCCTGAAGCTTAAGAGGTATGAGATGATTGTATTTCCACTGGCATAAAGGATGGTATCATCATCAAGAATACTCTCCCAATCAGGTGACAATCCTGTAGGTGCAGGATCTGGAGTAAGTTTACTTTATTTGATCTAGTTGGGCAGCTTGACAATATCGGAGATGTTGATCCCTCACTTAACAAGATAGGGCTTTAAAGATTATTAGCATCTTGAATCACATCTGGAAGTCAACTGATAACCAATGTAATTCCCAAAGCGATGGGGTCAGTAGGTATTTTGAGCCAGGGTAGCATACTGGTTAGAAGGCACAAGCTAATTGCCAAGTGCTAGGAATAGAATAGAATAGAATAGAATAGAATAGAATAGAATAGAATAGA
>NW_020769341.1:9877596-9897919 GCF_900518735.1 Pseudonaja textilis
AGATAGATAGATAGATAGATAGATAGATAGATAGATAGATAGATAGACAGACAGATTGATTCTGTTAATTAAGTAACCTCCTGTGACCTCGACCTACAATCATTTATTTATGGAGTAATCAAAGTCACAGTAGCACTGGAAAAAAAAAGATTTACTGCACTGTCCTTGCACTTATGTCCATCAAAGCATCCCCCCCATGGTCACAGGGTCAAAATTCAGATACCTGGCAAATTGGCATGTATTTACAATGGTTGCTGCATCTTGGGGTCATGTGAATGCCATATGTGAAGTTCCCAGGAGGCTTCTAACAAGCAAAATCAGTGGGGGTAAACTGGAGTTGCCTTAATTATCATGTGATTTCAGTGATTCGCTTAACAACTGGGGGCGGGGGGGGGGCAGCATCATAAAATCAGGTGTGACTCATTTAATAATTGCCTTGCTTAGTAATGAAAATTTAGATCCCAACTGTGGTCATAAATCAAAGATTTCCACTACGTGTTTCTGTTTACAGTGGATCAGATTAGGGGACTGGAGACTAAAACATATGAAGAACGGTTACAGGAACTGGGCTTGGCTAGTCTAGTGAAGAGAAGGACCAGGGAAGACATGATAACAGCCTTCCAATATTTGAGGGGCTGTCACAGAGAGGAAGGGGTCAAGCTATTTTCTAAAGCGCCTGTAGGCCAGACAAGGAACAATGGATGGAAACTGAACAAGGAGAGATTTAACCTGGAAATAAGGAGAAACTTTCTGACCGTGAGAACAATCAACCAATGGAACAACTTGCCCTCAGAAATTGTGGAAGCTTCATCACTGGAGGCTTTCAAGAAGAGATTGGACTGCCATTTGTCATAAATGGTGTAGGGTCTCCTGCTTGGGTGGGGGTTGGACTAGATGACCTACAAGGTCCCTTCCAGTTCCAATTATCTGTCTATCTGTCTAGTCCACAAAACCCAGGGCTACTTTTCAATTGCTACTTCCAATGGATGGATTTTTCTTATGTTATTTTCCCTGCAGTCTGAAAACAGAAAACAGTCCAATCTGTTTTCAAATATGGTTTTTTTTCCCTCCTCCAGCTTCTCCCACATATTCAATTGGGTACTGTTCTACTTCATTTTCAGATGGTTTTTCTGCTGACTGACAGACAGACACCTGAGTTTGTTCATATAATTTCCTTCTGATATTCTGTTAACTCAGAAAGAACAACAAAAAACAGAGATCCCAATCAGTTCAATCCAGATCTATCCTGGTGCTATGATTCAAAAACTCTATCAAATCTAGTGGCAGTTTAATTTGTAATATATTAGAAACGGATATTTACTATTGAACTGGATATTCACTATCAGATATAAGAGCATGTAATTTTGCTTTCATTGGTATCAGTTTATTATAACCAGATACCTTCTTCTCTTAATTATCTGAAGACAAAAAAAATCTTGTCTGCATATAACTGATCGAAACATAAAAATGGTGGATTGACCTTTAAATATACTAATTCATTTCTTCTTCTTCTTCCCCATGAGACTCTACAAAGTGACATTGCTTTTAAGATGCAATGCAACAAAAGTAATGCCTCAACTCTTTACCTGTTAAATAAATAAACTGCTCAGATTAATAGTTAAATAAATGTAAAAAAAGTCAAAATGCCTCTTTTCCTTTGAAAACCAAAAAAGAAAAAGAAAACTACCTATGCCTATTTGCCGAAAGCAAGTAGCAACTACATGTGTAACAAATGACCACAACTGAGCCCAAAATTTATGTTGCTAAGTGAGAAGTTTGTTGAGTTTTGTCCCGTTTTACAACTTTTCTTGCCACATTTGTTGATCATTTCAATTGTTAAATTAGTAACACGGTTGTTAAATGAATCTGTGAAACAACCTTGAACTACGCCGCATACGGTTGGACTTAAGCGTCGTACACAAAATTATCTGCTACAATGTCCTACCAGTCAATGACTACTTCAGCTTCAACCGCAATGATACAAGAGCACACAACAGATACAAACTCGATGTTAACCGCTCCAAACTTGACTGCAGAAAGTACGACTTCAGCAACAGAGTGGTCAATGCCTGGAATGCACTACCTGACACTGTTGTTACATCCTCTAACCCCCACTCCTTTAACCTTAAATTACCTACTATTGACCTCACTCCATTCCTAAGAGGTCTGTAAGGGGTGTGCATAAGTGCACCATCGTGCCTACTGTCCCTGTCCTATTGTCCTCATTTATTCATACCTATTTCCTGTATTTTTACTCATGTTTATACTTATACCTGTTATCTTGTCAGTGATTGGCAAATCAGATCAATCAATCAATCTGGCTTCCCCGTTGACTTTGCTCATCAGAAGGTCACAAAAGGGATCACATAACCCTGGGATACTGCAACCATTGTAAATATGAACCAAGTGCCAAGCATCTGAATGTAAATCCCAGGATCATGGGGATGCTGCAATGGCCATAAGTATGAAAAATGGTCATTAAGTCACTTTTTTTCAGTGCCATTGTGACTTTGAATAGTCACTAAGCAAACTGTTATAAGTTGAGGATTTCCTGTTCAAGACTACAGTTCAGCTTCTAGGTGTCATGCCCATGGTAGAGTCGGACTCTGAGGGAGAGGAGGAACAGCTGACAGGGAGTGGAGGTGTGGCTCCGGAGGTTGTGGAGGAGGCTGGGAAAGGGCAGGGGCCAGCTGAGCAGTCAGAGGAAGAACCAGGCCCATCCCCTCTGCATCCTAGGACATGCAGGGAGTAACAGAGAAGGAAACAACTTGGCTTACGAGAGAGGAAGCGGCCATGATCCCCCTCATTGGTTGCAGCTGGGGAGACTAGTATGCAAGAAAGACGGTTACAACAGTGTTGCTAGAAGTAAAGCATGTTTAATTTTGGTCTGAAGTTACCTTGGTTGGTGTCCTTCCAACAGACTGTGCCTTGTTATCTCCTTGAATTTGGTAATTACTTATCCTGGTCCGTTGTGGAAATTTCCTCATTGTAGTTTGTTTGTTTTTTTATTTCACCTCTATCTGCTCATTAAGTGCAGACTGTATTGCTTTCTTTTGAAGACTATTTTTTGAAAAAGTTTTATCTCCAATGGAGAATTACTGAACAGTGAGGCCAAGATGAAGGCATTAAAGGACATTTATTTAGGTTTTGGATTTTGTTATGTTTGGGTTACACTCTGGGTCATCACACTAGGGTTTATAAAAACTGTAGTACAAATCACATATTAAGTTCAGCAATAATAGACATATGCATTCCAGCTTCAAGAAGCGAGATATTTCAACAGATTCTGAAGGAGAGGTCATAGGTAGCAGAATCTGAACAAATTAATTAATGATTTTGGCTTATTTGTATAGCTTCGTTCCACCCCATTTCCCAGGACCACTGTTCAAATGGAGATATTAAACAAAGAAAGCAGTTCCCAAACAAAAGAGCTAAGAAAACTACTTTTGGTGCACACTGAAAGGAGGGGAAATTAATTCTAGACTGCAAGGACATGTTAAAGCTAAGGTTAAGCAACTTTCTTTCATTAGTCCACTGTCAATAGCAGCGTCTCAGAGCAGCAGCGAAACATGACAATAGAATCTGAATACTGTTTATAAAATACTGTATATTTTAGCTTCCTTTCTTTCCAGCATAGCCCAGTTAAGGTGTTTGTCATGACTGGAGTCTGTTCTATGCTCCCAACCTCCTGCTATTTTCCTAAAACTATTACAATCCACAGTGTTAACTCAATCCATTAGCAGAATTTATGTCACCAGACTGATAAATTAATAATACGTTTTTGAGCCCAACCCTTTCAGCAAGTTTGAACAAAAAGAGAGGAAAGGAGAAAAACTACGAACAATATGCTTAATATATTTCTCTTGAGTTCAGTTTTCAGCTTTTCAAAAAAGAACAAAAGAAAAGAAATTGTTACTATATTTTGAATTAGCCATTTTTCATGCAGCCCTCTGTTATTGCGCTGGTTGTATTAGTAATTGCCTAATTTCAAATGCCAATGCAATTGAGAGTTATTTATTTATTTGTGATTTACACTCCTCTATGTATAGGTGTTAAAACTACAGTTTACTGTACCTTTGGCTGCTGCCCTGTGTTTTTGTCTTTAAATATTTTCACCTACATTTTATACCTTATAACCATCTTTTCTACTACGGGTGTGTAAACATTAAGTGGGCTGTTGGATTGCATACTCTCTGACTACCTGTTTAATGTAAGCAGTTTCAACAGTGGTGGGATTCATTTTTTTTTACTACTGGTTCTGTGGGTGTGGCATGGTGGACGTGGCATGGCTTGGTGAGCGTGGCAGGGGAAGGATATTGTAAAATGTCCATTCCTTCCCCACCCCACTAACCTGATTTCCAGATCCGTTCTCCTGTGCAGGGAAACAAAAGAAGACCCAGCCGATCAGCTGAGACTTGGGAGGCTAAGAATAGATGGCAGTCAGAGATGGTATTTGCCACCTCCAAACTACTCAAAATTTCCACTACCGGTTCTTCAGAACTGTTCCGAACCTGCTGAATACCACCTCTGAGTTTCAAGATCTCTACCAATGTACAGCAGGTTTGCACAATCAATAGTCCCACAATCGTGTTTTTCTCCCACAGATGGACTCCACCCAGCTACTCCAATAATGTTACAAAATTATAGCTTTCTCTAGTCTATCAGAGCCTCAACAAGTGGCATCATCAGTTGACCTTATCTGAGAGCTTAGAAATAGATGCATAAATAGATGCAATAGATGCATCATTGTGATGGAAGCCTAAGCAGAATTAGGCTTCCATCACAATGATGCATCTATTGTCTATGGTCTTGTTTGTCCCTCCCTCCTTTGCAGACTTTATGAATGTAACAAAAAACTGGAAGAAAGCACAAATGTAGAATACAGAAACACAGCAGCACAGGAATCAGATCTGTACTGTTGCCAAATTACCACATGGCTACATCAATGAAATGCTAGTCTTGAGCTCAAATCAAAGGAGACTGTTGAGGTAATTCCCTGTTAGGAGAATGAGCGCATACAGGGAGACGTATTTGAGAGGAGTGTTTAAATAATACACATACAGCACACAGATACACTGTACAGTAAATGTAGGTTTTTACCTCCAGAAACATTAAGCAAAGTCCAAAATAGGCAGTCCAAAGTCATTCACAGGTAAAATCAGTCAGTTTTCATCCAGGGATAATCCAAATATCAAATTCCAGTGTCAAAAACAGTTCAGTATCAGACTTCCATTAAATCCAGTAATATCAGTCAATTAGAAGAAATGGAGGAACAGCAATACTTTCCAACAGAAGGAAACAGAGATACACTCACACTCTCTTCTGAGACTCAGACTAAGACTAAAACAACCCAGGTTTCTGGCTCCATCTTATGGCTGTTTGAGTAACCACACCCAATTGCAGTTTTTAGCATGCTCTTAAAGAGACAGTATTAAAATGTCTATATATTTCTAACCCAAACACCTGTTAGGTGACTTATATTCCTAACAGAGACTTTGCTTACTATGGTAATTGTTGTGGTAATCTCCCTCAGAAAAATATATTTCAAAAAAACCCCACAACATTCACATAACCTGTTTTAGGCAGAGATTCGATAATGCATTGCTAGTTCAAATATTTAATAAACAGCGTTGCAAAAGACCCTTTCAATCTTTTGATTTGATGAAGTTCTCAAAGCTTGCAGCATTTAATAGGATTTTTTTTCCTTGAGGAAAAAAAACGTTAGTACTGGATTCCACTTGGTGAATGTGCAAAATTCAACAGAACTTAATGGAATACATTCACCATAACTAATCTAAGGGCTTTTCTTTTTCACTTGGCTGAGGAGAGTCCCACAAGCTCTTATCCCAAAGGTGCTTTTTCAAGAGGCAACTGGACTTTCTTTGTTTTTCCATGAAGATGTTTTACTTCTTGTGCAAGAAGCTTCTTCTGTTCAAGGAAGGACAAAGAAAGTCCAGTTGCCTCTTGAAAAAGCACCTTTGGGACAACCATGACCTGAATGACTGAGAATCTCCAAGGACAATAATCTCCTACCTGGAAGTTGCTTAAGATAACATAAAGTTGTCGTCATCATCATCATGTAATCAGAATTTTTTAGGGCATAATTATTTCTTACGGTACAATAGTATAGGCTACTGCTTTAAGAAGCTGCAACATTACACATGAGCCCAAGATGGTAAATACCCTGTTTCCTTGAAAATACAACCTACCCTGAAAGTAAGTTCTAGCTTGATTTTTACACATGCACCCAATATAAGCTCTACCCCCAAAATAAGCCCAAATTAAGATCCCACCCACTCCAGAGTGGATGGGTAAAAATTTAGCTAGGGTGGAGATGAGCTATTCTCTCTTGCATAGTCACCAATTCAGAGCACTAAGCACATTTAAACCTCGTTAGTGGTTAAAGGTTTAGAGAAGGTTTTTGAAGATTTCCTCTTGTGTGGTTTGTGGATGGAGTCTTTTTGTGGTGTGTATTGCATAAAGTGCTACATAAAGAAGGCACAGAAAATGAGCCTCATTGTTAATACTAGTGTATAATTTCATCTCTGTAGTGTAGCATTTCTTCAACATCATTTACAGCTTATATTCAGTGAAAATGGTGCCCATGCCTTGAAGAAAAGAAAATATTTTCTTATTATAGGGATATGCAAATTTATAATATGAAACACATTCAAAAAGTCTTTTTTTCAGGGTTGCTCAGGTCGTACTAAATGGTCATCTCTTTATTTCTAAGGCAGTGGTGGCTTGTTTCTTTCTAGAATCTTTCCAAAGGAACCACCCTTTTCCAGGCCAGAAATCTTCACTTCTTAACTGTCATTACTTTTCTTGACTATCTAAGGACATGCTTGCTTAGTGGCTTTGGAAATCGATTTAGTGCTCAAAGTCAGCAATGTCAATAAACTCTGTACTCTTCCATAGCTTCTCTAATCTTTGTCTTCTTGTTTTCCCAAGGTTCACTTTATCTTCAGTAGATGTATTGCTATTTTTCTTGGCCTTCAGCCAGTTTGATCTCCCTCAAATGCTCAGAAGAATTTTACACTCATCTTGCAGCCAGCAACAGAAAGAATAATTTGAAGTAAGAGAAAACATTGGACTTTGGTTAGCATAGAGAAGATGCAGACTTGTGGAACTCAAGTTGGCCATGACAGGTTGATCAAACCATAAAGCTGTTAATGCTCTAGTATGGATATGAATGGGGTGGGGTGCATGGAAGGAGAAGTTTTGAGGCAGACATTTCAGGTGAATGTAGCCAAAAGCAGAGGATGATAAGAAAATGAAAAAGATTATCTATCCAGAGCTGGAGTTGGTGACACACACATTGTATTTTCCATTCCCAAACCAGCTATATATCATTCTTGTTTTGTTATTTTTTTTGTTGCACCTTTAAGATAAAAGAGGTTATAAATAGCAATAGCACTTAGACTTATATACTGCTTCACAGTGCTTTCCAGCCCTCCCTAAGCAGTTCATATTATCCCCAACAATCTGGATCCTCATTTTACCGACCTCAGAGGGATTCAAGGCTGGATCAACCTTGAGCCAGAATCAAATTGCTGGCAGTTGGCAGAATTAGCCTGCAATACTACATTCTAACCACTACATCACCATGGCTCTTGAATTAGAATATGTATAGTAATATAAAAATGACACTTCTCCCTTTTGGAACTCATTTCAAGATGGTGCTTGACAATAGTCGTATTTTGCTTTTAGCTACTTGGTGAATCTAGGTTGGATCGCCTTGAAAACATCTATCCTCAAGTTTGCATTATTTGCATCCCTTTATCCGTTGATCAATCTTTGTGCTTGCAGAACTTGACAGAGAGCTGCAGGGCAACCTTGGAAATAGGATTCAGGTTGTGTTACTTTCTGCTATCAATCCATTTTAGCAATTCAATAATTTACCAGCCAGAAAAAGACTTGTCTCTCTCCCAACTCCCTCATGTTCCCCTATCTTTCTTTCTCTCTACACATGTACACTCTCTCTGTGTCTCTCTCTGTCCCTCTCTCTCTCTATGTCCTTCCTTCCCTCTCTCTCTTTCTCTCTGTCTCTCTCATCCTGTCTGTCTGTCTGTCTGTCTGTCTCTCTCTCTCTCTCTCTCTCTCTGTCTCTCTCTCTGTGTATGTCTCTGTGTCTCTCTGCCTCCCCCACCCCATATCTCTGTTTCTCTCTCTCCTTCTATTTTTTTCTCTCTGTGTCTCTGTGTGTGTGTCTCTGGTCTCTCTGCCTCTCCCTCCCTCTCTTCCTACCCCTCTATCTCTCTCACACACAAACACATTGCTTCTCCTTGAATAAAAAGTGTTTTTCTCAACATGTGCAATACAGCAGAGCAGCATAATTTTGAGCCTTAAGCTATAGGCAGCTTTTTACAATTCACTCAGCTATAGTATACTATGCACCTAGAATGAAAATCAGCACGTTTTCTTCGCACTATATATAGTTGCTCTTAATATTTTATGTGGTAGGAGGAACTGAATTCATAAATAATAAATCCAGACCATCTAGATAGAATACAACCTGAGAGTTTATTTGAAAAAGAGAGATTAACCAATACAACGTTATACCAATAACACAAGGGTTATTGACAAATGAGCAAGCAAACATAAATAAGGTAGTGTAATATTTTATTTCACTTTAATCAATTTATCCTGCAGTTTAATCTCTGGGTAAGTTCAAATCCGTTTTTGTAGTTTCAGAAGATACTTCGAACCACAATGATTAAAAATAGTGCCATAGTTTCCTCTTAGTTCAGAATTAATTCAGAACTGACTTCAATTTCCAGATATTCCCTCTGAAGTGAAAGTCGTGGTCATTTCCAGTTTGCATCTTTACTGTGCCCAATATAGGCCTAGTCCTTCCCAAAGATCATAGAGATATCAAAGCACCAGAAGGCATGACAAGAAACAAAGTAATCAAGGAGAGAATTCCAACCTGGAATTAAGGAGAAACTTGCTGACAGTGAGGATAATTAACCAGTGGAACAGCTTGCCTTCAGAAGTTGTGGGTGCTTCATCACTGGAGGTTTTTAAGAAGAGACTGGACAGCCAGTTCTCTGAAATGGCATAGGGTCTCCTGCTTGAGCATGTGGCCAGCATGGTTAAATGCCGAAGGCTCACAGAACGCTGTTACCTTCCCACCCAAGTGGTTCCTATTTTTCTACTTGCATTTTTACATGCTTTCAAACTGCTAGTTTGGTAGAAGCTGGGACAAGTAATGGGAGCTCACTCCGTTACGCCGTGGCACTAGGGATTCGAACTACCGAACTGCCGACCTTTCTGATTGACAAGCTCAGCGTCTTAGCCACTGAGCCGCCACGTCCCCTTTTCCTTCAAATTACAGGCCTCTTAAAGCAAAACAAGGCTATGTGGTTCAGCAGAGGTGCATAATAAGTCCAGTGTATATGGACAATAATTCCAGTGGACTTATGGGGAAGCCAAATATTCTTTTATCTGCATATAACGCAAGGCTGTTATCTCAATGGAATAATTAGAATCCAAGAATTGCTTGGAGCTGATTTTGGCCCCAGATTGATGGCAGATGTGGAGAATGAGCCAGAGATCATATCATCCAATGTTACTGGTGAAAATACAGGTAGTACTTCAAAAGGCAAATTCACATCTCCTTCTCATTCTCAGTAAGACTTTTGGAATCCACACAGTACTGGCATCCAGGAATACCTTCTTCTAAAGGACATCTTGAGGGACATTATTCTCACCTGCCAAATTTAATGACTAATTTGGCACAGAAGATTAGTTCCATCTGGGAAGCAGAGAAAATGAAACAGAACCTTTTCTACCTTCTCCACTAGTTGGTTAAAAATTCAATTCTGGATATGTCTCCTTTACTGAAACAGAAAGCTGGGCTCAAACGCAGACCTCCCTTGTCCCCAGAATTTCTAATTTCCAAGTACTAGGTGAACCCAAGATGGTTTCGTCTGAATATCATCAACATAACATAAAACAAGTTCAACAGGCACAGTTTGTTTTAATGTTCATAGTAAATATACATATATTAAGAGTGATGGAGAAAAGAAGCAATTACATTAACCCATAAGTCACTTCATCACTATCCTAATTTTACCTTCTGTGCAGCAGGGCCACGTATCACTTAAAAACAAATCACTTTCACCAGTCATGAAGAAATGCCTGGCATGGTGATCTGGCCCACAAAGTGCTATTTGACTGAGCTAAGCAATTAGATACCTGCAGATATAATAAAAGGTAGGCTTCACTCCCATCAGTCATCAGCTGCTGTTGAAGGTTCAACATTTCTACTTAGCTTTCCGCTGTATGGAATTGTTGCCCGCAATGAATATGCAGGGACATGTCAACTCGGATGGATGGAGAAACTCTTACCTGTGTTCAGATGGCTAATAGGCTCCTCTCTTTTTGATTTCATATTTGATATTTGAAGATACAGAGCTGCAGTTCCTTTTTCATATTTAAGTACTATACCGTGCTGTTTTGTGTGTACCATACAGTAACATATATCAATTTCAGGAGGCAAATATAATGGCTGACCAATCTATAAAGTAGGAATACAAAGTGGTCCAGAAACTGATTTCCCTTTTAAACATCTCTTCTGTTTCATCGTCATCCCCAAATTGAAGAAATGGGGACAGTGGAGAGAGATCAGGAAATGCTTCCTATTATTTATAGGAATAAACGATATACCATTACTAGATTTTACTTCCCTAAATGATTCATAACATTTCAATGAGATTGATATCCAACATTGGAAGGGATTGGAAAGGCCCAGAGAATAAAATAAAATGCAAGTATTCTCATTTGAACTCTTAAAAAATTTCTCATTGGATTGTGCGGAAATGAGTAAATTGACATTTGAAATTAGAGAACAAGAAGATAAACAATTTTATGAAGTTTGGGATCTTTTTTATCAATGGTTAGATAATAAAACATAATAATAGAACATTCAGATTTAGCATAAAAAAATTTTTTTTCCTTTTTTTTGATATTATCTTTATAAAACATTATCAAGATAGATTTGGTATGATCTTATGATTTATTGCAAAATAAACTAAGTAAACTATAGTTATCTCGTTAAAATATGAATTAACAAAATTATAGATAAATGATTTTTTAGTTATGATATTAGGTTATATAATTGTTGATTGATAATATGAGCTATTATGTAATATAATTATATTAGTGACTAGGAAATGGATGCACACAAAAAAAGTGGTAAACCAACCGATGCACTGTTTGTAAATTTATGAAGAAGGATGATATTTTTATGTTTTATGTGGTATGTCTATGTTGTTTTGTTGTTAAAATAAAAAAACTTTTTTAAAAAAATTCTCATTGGAATAACCATAGGTATTTTTAGAGCAAGAATGCTGCAAACATTTGCGATTGTATAAGAGATCATCCATTTTTAATTTTTTAAAAAGATATCACTATCACCCAAAATGTGAGAAGACTGAGGCTCTCAAACACAAAAATAAGAGAGCATTTCTGTGTATCTGCTCTGGTCCTCCCCCACGTGTGATGTCAATATGCTGTGTAAGTGTTCTCTCCCTCCCTCCCTCCCCCGCCTCTCTCTTTCTCTCTCCCTGTGAGCTTTGATAATGATCTATCAGCCTTGATAATGATTAATAATGATAATGTTAATTATGATAATAGTAATGAGAAGAAAAAGAACTAGACCTAATCTGAAACCACTTGGGTTCATTTGCCACCTTTTCTTCAGTTATTCCCCCTAAATCAAAATATTGCTTGCAGATCTGCAGCAGTTAAATCAGACTGCAGTCAATCTCCCCAGAGTCAAGCAGGAATCACTTCTTTGTGCTCTTTGATTGTGTTTGGTTAATTGTACAGAATCTGCAGTGAGCAAATTTCAGTATTATGCTCTATTCCAGGGGTGTCAAACTAGATTTCATTGAGGGCCACATCAGGGTTGTGTTTGACTTCTGGGGGTCGGGTTGGACGTGGTCAGGGTGGGTGTGGCCAGCTCAACATCACTTGTGTTGGGGGTGTCTGTGGTGGCTAGTGAAATGGGCTCCCAAGCTCTGTTTTTGTCTGTGTTCGCCTCCTGTAATCCTCTGGCAGTGAAAACAGAGCTTGGAAGAACCACACGCTGCCCTCGCAAGCTCCATTTTGAACTGCAACTGTCTCTTGCAGCTCTCCTCCAGCTAAAATGGAGCTCTGTTTTCTCTGCCAGAGGCACTGTGGGCCACTCCTTTGTTGTTTCCAGGGCAACCCCGGGGACCAGTTCTAAGCACCCCCGGAGGCTGGATCTGGCCCCAGGGCCATGAGATTGACATTCCTGCTTTATTTGGAAAGAGGCTCCTTGATGGTATGGTATATGTTAAAAAGTAAATACCTATCCCACATGCTCTGAATCATAGGCTTAAAAATATCAGAACAAAAATGGACAATCGAACAAAATGAATTTACTCCAGTTCATGGATTCTTAACTCTTAGTAAAAACAGTCTAAGTAGAAGCACAGTGAGGAATCAACCAGTGGAAAAGCTGAATACGCAGCTTATTCATGGTCAACTGGGTTTATGAATGGTGTAGATGCAGGGAGAAAGTTATTTGATATTCTAATCTGGTTCTCTTCAGCTTGTAACATTTTCCTCCTGAAATTTCAGAAAAGTTAATTCCAGCAGCTACTTTACACTTTTTGAATTAGCATGCTGATTGTGTGTGAGCTGTGCAAGGTTGTAGGAGCAAAATCACTGCAGAGAATCCCTTTTCAGGTTTTAGTATTCCGAATTCACAGAACAGAAGCTGCAATCTTGTTTAAATCTGCTCTTCCAAATACTCACACAAGCCAGAATCTTTCCTGAGGATTCATCAGCTAGCATCTTTCACCAAAGAGAACTATCTGTGAGAAGGATCTATGTGTCCTAGTAGACCACTAAAGTACAGGCTAGCTACCAAAAATGCTAATATGATCCTAGGTGCATCAACAGAGGTATAGTTTCACTTTATGTGAAGTAAAAATACCACTTTATACTGCTCTGCTGAGACCACACTTGAAATACTGCATCCAATTCTGTCACCATGATACAAAAACAATATTGAGACCCTAGAAAGAGGGTAGAGAAGAGCAGCAAAGATGATAAAGAACCTGGTGGCCAAATCATAAGATGAATGATTGAGGGAATTGGGTATATCTAGTCTAACAAAGAGAAGAACTAGAGGAGATACGATAGCAGTCTTCCAGTACCTGAGGGGCCCTAAAGGGAAGAAAGGATCAGCCTATTCTTTCTTTCTTTATTTATTTGATTTGTCAATTGTTTACAAGATAATAAGTATAAGTGTATACATAGTTATGAATACATGAAATGGATACATATAAGAAAAATAAAAGAAACAATAGGACAGGGACGGAAGGCACGTTGGTGCGCTTATGCACGCCCCCTAGAGACCTCTTAGGAAAGGGGTGAGGTCAATAGTAGACAGTCTAAGGTTAAAGTTTTTGGGGTTTGGGGAAGAAACTACAGAGTCGGGTAGAGTATTCCAGACATTGACCACTCTGTTGCTGAAGTCGTATTTCCTGCAATCAAGTTTGGTGCGGTTAACCTTGAGTTTGTATCTATTGTGTGCTCTTGTGTTGTTATGGTTGAAGCTGAAGTATTCATTGACAGGAAGGACATTGCAATGTATGATTTTATATACCATACTTAGATCAGGCCAAAGACAGCGTAATTCAAGGTTTCTAGTTCTAGAATTTCAAGTCTGGTGGTCTCCAAAGAACCTGAGAACTAAGGAGAAATTTCCTGCCAGTGAGAACATTTAATCAGTGGAATGGCTTATCTCTGGAAGTTACAAGTCACTAGAAGTTTTTAAGAAGAGACTGGACAGCCATTTGTGCAGAATGGTATAGGGTCTCCCACTTGAACAGCGTGTGTTGGACTAAAGGAACTCCAAGGTCCCTACTCTATTATTCTATGTTCCAAATATGGAGTTTGCCTTCTTAGCCTTTGTCTATTTCAGAGGTCTCCAAACTTGGCAGAATTCTGGGAGTTGAAGTCCACAAGTCTTAAAGTTGCCAAGTTTGGGGACCCCTGGTCTATTTAATTAAAAGTCCATATCAGCAACTATTTTTATAGCTTGGGTATCAAAACAACCATTAAACAAATGGAAATTTTTTATATAAATCATCTGTGTACACTTACAGATAGTGCTTGTTTAGTGACAGCAGTTGGGACCAGCAATTTGGTTGTTAAGTAAAGTGGTCATTAAGAGAAACCATGATTTTGCTTACGACCTTACTTCAGCTTTCCTTTGCTTTACTGGGGCTGATTGCAAAATTACTTTTTTTTCCAATCACCGTAACTGCAAATGGTTGCTAAATGAGGTAGTCACTAAATGAAACCTAGTTGTAGGTTTAAATGACATTCTTCAAAAGTGAAGGAATAACAGTGGAAAAAAGGTGTTGCCCTGCTACACTTAGTTGTGTGTTTGTGATTTTTCAAGATGTATCTAGTAATCTAAATGCTGGAATATTTAAAACCTTGATATGATCCAGATGGTTCCTTTTACATTCTCGGTTGCATATACTGAATCACCTTCTGCTGAAGTCAAAACAAGCAACCATCATACCATTTTTATACCAGAATATATCACCATCTGTTGTTGAAAATAATTTTCCCTGGCTCTGCTATGTCTCATTCCTTTTGTTTTCACAGTCTTTGATGCCAATTAGATTGTATTATATCACCTTGGGCCTTCTAGATTTATGACTTGTCTCTGTTATGTCTCAACTAATTGTTTCCAGATAATGATGCTTCCTTCATTTTGTCAGATACTTTGGCTGACTCTTCTGTAAACTTCAGTTTTCAGTTCATTACTGTTTGTGATTTAGTAGGTGCAAGTATGCTATTCTATTTTTGCCACTGTAGCACAGTAATTGATTCTTTCCTGTGAACCAATAAATGCCCACACATTTGTTTTAATTGCAGAAGTGCATTGTCCTTTGCTACACAATGTATCATGAACAAATAATTTGTATAGCAGAGATAAGAATTTAAGCTAGGGGCACTTTATCTTCTGCTGGTACATCTTTCCTTGTTTATGTAGTTAATAGAGAGAGCAGTAATGTTTTCTTTTTCTCAGTGTCTTTAATCAGTGGCCAGTTAACTTTATCATTGTTTGAATGGGACAGTGATCTATTTCTGACACCATATTTCTTTTCCGTTTATTAAGTCTGTTTTAACTTGTTGATTATGGCTGAGATCCCATAGGACTGTTTTAGCTCTGCAAAGAATATGTGGTAATCCACTGCACTTTTATTTTACGTTTTCTTGTCTTTCAGCAATTGACCTTGTTATTTCCCAAACTACTTTGAAAGCTAGACATACCCAGGAATTGGGTATGTCTAAACTAGTGAAAAGAAAGATTAGGGGTGACATGATAGCAGTGTTCCAATATTTGATGGGCTGATAAAGGGGTTAACCTATTTTCCAAAGCACCAGAAAGCTGGACAAGAAACAATGGGTGGAAACTGTTGCAGCATCCCCACAGTCATGAGAGGCCAGGCAAGGAGATGTGTGCCTCGATGTGAGTGATGTTGAGTTGGCCATGCCCAGCCAATTACATGACCACCAAGCCACACCCAGCTGGTCACATGACCACCAAGCCACGCCTACCACCTAAGCCACAACCACAGAACCACTTGTTAAAAATTTTGTATGCCACCCCTGGGTACAACACTTAATAATAGTCATAGGGTACATACATGAAATGTACGAAATAGTATAGGGCAGGGGTTCCCAACCTCTGGGCCACAACCCACTTGCAGGCCATGAGCTATTTTCAATTGGGCCACAGAAACAGATGATGAATATGATCAAGTGCACATATGCAGGGGTGGGATTCAATTTTTTTAACAACAGGTTCTGTGGGCATGGCTTAGGTGGTGGGCATGGCTTGGTGGTCATGTGACTGGCTGGGTGTGGTCAACTCAACATCACTCACATCGAGGCACCATCTCCTCGCCTGGCCTCTCGTGACTGGGGATGCTGCAACAGTTGTAAGTGTGAAAAATGGTCATGAGTCACTTTTTTCAGTGCCATTGTAATTTTGAATGGTCACTCCACACAAGCAAAGTACC
Organism: Pseudonaja textilis; assembly: GCF_900518735.1. The sequence continues at coordinate 9,893,679 of NW_020769341.1, forward strand.
AGCAAAGGAGGGGAAAAAACTCCAGAGAAGTTCCTGAGACAGGAAATCTAGTCCTGCCAAGAATGTAATAAGGGTTAACAGAGAGGCAGTTTCTGTAAGCAACACCAGAATGTTTCCTTCCTGCCTTCCTTACAGAATTAGGCCAGTAATTTCTTCTAACAACCGGTTCTCCAAACTGCTTAGAATGTTAACAACCAGTTCTAGCGAATAGGTGCGAACCTGTAGAATCCCATCTCTGCACGTATGCTCCATTTGCGAGAGTGGTAGATGTGCAAATGGAGTTGCAGGCATACATGTGTGATTGCCGCCCACTTGGATGGAAACATCACCTCTCCCCACCGCCACACTGGTCCACAAAGCCAAAAAGGTTGGGAAACTCTGGTATAGGGTCTCCTACTCAAGCAGGGGGTTGGACTAGATGACCTCCAAGGTCCCTTTTTAACTCTATTATTCTGTGTTCTCTGAAAAGGAACATTTCACATAGATAAACCTATGGCTGATAATCTGGGGTACAAAATTTCAACTAACTTCCAGCAACACAAAAAACTTTTAAGCATTGGTTACCATATCAAGGTCTTCCAGAGACTATTTTTAAAAATATATATATATATATTTATTTTGTCAAATGCTTACGATATAATATAAATAAAAATGAACATAAGTTTAAATATAAGAAATAGGAACTAATAATTGGGGACAATAGGACAGGGACGGTAGGCACGAATGTGCGCTTATGCATGCCCCTTACTTGTTGAATAGATTTGCTTCTCCTCGCAATGGCTTTCTCTTAAAAGAAAACTGTTAAAAGAAAATCAGATTGGTTCACAAAATACACAAAATACAAAATAACCCAGGAGTAAAGCAACTTTTTTCATGACAAAAGGTCAACCTTCACGTTTTGGAAAACTATATAGGCAGCTAAAGGCAAGTTGTTGATGAAAGTGTGCAGAATTGCTTCACACAGAAGGGGGGACAAATAGTTTTATTTATTTATGTTGAATTCATCAAACATCTAGAGGTTTTCAGTTGCTCTGGGGATCTTACAAAATACAAACATTGGGATTAAAAACAACAGATACACACAATTAACAATACACACTGTGATGACAGGAGATGGATCACAAATCATACTGCTCCATCTTTTCTGAAAAATCAAATTTTCTGAAAGTATAATAGGCTACGTAGAGTTTACCAAGAATAGTTTTCCCTGTTTGGGGGGTTTATTTTTGGAATGCAATGTAATTTTTTGGGGAAAAAATATGAAATGGCACCTGTCTTTACAAGTCAGCAGGATAGTAGAACAGAATTGGATTAACTTTGATTTTGAGGTAAAGTTGACTGGAGGCAAGAGTGAATTGCAAATGGCTCAAGAAAAAAGTATTGATGTCTCTGAGGAAAATTCATCGCTTCAGCCTTGGACGTCTAATCCCATTATTGTGATTCATTTTGTTGATTTCAATATTTAGAGACTTGCCAAAGTGAGTAAAAAAAATCCAAAATGATTCTAAATAATTCTTTCAAATAAATAAACATTTGAAGGTAGCAAATGAGCTACTAGCTGAAATGACATGGTTAATATCTGGATGAAAAATCACCAGGAACTCCTGAAGCTGCATTGCTACATGGAGCTTTCACTCAGCTTTGTATTATATGCCAGTTGGGGGCTCTACTTACAGTAGAGCTCTACTTACAGGGGGCTCTACTTACAGTCACTCATGCCTGACCCATCTCCCTGTTCTACTACTGTAATGCACTCTACATGGGTCTGGCCTTGAAGAGTATCCAAAAATTTCAGCTGGTGCAAAATGCAGAGGTGTGTTATGTGTTACATAACACAAATTATGTGTTTCTAGAAGAACACACATTCAACCTATGCTCAGTGAGCTGCATTGATTACCAGCTTGTTTCTGGCTTCAATTCAAGGTGCTGCTTTTGACCTTTAAAGCCTGATATGGTCTGGGACCAGACTACTTGAGAGGGGCTGCCTCTCCCTGATTATATCTGCCCATCCCACCAGATCCAGCAGAGATAGTGTGATGCAGGTCCTGCCAGCTAGGAAACTACATTTTACAGGTACTAGGTGGTGGGCCTTTTCTGTTGTAGCACCCTATTTATAGAATATCCTCCCCTCTCTCACTGAGTGAGGTGGTGTTCATCATTTTTGATTGTCCAGAAGCCCCTCAAGACTTGGTTGTGTGATTAGGCCCCTAGGGGACTGATGAAATGTTGAGGTGGCTCCAGTGGTGAGATTCAATTTTTTTTTACTACCAGTTCTGTGGTGAGAACTGGTGAGCATAGTGTGGCTTGGTGGGCATGGCAGGGAAAGGATACTGTAAAATCTCCATTCCCTCCCCACTCCTGGGGGAAGATGACTGCAAAATCCCCATTCCCTCCTCACCCCACTAACCTGCTTTCCAGCTCCATTCTCCTGTGCAGGGCAACAAAAGAAGAGCTAGCTGGGACTCAGGAGGCAAAGGATAGATGGGGTGGGGGCAGTCAGAGGTGCTATTTTCCAGTTCTCCGAACAACTCAAAATTTCCACTACCAGTTCTCCAGAACTGGTCAGAACCTGCTGAATACCACCTCTGGGTGGCTCCATCAATACCTGTCCTTCATCCAATATTTCTTCTCTTTTAATTTAATTTTATAGTTTTAATGCTTTTAATAACAATAACAACAATAATTGTGTGGTATATGTGAACTGATTGTTGTTTAGCTTTGCTATACCACTCAGAGTCACTTGTTTGTGACATGGGCAGCTATATAAATGTGACAAATTAATAAATAAAAATAAATACGTTTGAAAGTTTATAAAGTGTCCCAGAAGAAAGCAGTGACATTTATGTATTGTTGCTAAGAAATGACATCGATATGTCAATATACTCATCACAAATGAGCTGGACTTAAGGGAATATTTACTTTTTAACATAAACACTTGATTAAAAATAATACATTGAATGTTGGATACTTTCTATGTCTGTCCTAAAAAGATATCACTTTAATTTGCTTCGACCTATACTTTTTAAAAAAGCGATGGCATCCAATTTGATCTCTGTTCTCCTGTATTCAGGGACATTTCCTTTTTTGACAAGAAGAAGGAATGTGTCCTATGGAAACTGTCAATTCTGTTCACCATCAGGACTTCTGAACTGATTGCTAAGGTTTAAAAGCCCCAGAAAGATCAATCATAGCTTATAAGACCTGGAGACTTATAATCAATAGATTGTTTGCAAGTAGCAATGCATGCTTTTTCAACCCTAATATTTCTGGCAATAAACACACCAGGAAAATTCACATTTTCCCCCTTTTTGCTAAATGTAGACTCAGAATTCCTCTTGTAATGTTAGCCTAAAAAGATGTCACTTTACTCATTTTCCCAGTCATAACATACCATAGCTCAGTTCTTTTTCTAAATTCTTAGTGTAAAAATCCAGTGTCATTAGCTATAAAGCATCACCCATTAGGATCTTTAGGATCTACAAAGTGGTATGATGGCTATATTTTGCAATACCCCCCTTTATTTTGGGTTGTCTACATCACCAAAGTTAAGCTGGATATTATAGAAAACTCCAAAAAATCAATAATTCTTCCTACATACTTTGAAGTCTTCGTTTATAACTCACTTGTAAACCTGTGGGCTGAATATCAATGTACTGGAATGTGTTGGCAACAGGAATAAGACATTATTAGTTAGAAAGCAGTAGAAGGACAATCAGAAGCAAAAAAAAAAAAGTAGCATTCAGGAGTCATTGGGCTCATTGATATATATCAGGGATCTCAAACTGGAGGCCCGCGGGCTGGATCCAGCCCATAGGTTCCTTAGATCTGGCCAGCGGGGTTGCCCTGGAAACAGCAAAAGATCAGCCTGTGGTTCCTCTGCTAGCAAAAATGGAGCTCGAGACGGCCCCACGCGGCCCTCCTGGGCTCCATTTTCACTGGCAGAGGGCTGCAGGAGACCATTAGGGCCGAAATCAGGGCCTGGGTGGATCGTAACAAACTAAAAACAAAACAAAAAAGGAGAAATGTTTCCCTTTTTGTATTTGAGCATTCAAGAAGGGACAGGAAAGGAGAAAGGGAAAGAGGAAAAACAAAGAAAAAGAAGGGAAGATGGGAAGAGAGCAAGGAAGGAAAAATAAGGAAAGAGGGGAAGGAAAAAAAGGAGAATGAAGAGGGAAGGAAAAAGAGGAAGGAAGAAAGGAAGGAAGGAAGGAAGGAAGGAAGGAAGGAAGGAAGGAAGGAAG
>NW_020769341.1:9916332-9965292 GCF_900518735.1 Pseudonaja textilis
CTTCTTCTTCTTCTTCTTCTTCTTCTTCTTCTTCTTCTTCTTCTTCTCCTCCTCCTCCTCCTCCTCCTCCTCCTCCTCCTCCTCCTCCTCCTCCTCCTCCTCCTCCTCCTGTATTTTTAGGGATAGTGGGGAGTGAATAGTGAAGCCTTTGGGCCACTTGGATTCAAGGTTTCTCTTCTAACCTTGAGTAACTACAAACCCCTTGGAACTGGAGTAGACCATGGTCATAGCATACAAAATAGCAGCCATACTTTGCTATGAGTTTGGTGATCCAACATATTTAGTGGGCATTAGGTATGAAAACCATTTTGGGCTTATAGTATAGTTCTGTAATAATTATATTATGCAACCTTTCACAATCCAGACATGTGCAGATATGTTGGACCATAATATATCTATTATTTCTGCTCATTGGAAGCAAGTGGAAGTTGCAGTCCAACACATAACACACATTCTCTCTCTCCCACCCATCTTCCAATGAATGGTCACAAAGGAACTACTAATAAGAATAAAATAATTGCATCTTAAAAATTAAACACAAAGGAACCCATAAAACATTTAAAAGGTATCAGAGGAACAGGCAAAACTCCAGAATTAAAAACCCGTCTCTGTATTTTAAATATCCTAAAAACCAAAATTGTAGCTGAACAATTTTTCTTTTTCTCAACCACAGACACAAAGCATTGGGTGGAGAAAACTGATAAAAGGAGGAGGGAAGGAATAGGATGTGTGTTTGAAAAAAATTGCCCCCAAATGACAATTACTGCTGAAGGCACTGAGTTTGTTTGAGTGATCTTTGTCCCCTTTACACTTTTATAATGACTGTGAAAAGGGCAAACAAAACGAGAAATTCCTGTACAACTCAAAGTATTATGGTCTACATTTTTCTTATTTTTTTGTCTATTCTGCAAGAGTGTCAATCATTGCAAGCCCAATCAGTAAAAACAACAAATACAGGGATATTTTATGGTTTGTTTTGTCTCCTAGAGCCTACCAGGATAGACCTGTCCCCCAAGAGAACTGAGCTCACTGTGGGAGAAAGCATTGTCCTCAGCTGCAAAGCTTTCCATGACCCAACCTTAGATGTCATCTTTCACTGGAGTCTGAATGGGCAACCTATCGATTTTGAAAAAGAAGGTGGACATTTTGAAAGCATCAGGGCGGTGAGCATCATTTAAAATCCATTTTCTTTGACAAGTTTAATGGAATGAAACATGCTGGACAAATCTCTTCACTGCAAAGTTGCAGTTATGATAGAATTATAGTAAGAGGAAGGAAGGAGGGAGGGAGGGAAAGAAGGAAGGAAAGGAGGAAAAAGGGAAAGAAGGAAGGAAGGAAGGAGGGAGGGAAAGAAAGGAGGAAGGAAAGAAAGAAAAAGGGAAGGAAGGAAGGAAGGAAGGAAGGAAGGAAGGAAGGAAGGAAGGAAGGAAGGAGGAAGGAAAGAAGGAAGGAAGGAGAAAGTAGGAAGGAGGAAGGAAGAAGGAAGGAATGAAGAAAGGAAAAGGGAGGGAGGATTCATTTACAGAATTTAGTATCTCATTTAATTAAATTAATTAAAGTATAGGATATTTACTTTAAACAAAAATAAATTGCAGTGAATCCAATCACTTGCCTATTGTTAAAATATTCATGAGTTTAGGCCTTAGGTACATTGGATCTTTAATACTATAATTCCTGATTATTTACTGGAAATCCTGGAATTTCTTTCTCAATTCATTTCAGAATAGGAGTGACAAAAGCTTATTTCATGTGAATGAGAATCATCTCCTTTCTTTTACTTTCCTATTTTTTCTTCCCTTCAAAGATGATAATGCTTCAGACCTATGGTGGCAGCAAACTCCTAGTTAAATAGCTGTCAATAGAAAGTTAGGCTTTTTAAAATTAATTTCGAAAAGAGTAGCCATGTTAATCATTTTCAGAAAACAATAATAAAGAATACAGAAATATTTTAATAACTAGCATGTTTACCTGGAATAAACATTCATAAAGACAATTTCGATAGATGTTAAGTACTCCTTTAATTAACTACAATTTATTTTACAGTCACTGTAAAACAATGGCAAACAATGTAACCTAATGCTCCATATATAAATAAATCCTGTCTACTATTTTTTAAAATCCCATTAAGATTATTATAATTGGTTGGTGTTATTTGAATGATTGGTACTGAAGATATTAACTAAATATTAATAATATCAGTAAATGCAACTCTAGTTATGCACAAACTCATACAACAGCCAGTATTTTGTTGAAAGTCCACAACTCCACATCTAACTAAACATCTAACTAAACATCCCATAAAAATTCATTGCCCCGGAGAAAGACTTCAACTCTGGAAGTTGATTGGCAAATAAAAATATTTTGGGCTTTTCTTATGGACATTTCCTGGAATGATTATGATTGTGAGTATTCCCAGCCATAAAAGAGACATTTACCTTAGGAACTCCAGTGGCGCAGTGGTTAAAATGCAGTATTGCAGGCAAACTCTGCACACAGTCTGGAGTTCAATCCTGAGGAGGCTTAAGGTCGATTCAGCCTTCCATCCTTCCAAAGTCTATAAAATGAGGGAGCAATATGCTGACATTTGTAAACAGCCCAAAGAGAACTGTACAACATTGTGAAGCAGTATATAAGTCTAAGAGCTATTGCTATTACCAAAGTCAGCAGAATTTCAAATGAAGCACTGAGTTGACAGTCCCACATTCTGCTTATGTTTGCAAGGCAGTTTCTCACTGGTCCTCCCACAGAGATGACAGTACTCTCTCTGGTTGGTCAATGGGTTTGGTGCAAAACCAAAACATCCCAGTAGATAACTTGAAACTCTTGTTATTCTTTTACTCAGTATACTTTCCTTGGCAAGGGAGAAAGGGGAGAGGAATCTAATTGGCTCTGGTGTGAAGCCAGTGAAATGTTTGTCCCTTAAAACATCTGAAGAACCAACTTACAGTATCAGATACCTGGTTCATATTACCATATGTGGTAGACATGTTCAGACGCAAAGAAATATTGGACTAAAATCCACGCATGGTTGGAAAAAATGATAAAACAGCATATAGACTTTAAACCAGAGATCTTTTTATTGGGAGTCATACCAGACATATATAATAAAGAACTGAAATATTTGATTGTAAATGTATGCAGGAGGAAGTTATCAAAAAAATTATGGACTGTGCTGAAATGAGTAAACTGACATTTGAAATTAGAGAACAAGAAGATAAGCAATTTTATATGATATAGGATTTGTTTTATCAATGGTTGGATAAAAAGGCATGGTAATATAATAGACTAGATAATTTTGTGATAGAAATCTAATAGATTGATATAAAACATAATACAGATATATATAACCACTGGTTGAAAGTATAACCTAAATTTTAAGATAAAATGTGGAACATCTCATATAAAACTATGGAATAAATAGTTTAGCCATGGATGATTAATAACTGATAAATATATAAACATATGTTAATTTGACAATGTGAAGATTGATATAAATTGTGAGTAAATGACTACAAAAGTATAGCACAAAATATACATAACCAACTGACACACTATATGTATATAAAATGGAAGAGGATTTTATGTTTTTATGTTTTTGTATGTGTATGTTTGTGTTTAAAAATAAAAAACTTTATCTAAAAAAAAAAGAACCAACTTACAGGACCAGATGGCTTTGGGTCGACCACTCTATCTCAGCCACCTCACAGGGCAGTGATTTTGAGGAAACCAGGAGGATTGGGTATGTTCATTGCCTTGAGTTATATATAAAAATAATAAAGGAGGGATATAAATAAAGTAAATAAATAATAAATGAGAGATGGGACAAGTGTGTTCACCAATGAGAAACAGCTCAGAAGGAAATACGTCAATCTTCACAGCATTTATTTTAAGCCAGGATTAAGAATCAGTTCAGTTTCTTAAACTGAACAAAATTAGGAAAATAAGCTCCTTATAAAATGGATAGTATTTTACATCGAGGGCTTATTTTTTCATAAACCTAGAAGGAATGTAAGCTGGTTGGTTACAGAGATGGTATTCAACAGGTTCTGACCAGTTCTGGAGAACCAGTAGCAGAAATTTTGAGTGGTTCAGAGAACCGGCAATACCACCTCTGTCTGGCCCCTCCCCCATCTATTCTCTGTCTCCCGAGTGCCAGCTGATTGACTGGGTCTTCTTTTGTTGCCCTGCACAGGAGAACAAAGCTGGAAAGCAGGTTAGTGGGGTGGGGAGGGAATGGAGATTTTACAGTATCCTTCCCCTGCCACGCCCACAAAGCCACATCCACAAAGCCACACCCACAAAGCCATGCCCACAAAGCCATGCTCATAGAACCAGTAGTAAAAAAAGTTGAATCCCACCAGTGGTTGTTTGGTTTGCTAATTATATGGTAGCAGGCCACTGTTGACTCTTAGATAGATCTACTCCAGGATGATTATTGATTGAGGTCGTTCCTTCTGAGCTGTTTCTCATTGGTGAACATACTTGTCCCATCTCTCATTTATTATTTATTTTATTTATCTCCCACCTTTATTATTTTTATAAATAACTCAAAGCAATGAACATACCCAATCCTTCTATTTTCCCCATAACTATCCTATGAGGTGGTTTGGATTGAGGTAGAGTGACAGGCCCAGTCTCCTGGTCTTGTAACCTGGTTCTTCAGAGGTTCCAAAAATATTCTGATCACCACTGGAATCGGAGAAAGATACTATGTGATTTTTTAATTATTATTATTGCTGTAATTTGGTTGAAGAAAATAGTATGCTTTTCACATATAATACATGCCACAATAAAGATTCCTATGAATATTCCTTATGGCTCTGAGAAGCCTACATTTGAAATCTCTAAAGTTCTGAAGAAAGTGACAAATATGCCAGTAACAGTAAAACTACCATTTAAAAATCCTAGTTAGTGAATTTATGATGATACAACAGGCACAATCTGTCTCTGGAGATTGCCTCAGAATAGCAGGGAAAACCTATGTTATTTCAGTTACTCTGGCCATTTCACATAAATTAACATCCATAATATAAATGGCAATAATTGACACCAATAATGCAAATTCAGATTTAACAAACATTGGTCTGTGGCAGATATTCAAGCCACCCATATGGTCCTTTAAATTAAGATGTTTATTTCTTACCGAGAATTCAACAGCTTTTTTAAAAAAAGTTTTTTATTTTAACAACAAACAAAACAACATAAGACATACAACATAAAACATAAAAACATCATCTTTGTTCATAAATTTACAAACAGTGTATCGGTTGGTTTACCACTTTTTTTTTTTGTGCATCCATTTCCTAAACGCTAATATAATTATATTACATAATAACTCATATTATCAATCAATAATTGTATAACCTAATATCATCACTAAGAAATCATTTATCTATACTTTAACGAGATAACTATAATTTACTTAATTTATTTTGCAATGAATCGTAAGATCATACCAAATCTATCTTAATAAAGTTTTATAAAAATAATATCAAAAAAAATTATATCCTAAGTCTGAATGTTCTATTATTATGTTTTATTATCTAACCATTGATAAAAAAGATCCCAAACTTCATAAAATTGTTTATCTTCTTGTTCTCTAATTTCAAATGTCCATTTACTCATTTCAGCACAATCCAATATTTTCTTAATAATTTCTTCCTCTGATGGAATTTTCTCACTCTTCCAGTTTTTAGCAAATACAATCCTAGCCGCTGTTAATACATTTACAATCAAATACTTCAAATTTTTATTATATGTATCAGGTAAGATTCCCAATAAAAAAATCTCTGGTTTCAAGTCTATATGTGTCTTTATCATTTTTTCCAACCATATGCGAATTTTAGTCCAATATTTTCTAGCATCCTCACAAGTCCACCACATATGGTAGTATGAACCAGGTATCTGATGACATTTCCAGCAGTTTTCAGATTTGTTCTTGAACATTCTTGCAATTCTTGTCAGGGGAAAATGCCACCTGTAAAACAGCTTTAATGTTGGAGAGCATAATGGGCAGATTAAATATATATAGTTAATTGATTGGGTCTTTGGGGCCCTTAAAGTTTCCAATTTGTATTCCTCTGTAAGGATGTTGCTTGATGAAGGAGAAGGCATACAGGACAAGACTTTAAATACAGACTGAAATGTGTTGAATCTCTATTCAAAACTCAGAATCTTGGATAATGAAAATGACAAGAGAATAGCAGTGTTTAAAAACCTACAGCATCCCAAAATTAACTTAAACTGCCTTTTGTTGCACAGATAATGGCACTTGCAAAATCTAATCACCAGAGACAATGTAGCACGAATTCCTAAAGGAGCTAGGGATATGATTGGTTTTTACTAGCTTAAAATTGATTCCATTCTAAATGTAAATTTGAGTTAAATATTAACACAGAGCCATGTAAGATATATAAAGGAAAAGAAACTCCCTAAGGAAACAAACAAAAGACTAATAAGGTGCTGATTTGAATAAAAACTTCTTATGCTAATTTATAGGTGCTGGGTATAAATCCCAGCCATGTTTTAAAACAGGGCATTGTACCATAGTGTGAGAGCAGGAGGAAACCAGAACTAGGTATCATCCATGTGGTTGTTCAAACTAAAATCTGCCAAGCAAAGTATTCAGCAACAAAGGAGAGTTTCTTATTTATTTATTTATTTGTTTGTTTGCTTGCTTGCTTGCTTATTTATTTACTTGCTTATTTATTTACTTGCTTATTTATTTATTTGCTTATTTATTTACTTATTTTTATTTGTTTGTCAAACATGTACAAGATAACAAGTGCAGGTATGAACATAAACATGAACAAAGGAAATAAATACAGAGAAATGGGAACAGTAAGACAGGGACGGTAGACACGCTGGTGCGCTTATGCCTTTATGGACCTCTTAAGAATGGGGTGAGGCCCAGGGTAGACAGTTTGAGATTGAAGCTGTGAGGGGTTGAGACTGTAACCACAGAGTCGGGTAGGACATTCCAGGCATTGATCACTCTGTTGCTGAAGTCATATTTTCTGCATTTTGCTAGCAGGATTCCGACAGTTACCCCAATTAAATCATGAGTCTCAAGCCAAACCTCCAAAACTTCAAAAGGATTTATTGGGAGCTAATATGTGCGGCACTGCCTGGGTGTAGCCGACTTTGAGACACATCATTCATTGTCACCCTTGACCCTGGTTTTCCCCTGCCCCCTGAGTGTATCATAATTCATATTCTCCAATGAGACACATCCATAGCCAAGAGTCATCAGTCATGCTCTCCAGTTAGATCTTTGCCCGGCAGAAACTTCAGTCACCTAGTTACTATCTTTGAAAAACTTTATGGAATGCACTTTTGATTTCCAAGCTGCCACATTGCTCTTTCAAACCCCTTTACCCTCTCCCTTTCTGTTGACAACTCTAAAAAGACCGTCGAAATATTTTATGAGTTGACACATTTATTCTCAGGAAGCTTGAGAATTTCTTTCCAGTTTCTCCTGACCATGATAGTAGCTTTCCAATGTTGGGTGGGGGGGGGGGGGGGGGGGGTGTTGTCACAGAGAAGAAGAGGACAACCAATTCACTAAAGCACCTGAAGGCAGGACAAAAAGTAATAGATGAAAACTTATCAAGGAGAAACCCCACCTGGAACTAAATAGAAATATCTTGACAGTGAGAACCATTAATCAGTGGAACAGCTTACCTTCAGAAGTTGTGGTTGCTCCATCACTGGAGGGTTTTTAAGAAGAGCTTGGACAGCCGTTTGCTCAGAAAGGTACAAGGTCTCCTCTTTGAGCAGAGAGTTGGTGGAGAAGACCCCCCAAGGTCCCTTCCAACTCTATTATTCTGTATTTGTTGTTGTTGTTGTTGTTGTTTTGGCTTTTGTTGGAAATGGTTATGCTGACATTGGGTTTTTTCCCCCTGACACATTATTTCCCACCAATTCAAAGTCATCCCTGGCTGTTTACTTTTTTCCCCTCTGAGAGAAACGCAAGAAGAGTTTCTCCATGCTGTCATAGATCTAGGAAGCCAAAGAATGTGCAAACTGCTAGAAAAAGGACCGTAATGTAAAAATGAGTCATTCACCCACAGACTCTTTAGCGCAAAATAATCTAATAAGTGTGAGATGCATCCCAGTGGTATCAATCTTTGGGTTGGGAGTCAGAAATCAAGATGGTACCAGCAACCATGTGATCCAAGAACCTCCCCTTTTAAACATGTGTTGCATTCAAATCATTCATAAATGCATTAATGTTTTGATCATACAATCATGACTTCCCCCTTGAATTTCTTCATTTCCCCCACCCCAGCCTGTGAAACCTCTGCTCCTTCCACAAGAATTTCAATTAATGTGTCTTCTTCTTTCGAACAAAATCTGAGAAAATTTTCCTTCATCAGACTGAACAAAACAGTAGACTGAACAAAAAATGCAGAACTTTTACTCTGCGTGAGGGAAAAGTGTCTGCTGTCCTTAGAGTCCTTTGCCTTTAAAATAGAGAAATTCAGAAGCAAGCTGGCTGGAGAATTCTGGGAGTTGGAGTCCATCCATCTTCCAGGTGCCAAGGTTGAGAAATATAGTGCTTTAAAGCACAATGATGCTGGAGGACCACTGAAATCCAAAATGCCCTCAGAGAGAGAAATGCCCTCTGAGAATCCTTCCAATAAAGCACTTTCCTTTGTAAAACAAAACAAATATCTACTCTTGCTGATGATTTTACAAAAAGCAATACCCAGAGCTGGAAAACACAGTTGCTCCATCACTTGCCAGGGTTCAGCTTTCATAGGCTTGATTCAGATAATAGAGTTGTCCCTAAGCTTACCTGCCTTATGTGGGAAGAAATATCCTTCTGGTTCAGTTCCAAACCGGGAGAAAGACCCTGGAAACATGAGGCTGATTGGAAAGATGGTTTAATGATGAAGCAGAACCACATGGGTTCTGGGCAGCTGACAAAATGGAGTTGAGAGTGTGGGGGGGTTATACCTACTCTTGGGCTTTCCTGTTCCTGTGCAAGAACATGTATTCTACTGGCTGTTGTCAGACTCCCATGGGGCCACGTAGGGGTTATGTAGGGGTCATAGCTGGCTCTATAGGCAAAGTACAAATCCTAGGTGTTTGTCTGAGCTAAGTTTGGTTGAAGTTTGGACTGCTGATGCAATGAAGGTGCTTGTGTTCTGAAAGGGTGTTAGGGAATTCCTGTTGTGGTTTAATGGCTTTGTCCTGGTTTGTATCTTGAGTGGAATCTAATCCTACCATTCTGCCTTTGTTTCAAAATATCCTGTCTTGAATGGATTACCAAATCTGCATTTCTAAAAGCTACCTGCACTATCTGCTGGGGGCTAGCAAGAAAAGTGGGGGGTTGCTTTCTGTCTCCAAGAGCATGTTTCTCCATTTCTCCTTTAGGAAAATATCATATTCTGCCTTTTTAATATTTCCTAAAATATTTCATTCTTCTAGGAGGGTGGGTCCTGGCTTTCTACACTTACTTCAGAATAACAGAGCAACTTGGAAGGGACTTTGGAGGTCTTCTAGTCCAACCCCCTGCTCAAGCAAGAAACCCTACACTATTTCAGACAAAGGGTTGTCCAATTTCAATTCATATGGCATCAGTTCATATGCCTGTCCATCTCACTGCAGCAACTCTGACCAGCACCCAAGAAATAAAACCAAAAACAGCAACAACTCAAAATAATTAAAAACAAGCGCCACAACTGTCACAAACTGCAATGAGCCAAATAAATCCCTTCCATCTTATAGGTCAGTGACAGATGGACAACATACAGTTAACCCACAAATCAAAATCCAACTTCTGTGTTCACACAGCATGCTATATGCCAGGAAATAAATTTTGTGTGTCTTAACATCTGGTTCATGTTTATCTTCTGAGAAAAATAATTGGGCAATTCAATTATCTGGAGTACTAATTATCCAAGCCCAGCTTAACTTAGTTTATGGTGTTATCTATATCCAACCATTTCTAAATTATAGTATCTACATTTTCTTTCTATGGACACGGTCCTAACATAGCAAATTATGCCCAAATATGGCTTGATTCTTTGTGACTTAGTGATCCAGTCCTTGTGGCTGGAATATCATAGTTTATTTTTCTGTGCAAGGTAAAAACCCAACCAGTCATTCGTTTATGTGATAAACAAAGACCTGCTCAAGCCAGGACTTAAGTAAGTTTGAACAAAGAACAGTTCCAGCTGCTTTAGTTTGATTTATATTTTTCTAATTCCAAGTATGGGACTAAGCCTTAAGTCCCCAATCATGGCTACTAATTATTATAACCATGTTTTGGGCAAGGTGTTGTAATCTGTTTCAATGGGTCTTGCTTCTGCTTCCCAAAAATGAAATTCATCCAGTTGGTTCTGCTAATTGGATTTTTTAGACTATACATATACAATAGTTGTGAATCCTTTCTTAGAGCATCACGATACATCAGATACTGAGGGAATTAGATCAAGCAGTTACTGTCTATATAATATTTTTATTTGCGTTAATAACAAAGCTCACATTAAATGTAAATTATTCTCAGGGGGGCAGAGAAATGTCAGCTGATTTGGTCTTACCTTTTCTGTATCCATGGTTTTATATCAAAAGGATAAATCTTTCTGAATGCCACCATATTTCACAACTAATAAGTATCGTAGCAGCAGATTGGCACCTTATTGAAAAGAAATGCAATTCATCACATATCATCCAACTTCAGGGGCACAATGAATTGGTTGAGTACCCCACATCTTAAAACCTCACAGGTGAAAACATAAGAATTGTGCCTTTTCTTTTCTTCTTTTTTTTGGATGCACATTTGGCTTAGGCAAGTGTCAACAGATCTGTCAGTCTTGATGTGCACAAGAAAGACTCACGTTATTAGAAGGCTTTTGATTTTTTTAAATGAATACTTCGAATTTTTTCCCATGGTCTCTAAGTAGATTTTGCTTTTTGAATTCAAAGTAGGGGGGGTGGGGGGGAAACCCACTCTAGTCTGTGTCACTTCGGAAGAGGAACACGGTTTCCAGGTTTGCATTCCAAACAAAAGTCCCTCCTTGTACAAATAAAAGTAGAATTATGGAGGAAGATTATGGAGGGGACAAGTATAAGCTGGTAAGCATGACCATAAGAACATGACAATAGTCCTACTGAATTAGATGAAGATCCATCTTAATCCAACTCTACACTTCTCAATGACCATGGGAGCTGATAGATCAGAGTTGGAGAATGACCACCAGCTGGCCATTGTTCCCCTATATCTGGAGTGGGAAAGTTGGAGGAGGAAGGTGCTCCATTAAGTGTTGAAGATTGCTAGCTCTTAATAGACCTCTTTTACACAAATCCATTTCTTTTCATCGGCATTCAAAGCCACACATGGTAATTAATTCCATGGATTAATGATGCTCTAGGCAAAGACATGATTTCTTTTTTCTGCTCTAAATCTGAGAACTTCAATAAGATTTGGAGACAAGGAGAACATTTTTCCCACATTATTTTCTCCATGCCATGCGTGGTTCTATTCTCACCTTGATCAGACATCTTATGTCAGGCACAAAGAATTAGGATCATGTGTTAAGTTCCAGTTAAGCTGCCCAAGTGTGGTATTACTAAGGCTTTATAAAGGGGTACTAGTACTTCACTTGATCTTGAGATGAATGAAAATCACAGGGGGGAGGGAATTGTAGAAATGTAGACAATTATCTAACAAACTGAGTGCTGGGTCAAGCTACAATATGGCCTTTAAATCACTTTTTAGAAATTTTAGAATTCAAAAGGGCCACTTAGGCCACCGAGTGCATTTTCTATTGCTATAGAAAAAGCAAAGTTTTAGGGATTCTAGACAGCATGTCATAGAATGTGACTAATAAAAATAGATAAAGCTGAAAACATTAAGACTCTTCCAATGCCATAATGATATTGTGTGACTGTTATATAAATCAAGATGAAATTCAGCAAAAAAGGCCAGCAGAATTCTCAACAAATTTTTCTTAAATGCTAAAAAGGAACAATAGGCAATTGTCATTCAGTACAGCACAGCAGTCTTAAGAACTGCAATAGCAATTTAGGATTAATTTATTACCTGCCACTATACATTTTTAAAAAGTAAGCAAGCAAGCACAGTGTTATCCTGACTCAGTTTTTACATATTTTTAAAGCAGCATTCTTTTATGATAAACCGAGAAACAAATTCAGCCATGAATATTAAAAAAAAAAAAAATCTAGCAGTGCAACAGAATTTTAATGCAAAACTGAGCAAATTGTGCTGTGTTCAAATTGGTCACTCTGAAGATGCTATCTGAAAATAATTTCATTGCGTTCTCCCATTTCTGTATCTAGTGTGACACTTATTGCTAATTTCTGTATATATTTACATCTGAATTCTTGTTTGAAATTACATTATCTACATGAATTTGCAGTTAATGATCATTGGTTCAATTCGACAATGTTTTATTAGCTGTCAAATACGGATAGTTTAAAAACAATGCAAAACTTTGCTAACCACTTTTATACTAAAAACTTTTGTATAATTGGTATTGTTAACTGCATCATCCAATGCATGGAATATTATTCTTGGCAAGTCTAGAGAAGGGAGGGAAGATTCTCAACCATTCTATGAAGAATGGTTGCAGGAATTGGGTATGGCTAGTCTAGAGGAAAGAAGGACTAGGGAGGACATGATAGTAGTATTTCAGTATTTGAGGAGCTGCCACCATAAAGAAGAGGGGATCAACTTATTTTCTAAAGCACCAGAAGGCAAGGTAAGAAACAATGGATGGAAACTAATCACAGAGAGAAGAAACCTGGAATTAAGGAGAAACTGCCGAACAGTGAGGACAATTATCCAGTGGAATAGCTTGCCTTCAGAAATTGTGAGAGCTTCATCACTGGAGGTTTTTAAGAAAAGACAGGACAGACATCTATCTGAAATGGTACAGGGTCTCCTGCTTTAGCATGGGGTTGGACTAGAAGACCTCCAAGATCCCTTCCAGCTTTATTCTGATCAATTGATTGATTGATTGAACAATGTTACCGGTAGGTAGTCTTTGACTTACAACAACCAGTTGCTTAGCAACTGTTCAAAGGTACAACAGATCTACCATGGGACTTCTTATTATAACCCAGATTCGAGGTTCCGGCAGACATCCCATTCTGCTGTGGTCATGTGACTGAACTTCAGGCACTTGGCAACCCAATCACATTTACAGTCATTTGTAGCATCCTGTGGTCATGTGACCACATTTTATCTCAGTTTTGCTGAACACCAGCACTTCTGGATTTCATAGAATAACAGCGTTGGAAGGGACCTTTGAGGTCATCTAGTCCAACCCCCTGCTCAAGCAGGAGAGTCTATTCCAAAGATTAGCCTCTACCTAGGATCGAACTCACAGCCTCCTGATTGTGAGGCGAGAGCTCCATCTCTAGGCCTCCAGCCAAACCACATTCACAGCATACCATTAGTTAATTTAACAACAGTGGAATTCATTTAAAAACTGTGGATTTGCCTAATGAACACAGTGATTCACTTAATGAGTACTACAAAAAAGGTCATAAAATTGTCTCAGTCACATGACCAACCCATTTTATGACCTTCATGACTTAGGAACTTGATGGGCAGACTCCATTATAGACAGAATTCAAGGACTACCAGTATTGTAGTCAGGAAAAATGAACAGCGGAAGGTAAAGACAGTGGTTTTCAGAAAACAGAATTAAGTCTGATACAAACAGTAGAATCAGTTAATACACCACATTTTATTGTTGTTTAATTCTTGGCCATAGTGTTGATGAATTCTAGCTTAGTTCTTTATTGTGAGACAGATCTTGGATGAGGTAGAAAAAAAGATAAAGTTATTGGATTCCACCTATTTTTCCCTTAGGACTTTATCTGGAAGATTTGTCCTAGGAAAATACTGTCGTTTTGGAAATACAAAAGTGATTCTCGAACCTTTATCTAATACTTCTCATCCTCCTCTCCTCATTATTATTTCTTCTTGTAAAATGAGACATGTGTAAAAGAATCTATGGTTGCAGGAGAGCTGGGAGCCTGGATATTAACACAATCATTGAACCATGAGTAGCTACACAGCGTAAAGCTACATACAGTGCCCAACACAAGAATTATTCTGGAATAGAACTCATCTATTTATCTTCAGTACTTACATCAGACTGCTGACCTATAAAATGTACATCTGAGCGGATTTTAAAGACCTAAGTTCAAATCTCTCCTAAGGGTCTAACAAAATATTAGAAGCAGCTGCAAATGGCTGTGATATCACTGCCCTGTAAAACCTCTGTATGAGACAGAGACATGGTGTAATGGATGCATAAAGATTGGGAAGTATTTGTTAACAACAGTGGGATGGAGATGTTAATGACTGTTGGATAGCAGGCTACAGAATACATTGAAATGCCGTCACAAATGTTTCTGGGTTTATCCCTACAGCAGTACTTCTATACATGTGTTGTACATGCAATGGTCCCAGATCTGCACTTGGTATTTTTAGTCCAAATATCAGGACTCAATTTTTGTTTGTTTATGTGCAAACACTCACTCACACACACGTGTGTTTTTTAGAGAGTTTATTAATATTCCCTAGCAGTTCCCTTCACTCAGAACTGACCCAAATAAAGCTAGCCACAAGCAGGCCAAGATTAGTCCACAAGGCAATGGGCCAATAGTCCATAAAACAATAGAAAGTCACTCCAACAAGTAAGTTCACCAATCAAACATAAATCCACCAGGCAAAACTGAAAGTATATCCATGAGAGCTCACTTGGTAAGAGAAGTCCAGAGTTTCCAAGGCACAAAGTCAAGCAGGAGGCACGAAAACCCACACAGCCATAAACAAAACACTTAGTTCCCAGCAATGCCTCCCTCTGCCTGCCATGATAAATACCTTTCCAGTGCAGCCCATCAAGGCAGATCTCCTTGGCTTTTGCTTTTTCTCTCCCCTGAGTGCTCTCAGATCCACTCAGCTCCTCTTCTTCACTGACCTGCAAACTGTCTCCAGCCAAAGCAGTTTCAGCCAGCAGTTCAGAGTGATTAATTAACCCAGTTACTGACATGCCAGGAATGAGTTCATCGTCCCTCATGCCGGCCTCTGAGGAAGAGTCAAAGTCATCGTCTAAAAAAAAATATTACAGTTTATTAAATTTTTTGGTCTCCCATCTTACCACAGGGAGGCTTACAATATTAAATATTAAAAGGATAAAATTATATCAATAAAATTCCACAAAAATACAATAAAACCAACAAAGAAGCAAGCCACAGTCAAATATATCTGGGAGGTGCTCCAGTATTTATTTATTTTTTTTACAAAAGCTGCGTCACACAATGGTTCCAGCCTAGACCTAAGGAATCTGCACATCTCAATATAAATCCTTATTGCCATGTACAGCAGGTATATTGCAGATTGTTCTCAACTTACAACCATAACAGAGCCTGCTCATTACGGTCGTAAGTCCTGATGATTGCAAAACAGGGCCAATCTGACCATTTTTTAGTGCAATTTTTAAGTCAGGGTTATGGACATTAAGCAAATTCATTGTTATTTGACAAAAAAAACTTAAATAAATGCTGGTTTCGGGCAAAAACGTTGTCCAATATGGGTCAGTCATGAGGACCAGATGTTTAATCTTCCAAGCTTTCAGATTTATGCTGGAGCCCATCCTCCGGGAACTCCTCTCTACTAGAACATGTACACGTCCTGCAACATTATCCTGGGACACATATATTTCCCTTCATTCATGAAAAATAATGTAAAACAGTCATGTGACCCTGGGACACTGCAAGCAGCCATAACTGCAGGTCAGTTTCCAAGCACCCAAAATGTGCTCATGTCAGTATAAGAGGGGAGCATCCATCAGAAATTTGGAATCCTTTTTTTACAGTAGTGGAATTCAAAAAATTATACTACTAGTTCTGTGGGCATGGCTTGGTGGGTGTGGCATGGCATGCTGGGTGTGGCTTGGTGGGCATGGCAGGGGAAGGATACTGTAAAATCTCCATTCCCTCCCCACCCCACTAACCTGCTTTCCAGCTCCGTTCTCCTGTGCAATGCAGCAAAAGAAAACCCAGCTGATCAGCTTGGACTCGTGAGGCAGAGAATAGATGGGGGCGGGGCCAGTCAGAGGTGGTATTTGCCGGTTCTCTGAACTACTCAAAATTTCCACTACCGGTTCTCCAGAACTGGTCAGAACCAGCTGAATACCACCTCTGTTTCAGTACCCCTGGATATCTTCATCGTAACTTTGAATGGGTGCTACCCCCCCCCACTCTTCAATAAGGCCAAAGAATTTGAAAGAATACAATAAATTTTGTAAATAAAAATGATGACAGTTCACAAAGATAACTAGGTGTAAATAGAAACACGTGCTATTTCCATAGCAAGGAAGATAAAGCCAGAAAGGTTAAATGGAATACTTTATTTAAAGAGGAAAATATGTTCTTATTTGGCTATCACTTCTGGAATTTGTGCTTGTGAAGGGAAAAAAATGAAACTTTGATTTTGGTTTTGTTGATTAGAAAGATTTGATGTTCTAGAAATGGCTAGTTATATACTAATGTGTACAAGCAAAAAGTTGAGGTTGGAATGTATTTATCTTGTACTGTGCTAGGAAGAAATGGAAGTCAATGCCTTCTTTTCTTTCTTTTTCTCTTCCCCCTTGTATTTCACATCCCCTTTTCCACGTTCCCTTTCCTTTCCTTAATTTCTTTTTTTCTATTTAATACAATAAAAAAAAATTAAAAATGGAAAGAGATAACTTTGAATGGGGGCTAAGCGACTAGTTACAAACCTGTAACTGAGAATGCTGGAGGGGATAGATTACTGTGAGGATTATGTTGCCCCTCCCAAATACTCAAAGGAAGCAGGTCTTCCATTTTTGCAAATATATATTCGTAATGTGTTTGAGCAGATGCTATTGTATTGCTTTTTTTTTTTCCCCACAGCAAGCATCTTCTGCGGATTTAATGATCAGGAACATCCTCCTGATGCATGCTGGAAGATATGGCTGCAGGGTGCAATCTACAGCAGACAGCATATCAGATGAGGCAGAACTTCTTGTTAGGGGTGAGTATACTAATCACAGAAGACAAGATCAGCATAAATAATTGTGCAACCCAGTTGAAATATAAACATTGATGCTGATCTCGTGGCTGTGGTTTTTTTTTTAAAAATAACTTTATTAAAAATTGTGTTATACAAATAAAACTTGATAGTACTAACTAGATAATACAAAAATACATTTATTTTTTAAAAAATAAAAAGCACAGAAAAAGGAAAGAAGAAAAAAGAAAGAAAAATAGAAGAAGCTCCATTCCCAGCAGTTATAATCAGCACTAACTTGTCTCTTAAAATACAACCATATTCCCCTTTTCATTTCGTATCTCACCTCATTCTCTATAAGCCCAACTCTAAAACCTCATCTTTCTATATTAATCAATTAGAGTTCAATAAGAGTTATCAGAAATAACAACATAAATATAATCCCAAAGGTTCTTTTTCAGGAGGCGACTGGACTTTCTTGTTTTTTCTTTGAAGACATTTGACTTCCCATCCAAGAAGTTTCTTCTGCTCTGACTGGATGGTGCGGAAGGGAAGGATTTATATTCCTTGAAGACAGCTGATCGTTTGCATTCTTTTGGAGAATCATTGAGGCCACCTGAAGGTTTATCTGTGTCCTTAGCATCACCTGAGTAGTGCTAATGGTTCCTGTAGTCTGCAATTTTTTCTCTGGAAATCCATTCATACTCCCACACCATCAAAGGGTGTTCATCCCAAATTGCATAGCTAAATAGCCATCCAGTCAGTGCTGAAGAAGCATCTTGGATGAGAAGTGAAATGTCTTCAAAGAAAAAACAAGACCATCCAGTTGCCTCTTGAAAGAGCATCTTTGGGATAACCATGACTGAGAATCTCTACATAAATATTACCAATTATATCTGTTGTACCCAATTTGAATCCTTTCTTTCCATTCAAACAGATCAAAAAACAATCATCAGTGGGCCTCAACTTACAACCAATTGTTTAATGACCGTTCAACATTACAATGGCTTGAGAAAGAGTATTCTGGCCATTGTAAAACATTGTACTGCCCCTCTGTGACCATATGATTGTTACCTGGGTGCTTGGCAATCTGTTCGGACTTTGATTGCTAAGCATGATTTTATTTTTTATTGTTTATTTGTGTTGGGGATATACCCTAGTAGAATCTGCACGGCAGTCAGGCAGGCAGGCAAAATATGTGAGATAAACGTTTTTGTAGCTTACACTCAGTAAAACAGATACACTGTGCTAGTTAAATAGTTTATTCCAGTAGTAGTTTTAGCATAGTCAAACAGTCCATATATCATACACTAGTTCAGTCCATCCGGGAATTATTCAGTTGCAAAGTCCAGTGTCGGAAAAGGAAGGTCAGTAAACTTACAAATATCAGTCCAGTAATATATCTCCTCGCAGTAGAGATATGAAGAAGTCAAGCCTCCTTTCTTCCTCCAACATTCAGCAACTCAGCAGTAGGGAAAACACACAGTTAGCAAATCATCAATCCATCAAACCAGCAATCGTCAGCAATCAGCAGGTTCTCTTGCTCCCTCTTATGGCGGTTTACAACTGCACCCAAAATTACAGGCTTTGCAGTTTAAAGTGACACACACTGAAACTTACTATCGTAGTTTATATATATTATTTTACACAAACTACGTTAGATAACCTTGTTATTCCTAACAATTTGTATCCCACCTTTATTATTCTTACAAATAACTCAAGGCAGAAAACATCCAATACATTTCCTCCTCTTATTTTCCCCACAACAACCCAGTAAGGTCAGGTGAAAGAGAATATAGCTGTCTCAACAATACCCAGTGGGCTTTCGTGGCTAAGGCAGGACTTGAACTCGTGGTTTCTTGCTTTCTAGCCTGGTGCCTTAATCACTAGACCAAACTGACTCTCTAATCACCATTCACAGTCTTCTCTTCTGGCTTCCCCAGAAAGTTAGTGGGATAGCTGGCAAGAAAAGTTGAAAACTGCTGCCATCTTCCAAGAGGTCTGTCTTCCATGAAATTCCCTTCTGCGCAGGTGGGCTGCTGATTTTTTTTCCACGGGGTTGAAGAAACAGAGTTCAGATCCCAAAAGATCTGAGTTCCAGTCCTGCAGCCAGCTGGAATAGTTCTTTTCCAGGCATCAAATTCCTCTAATGAGGTGCAGAAACTGACCTCAAATCTCAAAGACACAAACTCCATTCCTGCAGCCTGTTGGGGCAGTTCCCTTCTGCACCCAGAAGGGAACTGAACTCCTTTGGCAGAGTGAAGAAACAGACTTCAAATCCCAAAGGCCTAAGCTCTGTTTGCAAAACAGCCTCCAGCAAGGCAATTTCAAGCATTATAGGCAGTCCTCGAATTATGGCCACAATGGAGCCCCTAAATTTCTGTTGTTAAGTGAATTTTGCCCCATTCTGTGACTTCTCTTGCCACAATTGTTACATGAATCACTGCAGGTGTTAAGTTAGTGACATCATCATAAATATGAATCAGTTGTCGAGTGTCTGAATTTTGATCACATAACCATGGGGAAGTTGCAATGGTCTTAAGTGTGAAAAATGGTCATAAGCCACTTTTTTCAGTGCTGCTGTAACTTTGAATGATCACTAAATGAATTGTTGTAAATTGAGGACTATTTGTACTGCTAAAATATGCCCTTAAAACATCAGTTGTAGCTGTATAGACTAGCAAAGTTTAGGTGTACCTTCATAGCTTGCATAAAGATGATGCATGGTTGATCCCTTTCCATATTATTGGAGTATCAGACATTTTTGATACCGATCCAGAACAAGTTTGCTGTTCCTATTGGGATTCAGCCCTGCCAACTTTTATTCATTTGCACATCTTATCATCTTCCTGTGATTTTCATTTGGTATGACATACACATGCAGTAATGTTTGTTGCCTAGGGTTTCTTGATTTCCTTCCCTGTGGAATAAATAGAGCAAAAATCTATAATCCAGGATAATTCAGAACCATAACATTCTTATCAGTTCTTTATATGAATGTAGGACCACCTTATTACTCCAGTAAAAACTTGATACTCTAAATCAATACCCATTTCAAAGTCAGCTGCATTTATTTCTCCAGAATGCTTAAATTTGGCAATTGTCTTGCCTTTTTATTCTGTATTTCAACAGAAACTTTGATGAGTCCGTTTTATACTGCAACACTTTATAATCTCTAATATGTGCTGGGCAGCCCTACAAGGTTTTTTTCTTTTTTGCTAAAAGATAAATGCATAGCTGGATTAAATCCCCACACCTATAATTTGCAAACAAAAAGTATTTTATTTAAATGAATGACACTCCTTTACAGCTGCAAATTGAAAATGTATGGGACAGTTAAGAATTATAGAGCTTTATTTCTGCAAATCTATTCATAGCCTAATGCTTTTGTAACAAATGATCAGACAATTCCTCTCATTTTGTTCTGCTTAAATTCCCCATTTCTAGATAAAGTTGCTTCTATCTCTTCTCTTCTCCTCCCCTCCCCTCCCCTCCCCTTCTCTCCAAGTCCATTTACATGAGAACTTCTTTCTTATTCAAGCAAGTTTACTCTCAAAAGCTTGACAGGTGTAACTCTTTTGGTCTCTATATGGGGTTCAGATTGCACTCTCCATAACTCTGCTTGAGGTCATCTAAGATGTTTGAGATTACAAAGCACACCAAGGTGCAAGCCACAAAAAATCAGCTGTTTTCCAAGAAATCCCACTGGTATATTACAAAAAAGTGTTCGTCAGAGGACTCCGTACTCTTTTTAAATAGAAATAATCATAATCCTCCAGGGAGATGAGGAAGAAGAAGAAAAAAACAGCATTGGAAAAGTACTTGAAGGATTATGAAGAAGATGCACTTGAAGCTAGTATACCGTGAAGGCTTATTGAGAGATCAAACTGGATTACCAGAAAGATCAAATTAAGATGCATGGCAAGGGACAATACTATATGGCAAAACAAATAGCAAAAAGATCTGGCAATGGCTATGAAGAAGAGAGCTGAAGAGAAGAGGGGCAAATTCTGTATAAGACCAAGCCTTAAGGATAAATGCATACTGAACAAAGCCAGAATTGAGAGGACCGCAACAAAGTTCAAAACATTCTCAAAGATCCATCTCATCCAGGGCAACCATTTTTTTTTAACTATTGCCATCTGGCAGATGGTAAAGGATAATAAAAATGAGGACAAATAGGCTGAAAAACGGTTTTTATCCCAGGGCAGTACCTATACTGAATTCTAATGTATAGTGCAATATTAATGCAATGTCAGGTTTTCAATTCAATTGTATAGAATGTGAAGGATGTTTGTGTTTTATTTTTTATAGTTATAATGTACACCGAAGGTGGCATTTAATTTCGTTGTGTAATGACAATAAACTAAATTAAACTAAACTAAAGAAATAGAAAATGCCACCTATACAAAGAAGCTGAAGAAACAGCGGGCCACTTAGCAAGCTGCTACAAGAGCACAAAGATGTAGAGCTATGGTAGTGCAGTGATAGGAATGCAGCATTGCTGGCTGACTCTGCCCACTGCTAGGAGTTCAATCCTGACTTGACTCAGCTTTCCATCCTTCCGAAGTCAGTAAAATGAGGACTCAGTTTGCTGGGGGCAACATGCTGACACCTAGAGAGGGCTGTAAAACACTACAAAGCAATATATAAGTCTAAGTGCTATTGCTATTGACTATAAACAACAGCATGATAAAGTAGCCACAATGGCGAATAGAAATATCTGTAATAGCATTTAGACATATATATGTATCTAACTTAGGAAATGCCCTGTAGTTAGGAGGACCATACCTAGAATACTGCATCCACACTATAAAAGTATGTTGAGACTCTAGAAAAAGTGCAGAAAACAGCAACCAGGATGATTAGGAGACTGGAGACTAAAACATATGAAGAACGGTTACAAGGAACTGGGCTTGGCTAGTCTAGGGAAGAAAAGGACCATGGGAGACATGATAGCAGTCTTCCAATATTTGAGGGGCTGCCACAGAGAGGAAGGAGTTCAAGCTATTTTCCAAGCCACCCAAAGGCCAGACAAGGAATAATGAATGGAAACTTAACAAGGGGAGATTTAGAAACTTTCTGACAGTGAGAGCAATCAACCAATGGAACAACTTGCCTTTACCAAATTGCGGGAGACCCTACACCATTTCTGACAAATGGCAGTCCAATCTCTTCTTGAAAGTCTCAACTGATGCCGCTCCCACAACTTCCGAGGGCAAGTTGTTCCATTGGTTGATTGTTCTCACTGTCGGAAAGTTTCTCCTTATTTCCAGGTTAAATCTCTCCTTGTTCAGTTTCCATCCATTATTCCTTGTCTGGCCTACAGGAGCTTTAGAAAATAGATTGACCCCTTCTTCTCTGTGGCAGCCCCTCAAATATTGGAAGACTGCTCTCATGTCTTCCCTGGTCCTTCTCTTTGCTAGACTAGCCATGCCCAGTTCCTGAAACCATTCTTCATATGTTTGTCTCCAGTCCCCTAATCATCCTGGTTGCTCTTCTTTGTACTTTTTCTAGAGCCTCAACATCTTTTTTATAATGTGGTGAACAAAACTGGATGCAGTACTCTAGGTGTGGTCTTACTCAGGCTTTATAGAGTGGTATTAGTACTTCCCTTGATCTTGATTGTATCCCTCTGTTAATGCAATTTAGGATTGCATTAGCTTTTTTGGCTGCTGCTGCACACTGCTGGCTCATATTTAGCTGGTTGTCCACTAAGACTCCAAGATCCTTCTCACAGTTACTGCTATTGAGGCCTGGTTTCACCCAGTCTATATGTGTACTTTTGGTTTTTCTTGCCTAAGTGCAGGACTTTACTTTTCTCTACGTTGAATTTCATTTGTTAGATACAGCCCAATGTTCTAGTCTGTCAAGATCAATCTGGATCTTGAGCCTATCTTCTTGTGTGTTAGCTATTCCTGCCAGCTTAGTATCATCTGCAAATTTGGTAAGTTCCCCTTCTATTACCTCATCTAAGTCATTAATGAAGATATTGAAGAGTACTGGGCCTAAGACGGAACCTTGTGGCACCCCACTGCTTACTTCCCTTCATGTAGACTTAGACCCATTAAGGACTACTCTTTGAATATGGTTTGCCAGCCAGTTGCGAGTCCATCCAGCGGTGGTGCTATCTATTCCACTTTTTTCTAGCTTACTAAGAAGTAGGTTGTGGTCTACTTTGTCAAATGCCATGCTGAAATCTAAATATATTATGTCCACAGTATTTTTCTGGTCTATTAATTTAGTCACTGTGTTGAAGAATGAAATAAGATTGGTTTGGCATGATCTGTTCTTAACAAACCCATGCTGACTGCTAGTTATTACTTTACTTGTTTCTAGATGTTGGCAGATCTGTTTTTTTATTATCTTTTCCAGTATCTTCCCGCATATTCATGTTAGGCTGATTGGTCTATAGTTCCCTGGGTCTGT
The DNA here is from genome assembly GCF_900518735.1 of Pseudonaja textilis. The sequence continues at coordinate 9,939,782 of NW_020769341.1, forward strand.
TTTTTTCCTTTTTTGAAGATGGGAACCACATCAGCTCTTTTCCAGTCCTTTGGTAGTTCCCCGGTGCTCCAGGATTTTTGAAAAATATGGTGCAGTGGTTCTGAGATGACCTCTGCCAGCTGCTTTAAAACTCTGGATGTAATCCATCAGGCCCCGGTGATTTGTTTTCATCAAGATCAGACAGGTGTTCTCTTATTATTTTTTTGCTTATTTTAACTTTTATTTCTGGTCTGTCTTTTACAGTTATGCTTTTGGTGGGTTGAGCTATAGTTTCTTTTTGCGTGAAGACAGAGGCAAAGAATGAGTTAAGCAGTTCTGCTTTCTCTCTGTTGCCTGTTACTTCCTTGCCATCTTCTCTCTTTAGTGGACCGACTGTTTCCTTGATTTTTTTTCTTGTTATTTATATGTTGGAAGAAACTTTTTTTATTATCTTTGACTTTTGTTGCAAGTCTTTGTTCGTTCTTTGCCTTCCTGACTTCGTCTTTGCAGATTCTGGCTATCTGCTGATATTCTGCCTTAGTTGTATGTCCTTCTTTCCATTTTTTGTACTTGTCCTTTTTTTTCTTTCAATTTGCCAGAGAGATCTTTGTGTAGCCATGCTGGTTTCTTCTTGGATTTCTTGTTTTTCTTTCTCAGTGGTATTGTGCTGGTCTGGGCTTTTATGATCATACTTTTTAGAGTTTCCCAAGATTCTTGAGTTGTTTTCCCCTTTAGGATTTTCATCCATGGAATCTTTCCCAAGTTCTCTCTGAGTTTATTGAAATCAGCGCTTTCAAAATCCAAGACTCTGGTGTCATTATGTTCTCTTGCTTGTGTTTGTGTTACATTGAATTCTAGTATGACATGGCCACTCTCACCCAAGGTTCCTGCAGTTTCAACTCCTTCTATCACTTCTTCTCTGTAAGAATTAAGTCCAGTATGGCTGTCCCTCTAGTTTCACCCTCTAACTTTTGGACAACAAAGTTGTCAGCTAGGTTGGTTAGGAACTTATTTGATTTCTCACTTGGTGCAGAATTAGTTTTCAAATTGATATCAGCATAATTGAAGTCTCCCATTACTATTGTTGTATGTTTCCTGCATATGTTTGTTAGTTGGCTGGCAAAAAGGACATCTATATTTTCTGCTTGATTGGGTGGCCTATAATATACACCTATGGCCATGTCATTCTTTTTTTCTTTTATATTGACCCATATGCATTCTAGGAGATTTTCATTTTTGGTTTCATGCATTTCTGTAGCAATATAGTGGTCCTTTACATACAGTGCAACTCCACCTCCTCTTTTATGGGGTCTGGTTTTTTTTTAAATAGTTTGTAGCCTTCTACCAGTATGTTCCAGTCATGGGTTTCATCCCACCAAGTTTCTGTTATTCCAACTATATCATATTTACCTTCATGTATTCATAGTTCGAGTTCACCCTGTTTGTTCCCCAGACTTTGTGCATTTGTATATAGGCACTTGAGATCTTTATGTCAGACACTGTGTTTACTGTCTACATAACCTGTGTTGTGCCTGGCTGTCCCTACTTTCTTGCCACCTGTTTGATTAGTACACATGATATGGCACTCACTATTAAATGCTTGGTTTTGTTTGACATCAAGCTTGATAATCTTACCTGCACAAACATCTATTTTGCATGCACTGTATCCTTATTAGCTTTAGGTTGCTGGGGACAGAGATGTTCTGCATCCATTAATTCTCTGTCCCCGCTGTTCAGTTTAAATGTTTATCCAGGAAATCTGTGAATTTAATGCCAAGTAACTCAGTCCCCTTCTTTGATGGATGCAAACCATCTCTTTTATACAGTTTTTCATTGGACAAGCTGCAGGAATCATGACTAATAAAACCAAAGCCTTCCCTTTTACACCACTCCTTTAGCCACACTTTCAAAATTCTGTTGCTTTGCTGTTGTTGTTTTTAATGGACATTTGTGCAGTATTTAAACCATCCTTTGCAAACCACAATGGCTGGATTCAGGCAAGACAGTAAACCATACCCTAGCCAGCTACATCATGGTTTGCTGCGATTCATGAAACAAACAGCAGGATGAAAATCAAAATTCATAGAATGTGACTCAAGAATAGATTGCTTTATATCAGTATTCTATCATCATTCCTATTTAACATGAAATCTTGTTGATGGAGAATCAGTGCTCTTTCAGCAAGTTTGAAGAATTGGAGAAACAACCAAAGTTCATTAAAAAAAAATATTTTCAATCAGACAGTTCCTGGTAACATATTCATGAAAGTGACTGTGAGCACACACACAAACACACACACATCACACACACACACACACACACACACACATGGAGGGAGGGAGAGAGGGGGGGGAGATGCATCATCTTCCTTCTCAAGATGAAGGACATATTTATTAAAAAGAAAATCTTGCTTTCAGCACCAAGATTAATGCAAGGCTGTACCAAAAGCTAGCCAGAGCCTCTTTCAATTCTTAACCTGTACATTTGTTGAATTTAAAGATCAAAAAACTACCTGGAAACTGAGGGTTGTTTTTTTTTAAAAAAAGGGTTAAAATTATTTCCTGTTGAGAGAAATAATGAAGCCCCAAACACCACTTTCTGCACAAACCCTTTTGAAATGAATAAGAACAGCCAACCAGCCCCACTGTCTACAGATTACAAATGCAATAAATAAATTCACAAATATGTATCCTAAACAAATGAAGAAAATATAATGCAGACCAGCTGGGCCTTAGCCAATTAAAAATATGTATATATTAGTCAATTACGTTTTGGAGTTTTAGGATCCCATATGCTCATACTCTGAAATGTTTAATGTGAAGAACATCACGACTCTTGCCCATATGTTGTTCAGCCTGATAATTCTCCAAAAAATCCATCCCAGAAGAAAATCCCACATGCATCCCCAGAAGGGAATGAGAAGGGGCAGATATGGTCACCTTCTGCATTCTCAGTACACCCCCTTTTTCTCCAATCACACGACCTAGAGTGGAACTACTTTTAAAAGACTAAAAAGAATTTAAAAACTATGATTTGCATGTTCTCCTATTGCCAGAGACTTTTGAGACAAAGCAGGTCACAAAACAGATATTACACAAACTGTATCTTATTGTAGGGTGTAATAACAGAATTGTGATGACCTGGGGTGTGTCACAAAAGCAACAAAGTCACAAAAATAGGTAAAGTCCCTTTAATACCTCCAACTTGGTCCCCAGTGTCCAGTTATCATTGGCTGGAGAAAATACTCTCCCAAGAACAGTTTTTAAAGGGAAGAAATTCAGTCTGAACCCAAAGTATATATAAATTATAAATAAAAACCAACTCAAACCACTTTGCAGCAATTAATGAGACAGGGCAGGATAAGGAATTGAAAACTTCAAAAGATAACGAAACCCACACAGTTGGGAGGACGCCAAAACCCAGATAAGACTTGACAAACAAAGATAATTCGCGCTTTACTTCCAGCAAGGTGCTGTGCGCAAACGCCCTTTTAAAATCCTGTTTTCCCAGCTGCAGTCAATGAAGGGAATCAGGGCCCTTTTCTCCCTCATAACCCACGTAACTCACATTGCTCCCTTCTCTGTTCCTCCCTGAATGCCCTAGGATGAAGAGGAAGTGGCTCTGGGTCTTCCTCTGAATATCCAACTGGACTGTGCCCTTCCTGAGTTTCTTCCACAGCCACTGAAGCCACACTCCCACTCCCTGTCAGCTGCTCGACCTCCCCCTCAGAATCAGATTCCATCAGGGGCATGACAAGAATCTTAAAAACTGTCAGGAAACTACCTCCCCTGTTAGTCTAAAGAATCAAGAAGAAATAAATCTTGAGGGGGTTTTCCTTATTCCACCTGTATAGCTTATGTTCATATAACATTTGCATTCCTTCTTCAAGGCCATCTCCATGCTCAACTATACAGGTAGTACTCGTTCAGTGACCACAATGGGTTCCAATGAAATGGGTACTAAGTGCTAACCTTCTCTGATAGATGATCATACCTCTGTAATATTCTATCATTTTTGATTTTAATGCTCACCCCGGATTCAGTAACCAAGAGATTCTTCACAATGTTAGCTTCACAGATGGAAGGAAGACTTTAAGACAGTCAGTTCTCTGGCATAAACTCAGATTGTATATCAATTTCATAAATTTAATTAACAAGTACATGAACTATGGAGTTTACTGGGAGGTTTTATATCACCTACTTTGTCCTATCCAAATATCATCAGCACAATATGATGGAGTATTTGTGTCCAGTTCTAGTCATCTTCAAAGGCATTGACTGGAATTATGTGGCCTTCATACTTGTGTCTGACATCAGAACAAAAGTACAGAAAAGGAGAATGATACTGTGGCATCAACATGTGTTTTAATTTTATCACATTTGCATCTACCACAGATCTCTAGGTCTTATTCTCAAAAAATATATAAAAAGTACCATTAAATAGGAGTTAATATTACTATTATATTTTGCAAATATTTCAAGTCAGTTCTTTATCTTAAAAACATACTCACTATAGCAATGAAAAAAACATTAGCCATATGTTTGCATCTTTGCTTTATGGAAATTAGTAGGGCTTGCTTCTTAGTAATTGTACAATAATGGTTAGCAGTAATTTCTAGACTAACAATGGCAATTCTGGAGTAATAATGTCCTGCAGAATATGTTAGCCTGTCTTATTTATTTCACTTGCATTCAACTTTGCTTCCAAGGTATAAATGTGTGTTTATTCTTTTTTGCTATCGCTCCATTTTATTTTCACAACCTGTTAGGTTGAATCATGTTGGAAAATGTTGGCTCAAAAATATCCAATGCCTTTCCTAATCAAGAAAGGATTTGAATATTTTCTGGTTCACATCTGGCACCATAATCATGACAGAGTGCCTTAAAATATCTGTAAGGTTGCTAGTCACCAAATTATGCTAATCAATCTGGATAACTTAGGATAGGATAGGATAGGATAGGATACAATAGGATAGGATAGGATAGAATTTGTTATTGGCCAAGTGTGATTGGACACATAAGGAATTTGTCTTGGTGCAAATGCTCTCAGTTTACATAAAAGAAAAGATACATTAGTCAAGAGTCAAGAATCATAAGGTACAACACTTAATAATAGTCATAGGGTACAATAAACAATCAAATCATACTAGGAAACAGTCAATATAAATCGTAAGGATACAAGTGACAAGGTTATAGTCATACAGTCACAAGTGGGAGGGGATGGGTGATAAGGAGTGATGAGAAGGTTAATAGTAATAGTAATGCAGACTTAGTGAATAGTTTGACAGTGTTGAGGGAATTAGCAGACTAGATGACTGTATACTTACAAGTATATGGGCAGTGCAGTAATGGTGAATTAAAATCAGTGCATTCACCTTCCTTCTTTCCCTTTTCTCCTTCTTTTCTTCCTTCCTTCTTTCCTTCCAGGTCCACCTGGGCCTCCTGGGGTTGTCATTGTTGAAGAAATTACAGAGGTCACTGCCACTCTTTCATGGACACCGGGAGCAGACAACCACAGTCCTATCACTTCTTACAACTTACAAGCACGAAGTCCATTTTCACTTGGCTGGCAGACTGTGAAAACAGGCAAGAGATTATGATGATGATGATGATGATGATGATGATGATGATGATGATGATGATGATGATTTGCACAGTCAGCCAGATGTTCAGACTGGGTTTGGCATTTTTGTCTACCTATCAAGTCCTTACCAAGGACCTGGGATAGGCAAATCTGGATGTTTGATGGTGTTACAGATATCACCGCAGGATGGAAGCTGTTCTAAGTAAAGCTGCCTTCTGTAATTGACTGGTGGCAAATTTGTCAATGCCTATGGTTGTGATGGTGAGCCTCTGGCACACATGCCAGAGGTGGCACGTAGAGCCCTCTCTGTGGGCACATGTGCAGTCGCCAGCTGCTCTTCTCGTTTCTGGTGCACACATGTGCATCAGCCAGCTGGTCTTTGCTGGTGCCAGAGCACCAGAAAATGGCCCTGAAAACAGGCCAAAAACAGCTTGGAAAACGGCTCCCAAAATGGCCTGAAAATGGCCCCCAAAATGGTCAAGAACAGCCAAAAAAACAGGCATGCACGCACCAGCCATCTGGGCTTTGGATTTCCAGCGCTCTGGCAGGCGCACATGCACACACGTTCCGGTTTGGGCACTCATCGCTTGAAAAGGTTCGCCATCATTGGCCTATGGTTCCAAATGGTGCTCCAGTTGTTTTGGGACTGCACCCAAGTTCACACCGGTGTTAGGGAATTTAGCAAGTCGTGGCTTTTCTCCCCTATTTTATTGTTGTTGTTGTTGTTGTTGTTGTTGTTGTTGTTTCTGGCAATTTTCTTTCTTTTGTGAGAATCTACATTGAAATGAATTACAGCAGTCCAAAGCTGGCATAGTTCTTTTATTCAGATTCTATGAACAACATCACCTGGACATGTTTGTTGTCTGGGCTTCCTTTTTTTTTTCTTGCAAAACATATAATGTATACAGAGTGGAAAGAACCAATCAGAGACCAGCCCTCACTAACCTGCACCAATCAGAAACCAACTTGGCTAAAGGCCAATTAGGAACTAATTATAAAGACAGAATCCAGTGGGTCCCTGAGTGGTCTAAAAAGCACACCACCTTGCTTCTGAAGGTGCCAGCCACAAGTTGCAATCAAAACATCAGGAAATCTGTTTTCTAGACCATAGTTGCTAAATCCTGAAACACAACACTACCTAATAGCTACTGGCCATGATAACCTACCTCAATATATAGTTCTTTTTTTCTGTATCTTTTGAGTTGAAGTTTCAATGCTGGAAGACCACTGAGTCTTCCACGGTTGAGTCTCTCTTTTATCTCCTCTTTTCTTTTCAGAAGGGATATTCAAAAGTCAAGTCTAAGGTTTCCTTATAAGGTTGATAAGAGTATATCCAGAATATATTTCAAAATAAAACAAGGTGGGGGTATTATTCAGAGATTTTTGTCTGCTACTATGCCACCAAATATACCCACATCTCTTTAAATCATAAAAGAAAAAAAATGGAGAGAAGCTAAAAGAGAACTCTGCCCCTCATTTAAATTAAATCTGTATGAAATAACATTTCATCTCCAAATAGTATTTACATATTTATTTGAGTATAGTTAAATTGAAAAACCTGCATTGCAGCATTTGAAGAAATTTTGAATCTGTTGGATATTTTATCATGAATCTGAAAAAGCAGATTTGTATAGAAATTGGCAAAGGTCAAATTCTTAATTATGCTACCAATTCTAGGTTGTTTCCTCTAGCTTCAGTTTAGTGATTAGAGAGAAATTTAGAGAGTGTGCTTTAATGGATTGCCTCTTTGTTCTTCACAGTTCCTGAACACATAGGGGGTGACCTGGAATCTGCAACAGCAATTGAACTGAACCCATGGGTAGAGTATGAATTTAGAGTTGTAGCAACTAACAAAATTGGAACAGGAGATCCAAGCACACCGTCGAAAGTGATCCGAACCAAAGAAGCAGGTAAGACCATCTTCTGGATACGACAATTTTAAAATGATTGAGAATTTGGAAGTCTCTTAAAGCATAACACACCACCGTGATGCAAGTTTTTATCGAAACCTCAGATACATGATCAAATATTGGCTGTGGATGTTTGTAGAACCTTAGAGAACAATGACCATCCTTACACTGGCATTTGGATGTACTGTAACCCTCTTTTTTTATTCACTGAATCTCTGGTTTCTTGCTTTTCTGTGATTTTAAACAGCCTCCACTTAAAACACCTTTCTGTCTGAAGCAAGCAGGAAACATCTTTTCCACTTGGATTACCACTTAATCACGGTCTCCAATTAAATATTTTCATGGGCAAAAGCTCCAGTAGCTTAGTTACAATCTTTGAAAGAGAAGTGTTGGAATGTACTTCCAGTTTCAAACTGCCACACTGCTCTTCCAGATTTCCTTCCTCCTCCCCTACTCCTTCTTTATAGCAAATCTAAAACAGGCATAGGAATGCTTTATGAGTTGACACTCTATAGCTTTCATTTATCTTCATTCTTCGTTTCACTAATCTTCACTATGAGCCATGGTGGGGCAGTGGTTAGAGTGCAGTACTGGCTACTTCTGCTGGCTGCCTGCAATTTGGCAGTTCGAATCTCACCAGGTTCAAGGTTGACTCAGCCTTCTATCCTTCCGAGGTCGGTAAAATGAGGACGCAGATTGTTGGGGGCAATAGGCTGACTCTGTAAAATGGTTTAGAGAGGACTGTAAAGCACTGTAAAGTGGTATATAAGTCTAAGTGCTAGTACTATTCCTATAGAATCATATATCTCTATGTTTCTATTTAGGTCATCAAGTCTAAGCTTTGTTCAATCCAAAGATCCAAATTAAATCATGTTCAGCAGAATGAAACCATGAGTTTTTGGTTCTCCAGGCAAAATGCTTTTTCTGTTAGATATCTTTTTTCCTAACATCCAATTTGAACCTGTCTTCCTGTTTCTTAAGTCCATTATTTCATATCTTGGAACGATAGAGAACCAAACTTAACCATACCCTGATGTCCTTTCAAGTAGTATCATACCTAATCATCTCTTCTGGTTCCTTTAATCTCTCATCATGCGATTTATTGACTATTCCCCTGTTCACCCTTATGGTCCTTGTCTGAATCCATTTGTTGGAATCTATTTCTTCAAATGCTTTGCTTTGAAATAAGCACATTAATCTAGGTGGAATGGATCATTCTCCAGATGGACTTGAAAAGCATTATGGAACTCTTCCAAAACTTGATGCTGACATTAGTGACCCCTCAGTAATATCATGTTACTTTAGTTGTTTTTTATGCCTTGTTTTGCTCCTAATCAGGTTTGCCACCTGGCAAATTAAAATGCAATATTATCCCGGCTCTCTTGTTTATTGCTGTGACTTATTAACAAGATTTTAATCACCAACGGCTGGTTTTCTTGATATGCGTGCCACATAAAACAACACAAAATGTCTTATTGTGTGTAGAGGTTTCCTGGTCTAGAAAACACTCCAACCTGTTGTATTCTTCACAGTTACATTGTTTAAAAATAGCACATTATTTTAATTACTAGTCCATTCAATTCATAGTTTTACTCTTTTCATTGTTTATCATGAGCCGCCATGGCCTAGTGGTTAGAGTGCAGTATCGCAGGCTACTTCTGCTGACTGCCAGGGCAGCTGCCTGCAATTTGGCAGTTCAAATCTCACAGGCTCAAGGTTGACTCAGCCTTCCATCTTTCCAAGGTGGGTAAAATGAGGACCCAAATTGTTGGGGGCAATAGGCTGACTCAGTAGACTGCTTAGAGAAGTCTGTGAAGCACTGCAAAGCAGTATACAAGTCTAAGTGCTATTGCTAGGTTGCTTTTGTAATTTGAATTCAGAATCTTTATAGAGGTTTAAAAACATACATATTTACAATATATAAACTATTCTATGTTTTCAGTACCTCTGTGCGGTAGGTTAATGTGACAAGTACTAAATACATTCTAACCTCTCAATATTTTTATGCCTGTAGAATCTGCTCCAAGTGTTCACCAGGACAGAGAAGAAAAATATTTCATGGCTTCTGTCCAACCTGTCCAAGCTATTGTTATCTCATTATGTTATTTTGGGTATTGGGTAGACTGCAATTTTGGTGTCATCCACATATTTGACACAATGTGTGGATGATGTAAAAGCTTATAGGGAGTATTCAGCATTCTACATGAGTGTCCAACTGCATTGTCTCACCAAGATTCATTTTTTCCCCAGCCATTTAGAAAGTCCAACTGAGATTTAACAGAATGAAATTTGAGATTTAGCCTAATCTTCCTTTTTCCCAGCTTCTCCCACCCCTCAAATCTTCTCCGTTGCAGCTGAGTTTTCAGAAAGTTATCCTACAAAATGACAGAGTTCTCACCATTTTGCATAATTTATTTCCAACATTTTGAAGGGAAAGAACAAAAAGGAATCTGGTAAAAGATGAAATGCTAAAACTAAAAAAAAAGGAAGGGAAAAGAAAGGGAAACCTGGTGAATAGGTAGGATCGGGGCATTTCATCCATTCCCAGTCTATAGTCATTGCCCATGCCAGCTAGCGCAGGTAGAAGATAACAGCATTACTTTCTGGAACTACTGAACTAGAACTATCACAGTAGTTGTGGTATTGTATGATCAGCTGGACAAGCCAGAAAGCTGATAAAAGGACATTTAAAAAATCAGTCTACATAATTTACATGCTTGAATTGACAACTGAAGACTTCTATTTATCTTGCAAACAACATAAAATAAGTATGGTAAGCTCTTAAGTGGGACTGTTCATGTATTCTTTAATTTAAAAGAGAGAGAACTGCAGTGGAAAACTGTCTGAGTAAGGCAGGCAATAAAATAGAATGAATTTTAATGAATCCACAGTTTCATAAGGGGAGAATGGCACTGACCCTAATTTTTTTGACAAATTGTCCACAAAAAAACCCCAACCAGCTTGTATTTATTTTCACCTCTCAGTTGGCAGGCATACATGCTGTAAATGCTCTAAATACATAATTGCTTTAGACTTTATTGTGTGTTTTGGAGCATGGTAGCTTATAGTCTATATAAATGACAATAAATTGAGTCACTAGATTTGTTGAAATCCATTGAAGTAAGTGGCAGATTTGTGAAGTTTGAATGAATTTCTTTCTGACAGCTTGGTTAACCATTGTTTAGGTACAGGGTCAGATTCATTTTAATGCTAGCTTTTAAGTATCCAAACTGATGGATTCTCAATCTTTTGAGGTGTCTTTCTTTTCTTAAAAAGGAAGACAGTAGATGAATGCCTTTTTCACTTTCCCTGCTTATTGTTGTTCTGAGAATTCATAATTGTAAGCCATTTCAAAACTTGCTTTTTCTCTTTTGCAACAAAATTCTATCATTCTCGTGGTATTTTTGGAAAAACTTCACACTTACACGGAACACTTGATGAATTCACCAGGTTGATGTGACCTAGCATCTTTAAATGGTTTAAATCCTTGGTTAAACAAAGGCATAGAATCAAAATCATGTGAAGTATTAGTACCACTTCATAAAGCCCTAGTAAGACCACATTTGTAATACCGCATTCAGTTTTGGTCACCATGTTCCAAAAACGATGTTGAGGCTTTGGAAAAAAGTAAAAAGAAGAGCAACAAAGATGATTAAGGGACTGAAGACAAAACCATATGAAGAACGGTTGCAAGAACTGGGTCCAGCTAGTCTAGAGAAAAGAAGGACTAGGGGGGACATGATAGCAGTGTTTCAGTATTTGAGGAGCTGCCACCACAAAGAAGAGAGGGTCAACTTATTTTCTAAAGTACCAGAAGGCAAGGCAAGACACAATGGATGGAAACTAATCAAGGAGAGAAGCAACCTGGAATTAAGGAGAAACTTGCTAACAGTGGGGACAATTATAAGATGAAAGAATAGCATACAGTTGGCAAAGTCACTGGTTTAAGATAAGTGGCTATACATACTGAATAAAGAAATAAATAAAATTACATCTAGGATATTCCAGAAAGTAATGTGGATGAGTAAAGAATTAAGCAATGATTGGACATCAGCATTTTTGGACATATACAATCCACTTTTCAATCAATATCTTTTCATTTACTGGCAAACAAACAATTCTCTTCATAGATGGAGAACAGAAAATTGACAGCCTTGTATTTTTTATTTGTTTGTTTTTATTTGATTTTTTTTTAAATCCTGCCTTTATTATAGGTAGCAAACATAACAAACATAATACTAGTCTAATTATTAGACCATCTTAACCACTACCCCAAACTGGCTCTCAATTATTAATTAAGTGGGAGGTAATTTTAGAAGATGTAAAAAAGTAAAAGTAAAAAAAGTCTCTAGAAACCATTTTGGGTAGGGTTAAGTTAAAGCAACACAGATTTACATGTTCACAATTTCGGTTCATAGATGACACTAATACAAAAGTGGTGGTGCATTATGTATGCAGAGAGAAAAAGAGAAAGATCAAGTGAGAGAGAGGTACAATTAAAATTATTCATTAAGAGCAACCTGTTAGATGTTGTTGCTGTTTTTGTTCAATAACCATTTTATCAAACCGAGACCCTATTTTAAGCATAGGCAGTTTTATACCGTGTTTCTCATATAATAAGGCCGGGTCTTATTTTTTTTTGGAGCCCCGAAAAAATGGGTAGGCTGTCTTTTTGGGGGTGACTTAATTCCCCCCCCCTTGCATCTTTGGGTGGGCAGGTGTCAACGGCTTGGATGTTGACCTCGGCGTTGGTGGGGCACTTCGTATCGTCAACGCGGGCAGCACCATATCCGGGTGTGCAACAAAAGTACTTCCTAACGGCAAGCCCACCACCACCATTTCCCCACCACCACCACCATTTCACATGTTTTAATATAGGCCTTAATTTGTGGGGGAAGGGCTTAATTTCATTTCATGCCTATAAAACATGCTGGGACTTCCTACTGGGGGAGGCCGTATTGTTGGAGAAACAGGGTACTAAAACATATAAAGAATGGTTGCTGGAATTGGGTATGTCTAATGAAAAGAAGGACTAGGGGTGACAAGATAGCAATGTTCCAATATCTATGGGCTGCCATAAAGAAGAAGGGAGGGAGATGTCAACCTATTCTCCAAAGCACCTGGAGGCAGGACAAGAAGAAATGAATGGAAACTAATCAAGGAGAGGACCAACCTAGAACTAAGGAGAAATTTCAGAACAGAACAATTAACCAGTGGAACAACTTGCCTCCAGAAGTTGTGAATCCTCCAATACTGGGAGCTTTTAAGAAGAGATTGGACAACCATTTGTCCAAAATGGTATAGGGTTTCCTGCCAGAATAGGAGGTTGGACTAGAAGATCTCCAAGGTCCCTTCCAGCTGTTATTCTGTTATTCTACTATACTTGTTATTCTCCTAGTGATTCATATTCACAGGTGTACCATGTACAAAACAGGCAATACAGTACATGAATTTTAACACAGAAGGCTTTCCATTGAAGCAGCTGGCCATTTGTGGCCTTGGGGCATGGCATCAATTACATTATCTATTCATGGAGAAGTAACATTCAGAATTGAGTAGGATCACAGTTTGCCCTGCTAATCATGCATGCATACCGGATTCCTTGAGCTAATAAGATGGTGACATTTATCAATACCAGCGTGTGTCCAAGAATTAAAGAGGGCAAAGAGAAGGGCGGATTCAAAATTGGATCCTCTAAAGAATAAAACAGTGAATAATACACTGCTTCAAATTAACATTTTTTTAATCTGATCAGAAAGTTTCCATTTTTCCACAGATTTTAATTAATAAACAGGGCTGTAAGGTCATATTGGCGTAAGCTAGTTGAACTGGGACAAAATTCTTCCTTATCTCCCCCTTTTTTTTTCAGATTAGCACATTTATATAAAAGTTAATTAACATTTATTTTAGGATCTATAGACACACTATAGCTCCATGATAGCACATATCTTTGTGTCAAAAACCAATCTCTGGCATTCAGAATATAAATTTCTAGAAAATATTTGTATACCATACACCATACTTTGTCAACCTGGTAATTTAATGGTATGTGGGAATAATCAGAGAAGAGAGGGAGGAGCCTGCAGTTGCTTAACAGACAGAACGAGATTTAGGGAGGGTTAGGGTTGATTGACTAGACCATAAAAAGAGATGGCAGGAGATTTATACTTTCAGACTTGCAAGATTCTGTTAATGTGGCCTTACAATAAAGTAGAATTAGGTCATCTGGTGTTTTCTAGTTTACCCGGGAAGGTTGTCACCAGTCTTGCAAGTTTAAAAGTGCAAAGCCTTCTACCATTTCTTTTCTAGTTTGGATAGCAGGTGACAGCCACCAGATGAAGGGGAGAAGTATATTGGGTGTCAGGTTAAAGTATCTGGAAGTTGAGACCCTAGAGTCCCAATGTATTATTGGATTGTATTATATGAAATTATTTATGTAGATAGGACAACTTATTTTGTGGGTGCTCTCACAAAATGGTTGCCTGGATAATCCATTTACTAGAAAACCAAATGGTAAGGTTCTTCCTTGATAACCCTTTTGCCTGTTTCAGGCAATGGTGGGATTCAGCAGGTTCACACCGGTTCACACGAACTGGTTGTAAAATTACCCACACACCCCACACCTTGCTATCAATGTAAATCCTGAGCACTGTGCTGCACTGCTATGAAGAAATGGGCAATGGAACAGCTGGTGCAAGGAAAGGAGAAGGTTGTTTTCCCCCTTTCTTCTCCCTGCTCCTCCTCCCTGCTCCTCCTTGTGCTGGCTGCTCCATTGCCAGTTTCTCCATTGCAGTGTAGCACAGTGCTCAGGATCCACTTTGATAGTACGGGGTGGGCAATTTAACAACTGGTTTGCCAGGGACAGGTTAGCCATCACAGAAGGCTCATCCCACATGTGCAGCAAAACTTGAGGGTGGGGATAGGCCATGCCTCCCAGGACAACCAACCTGAACCCTGAGCAAACTGGTTCTTAAATTATTTGAATCCCGCCATTAGTTCTTTTTTGGTCAGTACAATTATTATATGTAGGCTGGGGAAAAAAATCAAGACAACTGCTTAAGGGCAGCAAAGCAATAAAGAAATTTTTGCATTTTGCAGAGATCATTTTACTTGCCAGCCACCTGATAAATCTCAGACCTGTAGCTTCTCTCCTTATCATTTTCTAAGCGAGTCTATAAAAGACATATTGTAAATAAAGGGAGATAAAAGCTATCACTCTACTTTGCTGCATGACAGCAATCCCATTTAATGCCAACTTTCAATATGACTAATTCAATCCAATTTCATTTAATATCAAGTTAAATGAACTCAGGTCACATTGGCAGGGAGCCTGGCAAATATCAGTGATGTTCTCAGTTGGTATCTGAGCTCTTTGAAACACGGGCTCAGTCTGCAGCAGTCATACAAGTGGGTAGGAAACAGCCTGTTCAGTGGGTGCATTTTAAATAACCTGTGCTAAAAATTTCTCCTCCCATGGAGATAAAATTCCTAAATGGGCATCTGATGTATGAAATTACAGTCTGTAATTTTTCCTTTGTTTCCCGGATGTGTGAAATATACTGCAACAACTTTGTTTTAAAAGAGCTGACACACGTTTTTAGAGTTATTTCCACTAAAGGTATGAAATACGTTCCTAGGAGGGTTTGAACTTAAGGGGTATCTTTTGCTTATGGTAAATGGATTTTCACTTAATGCTTGTTGGTTTCTTCAATAAATACTGATAAAAAGAACGAAACAAGAAAATAAAAAGAGCCTTAAGAAAAGAAACAGATGCAAGAATCAATTATAATGAAGTGTTAGGATGCTTATTTATTCTATTTACAGCCATACAATAGAAAGCTTTTTCAAATACCCAATAGACTTTATTTTAAATTTGTAATCTTACATTATAAAGGAATGAAGCTTTAACAATACGTAGTACTTAATGTTCTATTTAAACAATTATTTTGTTCATACATTATTTCTAAGCCACAGATCACTTTAACTCTGGCTTATGAAATGAAGTGACTAAGGTCTCAAAACACATTAAGCCATAAGACTTAGTTTATAAACCAAATGGCAGAGTTCAAAGTGAAATAAACACATTGTGGCTTGGCTTGGCTTACACACCAAGAATTAATGAGTTAAGGGTAGGACACATGCTTTTCATGCAAATAATTTCACAGAGAACCTTGGAATTACCAGAGAAAGTTGAGAAAGATGCCCACCCCAAACCTTGAATACCTGCTGCCAATCACAGTCAAGACAGACCAATTCAAATACATTGCATCGACATGATAGCAATATTTAAGGAGTTGCCACAAAGAAGAGGGGGTCAAACTATTATCCAAAGCACCTGAAAGCAGGACAAGAAGCAATGGGTGGAAACTGATGAAGGAGAGAAGCAACCTAGAACTAAGGAGAAATTTCTTGACAGTGAGAACAATGAATCAGTGGAACAGCTTTCCTTGGAAATTGTGGTGTTCCATCAGTAGAGGATTTTAAGAAAGAGATTGGGTAGCCATTTGTCTGCAATGGTATAGGGCAGTGGTCCCCAAACTTTTTTGTACCACAGCCTGGTACAAAATGATCCACGGACCGGTACCGGCATCAGCACGCACAACCAAGGCAAGGCGAGCCGAGCGACCGGCCAGCCAGCCGTCCCCCGCTTCTCCCCACCACCTTCAACTCCTCCTTTGTACCTTCTAGTGGTTGATGGGCTTTTCAGGCTTTTCTTAATCTCCTCCTGAGTAACGCAAGACTCCACCGCCATCGGGACGGCTCTTCATTCAAAGCCGCCCCCCCCACTTTGATGAAACTAAGGCGCGAGGATTCCTTCAGCACCCAAACGCCGCTTTCCAACTGATGACCGACAAGCTCACCCGGAAGCACTTTCTCAAGCGCCATCGAAACAAGCAAAATAGGTGGCCCGCTACAAAATGATCCATGGACCGGTACCAGTCCGGGGCCCGGTGGTTGGGGACCACTGGTATAGGGTTTCCTGCTTGAACAAAGGTTTGGCCAGAAGAGCTCCAAGATTCCTTCCAACTCTGTTTTTCTATTAAATGCAGTCATTTATGTCCCTAAGATTTTGTTGTACGAACACCAAGGGTGGATTATCCTTAATACTACTGGAAATAGCGCTTAAATTAGACGCAAAAAGAATTTTATGTTTTTATTTTATTTTTATTTATTTAATTGATTTGTCAATTGCTTACAAGATAATAGGTATAAGTATAAACATAAGTAAGAATACAGGAAATAGGTACAAATAAATGGGGACAAAAGGAGAGGGACGGTAAGCACAATTGTGCACTTATGCACGCCCCTTACAGACCTCTTAGGAATGGGGTGAGGTCAATAGTGGATAGTTTGAGGTTAAAGGAGTGAGGGTTAGAGGATGTAGCTACAGAGTCAGGTAGTGCATTCCAGGCATTGACCATTCAATTCATTCAATTCAATTCAATTGACATTGAATTTTATGTCTTCAATGTTTTCCCCCCTCAAATTCCCAGATGCTACTGAAAATAAAAAGCATGTAAATCCCACAGACACTTTGCATCCAATATATCTATAGACCAAGGGTCTTCAAATTTGGCAAGCTTAAGACTTGTGGACTTCAATTCCCAGAATTCCTGAGCTAACATGACTGGAGAAAGAATTCTGGGAGTTGAAGTCCACAAGTCTTAAAGCTGTTAAGTTTAAAGATCCCTGCTATAGACACTTCCACTCTTGGAGGCCTGCTGGAACATTCACATTTGATGCTGCATCTTTCACTACTTCAGCAATCTTTTTGCTTCAGACATCCCATTGGACCATAGGATTCATTGGTGATTGACTGGTATCAGTAAATAGGAACTGAAAGAATCAAGCCTCTCACCCTTAGTATTGCAAAGTGGCAGCGCATACAGGGAGCTGAGCTGCCAAAAGTGCCCCTCACAGGCTACTGGTATCCCTGACCTATTCTTGTACTTGACTGCTTTCTTCATAGTACTAATACAGTTGCCTTTTGCTTCCTCCTTCACTATTATTTCATTGCCTTTGCTACTTTCATTCTCTTTTTCGGTGGCAAAGGTGTTTCATTGAGCTGTCCTTTCTCAATTAACCTTGCCTCTTGCTTCAGGAGCTTGTCTAATCTCAGACACAATGAAAGCCACATCAACAATTAAAGACAAAAATAAGATATCCAATTGCCAAGGCAGGCAGACTAAAGGATAAACGGAAGGTAAATGGAGGCCAAAGTGACTTGACCAAGATGACATGGGTGCCCCTAGCAAAATAGCATCAAGGATACGTGTCTTCTGAGACAAAGTTTTGCATGTCCCAATATGGGATATGATTAATGCTGCCAAGTTATTAAAGCTGCATGTAGCTGGAGATGCAGGTGGAGAGAGGGAAAGAAAGCAATATTTCAAATTCTAATGCATCGGAAAGGCCTGTTATATTTAATATCTCTACTGGAGCCAGTTTGATGAAGTGATTAAAGGAGCTGAGTTAGAAGTTGCCCAGGAAGCCAAGAGTTCTGGTCCTGGTTTAAGTATCAGAGCCAGCTGGGTGACCTTGAGCTTCCAACTCCCCCTCAGCCCTAGGAAGAAGAAGGGCAATGGCAAACCACTTCTGAAAACGGCAGCTTCCAGAAGTCAAGATGGATTTGAAGGCACACAAAACAAAACCCTGAAGATATCATGGATGCATCAAGAGCAAAAGTCTATAGAGATTATTAAGTGTTGTACCTTATGATTCTTGACTCTTGATGAATGTATCTTTTCTTTTACGTATACGGAGAGCGTTTGCACCAAGACAAATTCCTTGTGTGTCCAATCACATTTGGCCAATAAAGAATTCTATTCTATTCTATTCTATTCTATTCTATTCTATTCTATAGAGATTCTCAGTCATCCAGGTCCATGGTTGTCCCAAAGGTGCTTTTTCAGGAGACAACTGGACTTTCTGGTTTTTTCTTTGAAGACATTTTGCTTCTCATCCAAGAAGCTTCTTCAGCTCTGACAGAATGGTAGGGAATGGAAGGATTTATATCCCTTGCAGACAGCTGGTAATTTGCATCCTTTTAGAGGACTGTTGAAGCACTTGGAGGTTTTCCTGTGTCCTTAGGGCCACCTGAGTACTACAAGAACCAGGAGCACTACTCCGGTGACCCAGAGGATACAGATAAACCTCCAAGCGCTTCAATGTTTTTCCTCATAATATCTAGCTTATAATCTTTCCAAAGTATCAGGCAAGTTTGTTTATATACCCAGTTCTCTCCTTAACAAGTCAGTAGCTTTCTCAGAAGTTGATGCCATTCTGCACCCCGCAGAGATCCTCAGATATCACAAGACCAAAAAGCTGTCTTTATGTTGAATGACTAAATGTAGACTACCTTAGCAATAGATACCAGATGTATTTTAGTAGGTGGTCTAAATGCATTTTCCCAGCCTAATCACTTTACTGGCTCCTATTCAGTTTGCAATCACTACTTTACCAGGAAATTTCACACAAATAATATTTGCAGGCTGATTACCCCAATTCTTACAAAAGCCGGAGCATTTGCTTGCGTTTGCTATGTGAACAATTTTACACTTGTCCGTCTTGCATTACATTCTGTTATTTTCAGACCATTTCTCCCATCTATCAAGATCATTTCAAATGTTCTTTCTTTCATTTTGGATATTAGCAAATCGTCCGATTTTAAGTCATCTAGAGATTCATTCGTGACAAATAATATGTTGCCTTCTGGTACTTACAGCATTGTTTTTAAGGTGTTTGCAGATCAATCTTCCTTTAGAATCTTATCCATATTTTTCTGCTTTTTGATAAAAGAGATATTTATTATTCTCCAATTGTGTGTTATTTCATAAATTTCACAAGATTTTTCAAAAAGGTTATATAAGTCCATCAGGTAGCATGTATTAGCATTAAGTAGCTGTTATTTAAGTCATTTTCTTCATTTTTAATTTTGTACATACCCAAAATCTTTTCCTTTAATTCTTTGGTAGCTGGGCAGTTCATTATGAGATTTCATTTGCTTAAAGCAAATTATGTGAAGCTAACTTTTTTATTTGAAATCTTCTTTTATGATCTATCTTCCCCATGTCCTGTATGTGGTTTTTTCTGTTGTTGTTAGTTTATTTGTTTCAAATCCTTACTAAGCTTTTTTGGGGAGGGGGAGACAGGAGGGTAGCCATGTTGGTTTATTTTGCTTTCTTTATTCATGTCAGAAGAACCTTCAACCTATAAACATATAACATTCAACACTGAGCAAGTGAAAAAAGTATAAAATAGGTCATAGAAATACAGCATGTATAAAAAGGTTTTTAAAAACTGTGCAAAAGTTTTCTTCCTCTGACCTCCATTTCTTTCCTCTATCAGAATGGTTGCAATTGTTGTGCTTTTAGTATCTCCGTTTTCCATTCTCCTGGATACCTACTTACCATTGTCTGAGGATATCATAATAAACATTTGGAAGTCCAAGGCGTAATGGAAATACAGCCCTCATTGGATGAATCAACCCATCCCATTAAGTCAGGGTTGTCAAACTTGCGGCCCACGAGCTGGATGCATCACACACTGGCCACGCCCACGCCTGGTTTAGCGAAGGGGGGGGGGGAAGTTGCAATACGTGACGCTGCCATGACAATGCGAGTTTGACACCTCTTAAGTCATAGCACTGGAGAATGCAACCTAACATTACTGCTCTAAAAAAAAAATCACAGAATAGTGACTTTTCTTTCTCTTTCTTAAGCAAAGGGAGAAGTTTTGTGAAATGTCCTGATATTTGAATCACTCCAGGAATAGAGTGAATTGTTACGGGGAAGAGGTGTGTGTGTGTGTGTGTGTGTTACTTTTTTGCAATAGAGGAAAAAATTAAAAATTGTAAAAAAAAAACCAATTGGTCTCCTTTGGTCTTCTTGAGCAGGAGGTTGGACTAGCCCTATTATTCTATATTCTAACTTGGATGTTCTGATTGGTTTTCTTTTTTCTAATTATTCTTTCTGTCCACAGTGCCAAAGACAGCTCCCGGTAACGTAAGTGGCAGAAGTGGAAGGCGGCATGAATTAGTAATAGCCTGGGAGGTAACAAACTCTTTTAAATTCTTTGTTTCATGTTGACTTCTTTGAGGGCAAGTTAGACATCGTAGGTCAACACTGAAGTTTGCACATAGTAAAGCTTGTCAATGTAAGTACACAGAAGAACATGTATTAAATGTCAGTTAAAATGTCCCTTCAGGTCTTAATTTAATGTATTAAAAAAATCCCATAGTAGTTGAGTGTATCTGATGTTTGCAATGTTCCCATTTTAAATCTATTATTATTTCCATTCTGTTGAGAACTTAATCTGTACTTGAGATCATTATGGACCATACTCAGTTCCACATATTTAATAATGGATCTGGGATATTTAAAATATTCAGCTGTCCAATAATATGTTCAGACAACTTGAGGTAGTTCTCAAGTTACAAACACAATTGAACCCAAAATTTCTGATGCTAAGGCAGTTGTTAAATGAGATTTGCCCCCATTTTATGACCTTTTTGGCCACAGTTGTTAAATGAATCTGGCTCTCCATTGACTTGTCCAATGGTTGCAAAAGATGATCACATGACCCGGGGTGGGATTCAAAAAATTTAACAACCGGTTCTGTGGGCATGGCTTAAGTGGTAGACATGGCTTGGTGGTCATGTGACTGGGTGGACATGGCTTGGTGGTCATGTTATTGGCTGGGTGTGGCCAACTCAATATCACTCACATCGAGGCATGTATCTCCTCCCCTGGCCTCTCATGACTGTGGGGATGCTGCAACAGTCATAAGTGTGAAAAAAGGTCATAAGTCACTTTTTCAGTGCCATTGTAACTTTGAATGGTCACTCCACACAAGCAAAGTACCAGCAAAGGAGAGGAAAAACTCCAGAGATGTTCCTGAGACAGGAAGTCTAGTCCTGCCAAGAATGTAATAAGGGTTAATGGAGAGGCAGTTTCTGTAAGCAACACCAGAATGTTTCCCTCCTGCCTTCCTTACAGGATTCGTCCAGAAATTTCTTCTAACAACAGGTTCTCCAAACTGCTTAGAATGTTAACTGGCTCTAGCGAATAGGTGCGAACTGGTAGAATCCCACGCCTGACATGACCCCAGGACATTGCAACTGTCATAAATACATGCCAGTTGCCAAGTATCTGAATTGTGATGGCATGGCCATGGGGATGCTGCAATAGTCACATGTGTGAAAATGGTGATGTCACTATTTTCAGTGCTGAATGGCCACTAAACAAATGGCTATAAGTCAAGGACTACCTGTAGTGTCTTATTCTTGGCCACTATCTGTGAGTAATAAAAATTATTGTGTCTTAGTAACTCAATTTACTAAGTAATGCTGCATAAGAAGAACATAGCAATTGATTTTATTAACACTAGCTCCAGATGGAGTTAAGCAATAGCTGTTATGACACGTTGCCTAGGCAGATGCAGACTTCAATAAAGTCTTTTTATTGATTTGCTATCCCATAACAAGTGGACCTACAGTGGCCCGCTAAAACATCCCAAACATTCCTGTAGGCCAGAGGTCACCAACTAGTGGGCCGAGGACCTTTGGTCGTCCGCGAGAAAAATTCGGTGGTCCACAGAGAAATGTCACCCCCAAAGCACCCCCCCAAAGCAATTAATCCAGGCTGTGTGGGAACACAAGGCTGCACCACCGACATGGCCCATGAGAACACATGGCTTGCGTCACTTGCATTGCGAACAACACAAGGTAGTGAGGGGAGGGGGGAAAGGACGGAGTGGGGAACTTGCCCCACTCGCCCCATGCATTTCCACTTCTTTCTTCTTCTGCTTTTGGCTGCACGCAAGGAAAGCAGCAAAAATCTTTCTCTCCCCTAAACTCCACCAGAAATGAGTCTTTGGGACCCTGCAAGCCATCCTGCTCCAAGAGGCTGCGCCAGTGCGACAAGTCTCACAAAGACTCATTTCTGGCAGAGTTTGGGGGAGAGAAAGAAAGACTTCTGCTGCTTCTGCTGCTTTCCTTGCATGAAACCAAAAGTCTCTCTCTCTCTCTCTCTCTCTCCTTCTCTCCCTGAGAATGGAGCTGGAGACGGCATCCTGCGATCCCAAATAAAGAATGATCGATCGGTAGGAAAATGGGGTGGGAAATTTTCCTGCAGACTTTTTTGGAGATTTTCCCAGGGTCTCTGGTCCACGGGATTTAAAATTATGAGTATGGTGGTCCCTGAGGTCCAAAAGGTTGGTGACCCCTGCTGTAGGCAGCCACCCATAGTCAATGCAACACAGTCCGTTGGATGGTCCCAGACCCAATTGTTCCTCCGCTTGGGCGGGGGGTTGGACTACATGGACCTACAAGGTCCCTTCCAACTCTGATTATCTATATCTGTATCCTCCTTCAAACTGGGATCCAATGGGGCCACAACAATGGTTCAGAAGTCAATGAGAAGGACCAGAGGGTAATATGTCATAATACACAACACAAACTCCACCTCTTATGTATGCAGCAACAGACACAACATGGTGGGAGTTAGTTTATTATTTTTCATCATTTGATCGATTTGGATAAAAATTGGTAGCCATTAGATACTCTCCAAAGTTTATAGAAGAAACTGCCACTTTAAGTTCCAGTAATAGTACATCATGCATTACAGACACTATGAGAAATTAAGAGAGTGGCTCCTAGACTTAGAGATAAAAGAGAACAAGAAAAAAGGAAAAAAAAAACATGTCAGAAAAGCAATGCAGAGGGTTCATATAAGGACTAATTTAAAGACCCAAAGTAAGGAGATAATTAACTCTTTTTATAATCTTAAAAGAAGGACCAATGGCATTTTCAAGGTTACTCTGGATCTATTCCACCTTTTAAGTTTCGGGTTTTTTTTATCTAGGATTAAAATACTGATGACATTTCCTTTTAAGTTAATAAGAACATTCTTGCTTTCTTTTCTTTTCCTTTCCTTTGTTTTTTTCCCTTTAAGACAGTTACACTGTGAATGTAAAAAGAGCCATTAATTTAACCTGCCAATTATTTAGATTACTTGAGATTGGCTCTGTTTGGTTTAATGCTGTTTTTTAAAAATGTTGTTTATTGTTACTTATATGGTAAAAATCACTTATTAGAAGTTCAAGTGATGTCAAATAGACATTTATTTAAGCTAACATTCAGCTCATTAATTTTAATGGAATTTATTTACATTGATTCAGTAGGAATGCTTTCTATGAATTCTATAACCAGTTTACAAAGAAGACTATAAAATTATATTAAATAAATGCATTCACATAGTGCATTCAAATACATTCTAGTTTGTATTTTGACACATATAATGTCATTTTATTAAAATCTTGCAACATCTTCTATATTTTTGAGGTTTCCAGCTGGCAAATGTAAAAGAGATTTGACAGCTAAGGAGTCACGTGATTTTGTTTCTTCCTTCCTTCCTTCCTTCCTTTTTCTTTCTCTTAATTTCCACTCTCTTTCTTTCTTTCCTCTCTATCTATCTCTTTCTTTCTTTCTCTTTTTTCTTATTTTCTGCTAAAAGCCTGGCTACTCTCACAGAGAGTGGCTTTTGAATTACGGTTTAATAGATAACTTTTTAAAAAAACACTCAGAAAACCTTTAATAATCTCATGGCTGAAATCAGGTAATGTCATGAGACTATATCTATGTCTAATCTTTATCTATCTATCTATCTATCTATCTATCTATCTATCTATCTATCTATTATCTACAGTATTATCTATTGTCTCATACAATACACACCCCATATACACACATACTAAGCAAATGCTGTATCATTAAGTCATATCTCAATGAAATATTGGCCAACTTTTTTCCAACCTTGTGCTTTAAAGAAACTAACTAGGCACAACAGACACTGTGTTTCACGAGTAAATTGTTGGAAAACCCCAGGGTGGAAAAGAAGGTTTCTTCTCAATGGGATAACAATGCAAAAGAAATAAGAAGGGTTTGTGCCTAAACTACCATCCACAGCCTATGAGCCACATGTTGATATTTCAACACTTCCAGATCATGCAATCAAAATTGTTATTTTGGCTGCTTTGGGAGAGTTGTAAGAGTGTAGATGGAAATGAATTAATTCTTGGAGGCCTCCCATTTTATCCCTCTCTCACAAACTCTCAAAGAACAGATAAAATCCTTCCAGTGATGTCATATCATTATCACCATAACAAAGTTGGAGTCCAAGTAGGTGGCCTCAAACGTTCAATTATCCACTGTTCCCTAGACATTCTTGGTTGGTTGCACAGTCAGTCAGATGTTTAGACTGGAATTTGTCTCCACTCTGCCCCAATCTACAGTTTGCTGTAGGAGGGAAGTTTCCTTTGACATGAAAAATGTTACATCTACATTGATCTCATGTAGGTCTTGCAAATGGTAGTAGGAATATAATGTTTATCAAGAAAGCCCTTGAGAGTTACCTTGGAATTATGCTGCCTACTGGCAAGAACCTTGTAACTTGTGTGATATATATCCTGGAATCACATTTTGAAATGTCAGGCAATAATTATACATATGCCAGGAATTATTTAATTTTTTTTAATGAGCCTTCCAAGAAGTCCTGTTGTTGCTCAAAAAATAAAAAAGGCAAAATTCTAATTACTAGGTAAACATTGGACATTTTAATAGGAACTAAATAAGGGAGAAAAGGAAGGATCTTCTAACAAAAAAAATTGCCCTATCGTTGTGACATTTTCACTGCTAGGTTCATATAAAATTCTGTATAATCCTGTTATTTTCCTGCTTAAAGTGACATTTTAAGGTTATTCAAAAAGGCTTAATGCAGAAACAGAATGTAGCAATGAGAAAATGTTTAAACCATTGGGTAAACGTGCAGGATGGCACCCAGAAGCCAAATTAAGTTGCTCATCTCTTTGATGAAGAGAAGGAGGAGGAGGAAGAGGAAGAAGGGTAACAGTAAAAAAGAGGAGGAGGGAGGAGGGAGGAGGGAGGAGGGAGGAGAAGGAGAAGAAGAAGAAGAAGAAGAAGAAGAAGAAGAAGAAGAAGAAGAAGAAGAAGAAGAAGAAGAAGAAGAAGAAGAAGAAGAA
>NW_020769341.1:9965302-9986302 GCF_900518735.1 Pseudonaja textilis
AAGAAGAAGAAGAAGAAGAAGAAGAAGAAGAAGAAGAAGAAGAAGAAAAATATATACCTTTGCATACTTTGAAAGAACTGTGACTCCTTGAACAGGATGTTTGCTCAGCTTGCCAGGTGGTTAATTATTAAATGTTAAGGCTATGTAAAGCTTTGAGCTTTGAATGGTTTGATTGTGTCCCACTATTAAAAAGCCAACCTGGTTGCTGAATTGAATCAGTGATCAAATCAAGAGCCTTACAGATGTTTTTTTTTAATTCAGTGGGTTTTTGCCCATATACTCAAAATATTGTTTATTAAATCAAATTGACAGAATCAAATCTGTTTACTGCAACAGCATTGAATCAAATGTTACAAATTAGAGCTTAGGTGATTTAATTAACTATTGAATGGTGATTTCTTTTCTTAGGAATCTTCATATTTAAAACAAAGATGAACTGGGCAGGCTTTCTACTTAAGCACGCTTTCCAAAGTTGGATACTCTCCAAACATGTGAACTTCAATTCCCAGAATTCTTAGCAAAGGCTCTCTCAGAATTCTGTGAGCCCCATAATTTGAAGTTATTCCAACTGATGATGTCTGAAATATAGTGTATAGTTAAATAGATCATCATCTTCTGCAACATAGGATATGTAATGACTCAAAAAGTTATGCACAGAATAGTACAGAGAAGAGCAACCAGGATGATTAGGGGACTAGAGACTAAAACATATGAAGAACAATTACAGGAACTGGACTTGGCTAGTCTAGTGAAGAAAAGGACCAGGGGAGACATGATAGCAAGGCGAGATTCAACCTGGAAATAAGGAGAAACTTTCTGACAGTGAGAACAATCAACCAATGGAACAGTTTACCCTCGGAAGTTGTGGGACCGCCATCACTTGAGACCTTCAAGAAGAGATTGGACTGCCATCTGTCAGAAATGGTGTAGGGTCTCCTGCTTGGGCAGAGGGTTGGACTAGATGACCTACAAGGTCCCTTCCAACTCTTATTATCTATGATCTGTTATCTGAATAGGTACAGGGAACACTAATTTTTAAGAATTGAACTTTCATGGTTTCCCAAACTTACATTTTCTTCCATAGGGGGAAGGGAGACAAGAAGCAGCCTCCATTAAAGCTAAGCAACTTGTTCAAAGTCCGCCTCTTTTGAGTGAATTGAACAAATCCTAAGGATTTTTTTTATATGATTTGATTTGATTGATTTGATTTGATTTCTACAGCCGCCCATCTCAGCATATCTCAAAGCATATGTTACAAGTAATTTTTTTACATAAAACAATAAAATAAAACAGTAAAAAAGCATTAAAAGTAAAAAAAATATTAAAATGTCTAATTTGAAGTACATACAAAAGTAAAATATGTGGCCTTTTAACAATGTAGCCAGGAGGGAAGGCCTTTGGCACATGTAGTGCCTTGGACTCAGGAGCATTGCCAGGATAATAATAATAATAATAATAATAATAATAATAATAATAATAATAATGAGTTTGTTTTTTCTTTAGCCAGTCTCCGAAGAATTTCAAAATGGGGAAAGCTTTGGATATATTGTGGCTTTTCGACCAAATGGGACAAGAGGCTGGAAAGAAAAAATGGTCACGTCTTCTGATGCCTCCAAGTTCATCTACAGAGATGAAAGCGTGCCTCCCTTGACTCCATTTGAGGTGAAAGTTGGAGCATATAACAACAAAGGCGATGGACCGTTCAGCCCAATTGTTGTGATCAGTTCTGCTGAGGGAGGTGAGTAGATCAAGCCCAAAGATCAGCTGCATCTTCTAAGTCAGGGGTCCCCAAACATAGCAACTTTAAGCTATCCTGGCTGGAGAATTCTGGGAATTGAAGTCCAGAAGTCTTAAATTGCCAAGTTTGGAGACCTCCGTTCTAAGTCATAGCCATAGGCCTTGCCTATTGCAAAGGGGAAGTGACACAGGTAGAACTCAAAGTTGCTTCCTGAATACTACAAGGGTGTCTGATGATGCAGTCAAAGCATGTGTGAAAACAAATAGAATCTCCAGTAAATTTTCAACATTGGGCAATCTTGGTTGTTTTGAAGTGTTTACACTGTTGGAAGAAATATCCATGTGGTTCAGCTCCAAGCCAGGAGAAAGGCACTAGAGACAAAATGGAGGCTGGAGGCTGATTGGAAAGATGGTTTAATGATGAAGCAGAAGCACATGGGTGGTTCTGGGCAGCTGAACACATGGAGTTGAGGGGGGGGGTTATACCTTCTCTTGGGCTTTAGACTTGAGCTTTCTGTTCCTGTGCAAGCACATGTATTCTATTGACTGTTGTACGGTCATAGCTGGCTCTATAGGTTGCCTGAGCTCCCAGGTTCGGTTGAAGTTTGGACTGCTGAGATGATGCAATGAAGAGGATTGTGTTCTGAAAGGGTGTTGGGCAAGTCCTATTATGGCTTAATGGCTTTGTCCTGGTTTGGATCTTGAGTGAGGCCTAATCCTATCACTCTGACTTTGTTCAAGACTTCGCTGCATTTCAAAATATCCTGTCTCGAATGGATTTCTGCCTGCAGTACTTGCTTTGCCTATGAATAGAGCTATCTATCTCCTTATCTCTTAAATGCTGACATCTGCTAAGGGCTATGAGGAAAGGTGGGGGCTGTCTCTTCCTTTAGGGAAATATAATATTCTACCATTTTTCAGCTTAGAGTCTGTAGACATTCTCAGTCATCCAGGTCATGGTTGTCCCAAAGGTGCTTTTTCAGGAGGCAACTGGGCTTTCTTAAGAGTTTTTTGTTTTGAAGATGTTTCAGTTCTCATCCAAGAAGCTTCTTCAGTTCTGACAGAATGGTGGGGAATGGAAGGATTTCTATTCCTAGCAGCCAGCTGGTCATTTGCATCCTTTTAGAGGGTTGTTGAAGCACTTGGAGGTTTATCTGTGTCCTCAGGGTCACCTGAGTGGTGCTCTGGTTCCTGTAGTCTGCAATTTTTTTTTTCTCTGGAAATCCATCCCTACTCCCATACCATTCACACCAGGAATGGGTTTCCAGAGGAAAAATTGAAGACTACAGGAACCAGGAGCATCACTGAGGTGACCCTGAGGACACAGATAAACCTCCAGGTGGCCTCAACGACCCTCTAAAAGGATGCAAATGACCAGCTGGCTGCAAGGAATAGAAATCCTTCCTTTCCCCACTATCCTGTCAGAGGTGAAGAAGCTTCTTGGATGAGAAGCAAAATGTCTTCAAAGAAAAAACCAGAAAGTCCAGTTGTCTCCTGAAAAAGTACCTTGGGACCAGAGGTGGTATTCAGCAGGTTCTGACCAGTTCTGGAGAACCGGTAGCGGAAATTTTGAGTAGTTCAGAGAACTGGCCAATCCTGCCTCTGGCTGGAGATTTTACAGTATCCTTCCCCTGCCACACCCACCAAGTCACACCCACAGAAACGGTAGTAAAAAAATTTGAATCCCACCACTGCTTGGGACTAACAAGCTCGGCGTCTTTAACTGTTGAGCCATCATGTCTCCTCCACTTATAAGAACATCCATTTAATTTGTCATCAGTACATTTCACAGCTTTATAACATTAATGATATTTCAGGACGGAGAGAAAATTAAAGTATGTGTGACCTTGCAATTAGGGCTTTCAACAACACACAGTTAAATTCACTAGATGCAGTGCTGCACATAGTGAGGCTTCATAAATCTTAGCAACTTTCATTATTGGTCAAGGTAGAAGCCATTTTTAGTCAACAATTTTCTCTTCTTTGTGCTTATATTCCGACGATTTTACAGGATCTCAAATTACCTATTGCTAGCAATCAGGCTGTTGCTATTTCAAAGATAATTTTCCCCTCCTGACTATTTTGCATTTACTGGAGTCTAACTGTCTGCCTTCTGTGCACTTTGTACCAACTTTGAAAATAATATCCCAATGATAACTAAACAAAAACTTTTCCCGTGGAAAGTGGATCTTTTAAAAATGTTCTTAGTGTTGGATTAAAAGCGATCCGACCACTTAAGATTATCTCATCCCTTTTTTGACATCCATACTGCCAAATAATTTTCTAGAAGAATGAAATGTTTCAAAGGCAAGTGAGCAGGAAAAACGTATGCATGAATTCAATGTTTATTGTTATCAAGTGATAGTTGGAATCGCTGCAAATTGGATGGTCCCCTAATTTATGATGCAGCCTCTTGTTGATTCGCAGTCTTCCTAGATTCAGGCTTATTTCAGTGGGACACTGAAAACAAAAGCAACACCATGGATGTCTCTGTCCAAGATTCACAGATTTTAAATGTAAATGGAATGTAAAAGGTAAAGGTTCCCCTTACACATACGTGCTAGTGATTTCCAGCTCTAGGGGGTGGTGGTCATCTCCATTACAAAGCCGAAGAGCCAGCGCTGTCCGAAGACAGTCATGTGGCCAGCATGACTAAACACTGAAGGTGCAGGGAATGCTATTACCTTCCCACCAAAGGGGTCCCTATTTTTCTACTTGCATTTTTACGTGCTTTCGAACTGTTAGATTGGCAGAAGCTGGGAGAAGTAATGGGAGCTCACTCCATTATGCAGTGCTAGGGATTTGAACTGCCGAACTGCCGACCTTTCTGATCAACAAGCTCAGCGTCTTAGCCACTGAGCCACCACATCCCGTTAAATGGAATGTAGATCCCCCTATATTTTAATTCAGTTAAAAAAAGAACCATCTCGTGGAGTTGAACAGAAACTCGTGGAGTTTACTACAGGTAATACCTGGGTTAAGAATTCCAAAGCACCAGGGGGCAGGATAAGAAATAAAGGGTGGAAGCTCATTAAAGGGTAATATAACCAAGAAGTAAGGAGAAACTTTCTGTAAATATTAACTATTAATCAGTGGAATAGCTTTCCTTCCTGGAATTATGGGTGCTTCATCCCTGGAGGTTTTCAAAAGTAGAGTGGACAACTATTTGACTGCGATGTTATGAGGCTCCTGTCTTGAGCGGGGGGTTGGATTAGAAGACCTCTAAAGTCCCTTCCAGCCCAATAATTCAATGGTCTATGAAAAGTCAAGAACTACCTATACACTGTAATTTGTTTTATAGCTATGTTATCTGTGTATTTGCCTTAATTTTCAAACTTATTTCAAAATATTAAGTAACAGAGAAAGAAAGAGCAGTACCAGTGAATATTTGTTGTTGTTAGTTGCGAAGTTGTGTCTGACCCATCGCAACCCCATGGACAATGTTCCTCCAGGCCTTCCTGTCCTCTACCATCCCCTGTAGTCCATTTAAGCTCACGCCAACTGCTTCAGTGACTCCATCCAGCCACCTCATTCTCTGCCGTTCCCTTCTTCTTTTGCCCTCAATTGTTCCCAGCATGAGGCTTTTCCTTCTCGTTAGGTGGCCAAAGTATTTGAGTTTCATCTTCAGGATCTGGCCTTCTAAAGAGCAGTCAGAGTTGATCTCCTCTAGGACTGACCGGTTTGATCGCCTTGCAGTCCAAGAAGACTCGCAGGAGTCTTCTCCAGCACCATAGCTCAAAGGCCTCCATTCTTTGGTGCTCAGCCTTCCTTATGGTCCAACTTTCACAGCCATACATTGCCACTGGGAAAACCATAGCCTTGACTATACACACTTTTGTTGGCAGGGTGATGTCTCTGCTTTTTAATATGCTGTCTAGATTTGCCATAGCTTTCCTCTCCAGGAGCAAGCGTCTTTTCTTGGCTGTGGTCCCCATCTGCAGTGATCTTGGAGCCCAGGGAAATGAAATCTGTCACTACCTCCATTTCTTCCCCATCTATTTGCCAGGAATTGAGAGGGCCGGATGCCATGATCTTAGTTTTCTTAATGTTGCATTTCAAGCCAACTTTTGCACTCTCCTTCTTTACCCTCATCAAGAGGCTCTTTAGTTCCTCTTCACTTTCTTCCAGTGGTATCATCTGCAAATCTGAGGTTGTTGATATTTCTCCCAGCAAGCTTAATTCCAACTTTAAACATAGACAGTAAATATAGACAGTGATATCTTTTTACTTCCTTGTATTTTTACCTTTTATGAAACTCTCAAGCAATCTACTTCATGATCTCTTTCAGAATTTGAGCTGAGATGGGACTGGAGATATGAATTTCTACCTGTCTGCATCCCTTCAGTTGCATCTCCTGAAAAAAAAAACCACTTCAGGGGAGGAATTCCTTCACAATGTTCTTGAATTTAATGAGAGAATGCAGAATTCTGGAGTAAGAATTATATACTGAAAAGCAGATTGTTCACACAAGCCCATTTGCAAAGTTACTGCAAGAAGAATATGTGTCTGCTCTGGATGAAATTTAGCAAAAGCAAATTTCCTTTCCTTAATCTGAAAGCTACAAAAAAAAAAAACTGCCACAGAGTTCTCTGCCTGGTACTAGTCACTTCTCTTCAATCTGTCTTTCAGCACAACAATAATAGCTGATTTACTAGTACATTACCATTCTCCTCCCCTGCCATCCATAGCAACAACGTTTAAATTTAAGTTGCCAGTTTGGTAAAAAGTTGTACTTTCTTCAATGACTCTTAAAAAAAAAAAAACTAAAATAGAATGGAGAATATTTCCTTTGATTAGTACCCACAGGCCCTTGGAAAACAGCACATGTTGTATAATCTATACAGCTCTGGCATATTCCCCATCCCATTCCATCATCTTCAACCACTCCCTGTTTATTCACAAAACTCCAGCTGCTCTGCCAGTTCATTACAAATACGCCATTTATATTCATGAACCTGAAAATGTCTTTTCAAGCTTTTAATCTAATCAAGCCCATATTCGATCAATCAGCCTGTCTATTTCCTATCTCCCCTGTAAGAGAGCTGTTGGGGAGATAATTAATGTCTTCGCCAGCCAACACAGCGTGGTCTTCAGTAAAATGTACAGCAAGCATTATCCCATTAACATTTAGTTCAACAAGTTCACCTGTCAGTGTGTCATCTACAACTTCCTGGGCATGCATTTTGCCACATACGTCTACATTTCCTTATAGCCAAATCTTCATTACCAGAGCAGCTTGAGACCCTCATTACTTTTCCCTATAAATTATGTTTCTATTGGGGAGTACCACACTGGAGGTGGCTACTAGATTGATAACAATCCCACCCTTGCTCCCTGTTTCTCCACCCACCCCCATCCATCCATTTCTTATATTTTACTTCTTTGTATTTTCATTGTTTTTTCCTTCACTGTTTTCTTCTATTGTTCCATTACTTTGCTACTGTTAGGTTTACACTTCTTTTCATCTCTCAGTTTTTATTGTTATAAGCGCCTACGGTAGCCCCACATTGAGATAGACACCTAAAAATTTTAACAAATGAAAGATATCGTTACATTTTATTCTTGGGGCCTTGAGATCTTCACACAGATGGGACAATATGCAACTTGAGGGTGAAGGCTCGTTCTCTGAGCTTGTGGGCAGTGGTGGGATTCCACATATTTTCCTACTGGTTCTATGAGAGAGCACTTTGTGTGTGAGGACAACGCTCAAAAACCGCCCTCTGTGTCAGCGCTAGTGGGGTGAGCTGTAGCTCAGCTGAGGCGCGGCAATCCGCTCTGCCACGTGAATCAGCTGAGGTAAAAACAAAGGAATATAGGATAGGAAAGGGTGGGGGCGGGTGGGTGGGGCCAGCCAGAGGTGGTATTTACCGGTTCTCCCAACTACTCAGAATTTCCACTACCAATACGCCAGTTCTTAAACTATTCAAAATTTCCACTGAACCATCTGAATACCACCTCTGCTTGTGGGTTAGTTTCCAAATATTTCATCACCAGGCTAGGTAACAACTTCAGTGGCATTTAGGGGATGTCAGCGTTCTTCTGTTTATAAGGGCTTCAGGTGTAGGAGGTCAAGTGAAGATCTTGTGTTGGGTCATCTGTGAGTCATCAGTGAGACTTGTGATGAGTCATGTGATAAGGTGATTACCTCAGGTGAGGGTTATTGGGAGTGAACTTCTGGTGAGGAGTATTGGGTAGGTTGGTTGAAGGTCAGTGCTGTCTCTGATTGGCTCTGTGGTTGATTTGCAACTTATCTCAGCATCTTCCTTTGTTCTGTCTGAGTTTAGGGGAATGGGACAGGGAACGGTTGCAGGAACTGGGCATAGTCTAGTGAAGAGAAGGACCAAGGGAGACATGATAGCAGTCTTCCAATATTTGAAGGGCTGCCACAGGGGTCAAGCTATTTTTCCAAGGCACCTGAAGGAATAATAGATGGAAACTGAACAAGGAGATTCAACCTGGAAATAAGGAGACATTTTCTGACAGTGAGAACAATCAACCAATGGAACAGCTTGCTGTCAGAAGTTGTGGGAGCTTCATCACTTGAGACTTTCAAGAAGAGATTGGACTTCCATCTGTTCTAAATGGTGTAGGGTCTCCTACTTGGGCAGGGGGTTGGACTAGATGACCTACAAGGTCCCTTCCAACTCTGATTATCTGTTATCTATTAAAACTCAGTTAGTATAGTAGCTTATTTTCTTGAAAAATCAGGTATTCTGGTACAATACAGGTAGTTCTTGACTTACAACCACAATTGAGTATGAAATTTCTGTGGCTAAGTGAGACAGTGATTTTTGCCCCATATTACGACCTTTCTTGTAACTGTTGTTAAGTGAATCACTGCCATTATTAAATTCATAACACGGTTGTTAAGTCAATCTGGTTTCCCCATTGACTTTGCTTGTCAGAAGGTCCCAAAAGGAGATCCCATGGGATATTGCAAGTGTCCTAAATATGAATCAGTTGCCAAGGGTCTGAATTTTTTTGATTGCCTGACTGGGGATGACGCAATGGTCATAAGTGTGAAAAATGGTCATGTCACTTTTTTCAGTGCCATTGTAACTTCAAACGGTCACTAAATGAACTGTTGCAAATTGAGGATTACCTGTATGTTGGTTTCCATTTGCTCCACATTCTGACATGATTTACACAATGGGAAGCTTTACAGTACATATTATCAATACGATATTATTAATATAATAATATTCAGGCAAACTTCTATCTTCTACTCTCTTACTCGTACCTGCCTTATGTCAGCTCTCTGATCCCATTTCCCTCTGCCTGTTCTGAAACCTGCCTGTTCTTCTGGCTATAGCCGTGCTTCACTACGAAACTATGTGATCGGGCTTAGTTTTGGGGGAGGAAAATAAGCGGGGGTGGAATTGTGCCTCTGCCTACCAGCACTATGTCTAGCATCCTGTCAGTATGTGAGAGAGTTGAGGGCTGTTTGGAAACTGAATCATGGAAGCTGAAACAGTATTTGCTGTGTGAGCAAGAAAGAGACAGCAAAGAGCCTGGGTGTGGTTTAGCTCAACTGTTCTGTACTAAAGCTGCTTGGTGCTGTGAAACTGAAACTAAAACTGAAACTCCTCTCCTCTGTTTGTGTTTTGCATTTGGAACAGATTTCTTTTCAGGTGGGGAGGGAGAGTAGAACTCCTTAGCATCAGAGCGTGTTAATAATAATATAGGAAATATTAATGCTCTGATGGTCATTTCGAAAAATCCTTTCTTAGTGAACACCTAGAAGCCAAGAGGAACATAGTGCCAAATTTCAAGTTTGTAGGCTTTATGGTTCTGGAGATTTTGTCATGATGCATGAGTGGTATTTCACTTTTATATAGAGAGATATATATCTCTTGCATAGGTATGCATCTGCATGCCTCTGTGTGTATCTGTGTGTGTGTGTGTGTATTCCAATTTATAGGCTTATACAATCTTGTTTTATTTTTTGTTGACATTGAGTTGTCAGCACTTTAATTGCCTCTTCTTCCTCAGCAGTAAGCAGATCAGTGAATATTTCAAGTGCTTTCCTGTTTGACAGCAGATTTATTGCCTATCATATATCACTTTGCAGTGGAATCAGTTCTGAATAAATATTCTTCCTTTGCAAATTTTCTATCATATGATATAATAGTGATATACCATTTGTAAATTATTTCAGTGCAAGCTTTCCATCTGATTTAACTTCCTTTGCTTCCATTAGAACTTTCCCATGTAACCTTCAAGTGTACATTCTTCTATAATTTCCCTTATCTTAAAAGCACCTCTCCTTTTCTTTTTCTTCTTATTTTGTTCTGCTAATTTATCTAGTCCAATCCTTTGCTTGAGTAGGAAACCCTATACCATTTCAGATAAACGATTGTCCCGTCTCTTCTTCAAAATATCCAGTGTTGGAACACTCATAGCAAGTCATCCCAATTCTTGCATGGAAAGTTCTTTGATATGTACTGTTGCTGCATATCATTCTTGTTGCCCAAAGCTTTCATCCATCAATTGACAAATAAAAATAAATATATAAATAAAATAAATAAATAAAACTTCAAATGGTTATTAAATGAATGGTTAAAATCAAGGACTATCTATAATTAGAGGGTTTCATGATTGTGCACTCGAATTCATCTTATAACAATAGAGAAATAGTTTGCCATTTCCTTCTATCAGGTTTATTTAGGTGGCCTGGTTTCCTTAGATCTTTTAATCCTTCTGCCCTCACCCCCACTATGGATTAGTTTTGAAAGCATCTCTCCTTTTTTGATCTTACAGCCAGCAGTGACTTTTTACTGGGAACACATATTTTCACCAACATTTCTTTCTGAGTTAAACTGCAAATCAAACTAGTTGTCT
This sequence comes from Pseudonaja textilis, assembly GCF_900518735.1. Next base: position 9,975,881 of record NW_020769341.1, read on the forward strand.
CCTAAAAAGACTGCCCAAAAAAATGCAAAGAAGAGCAACTAAGATAGGGCCCGAAGACTAAAACATATGAAGAACGGTTGCAGGATTTGGGTTTGGCTAGTCTAGAGAAAAGAAGGACTGGGGGCGGACGGGATATGATAGCAGTATTCCAGGATTTGAGAGGCTGCCACAAAGAGGAGGGGGCCAACTTATTTCCTAAAGCGCCAGAGGACAAGACAAGAAACAATGGATGGAAACTAATCAAGGAGAGAAGCAATCTGGAATCCAGGAGAAATTTCCTAACAGTGAGGACAATTAATCAGTAGAAGAGCTTGCCGTCAGAAGCCGTGGGTGCTTCATCACTGGAGGTTTTTAAGAAGAGACTGGAGAGTCACTTGTCTCAAATTGTATAGGGTCTCTTGCTTAAGCAGAAAGCTGGACTAGATGATCTCTAAGGTCTCTTCCAGCTCTATTCTGATGGATTGATTGAATACATAGTATGGAATTCAACAAATCTAATAGCCATTTCTTTTGCATAAAAATCTGCCAACTATCAAGAAACAATTGTTTGGTGAAATATTCATGATTATTTCAAAGAAATCATAAAAACTAAATTAGTATGAAACTGACCATTTCTTTGTCTACATTCTACCACCCATTTCCCTTTTAGCATTTAGAATTAAATGGTAATTAAATATTCAGTTTTTCCTTTGGTTTTATACACTCAATACTGCACACTAAATATAGAACTCCAGATGTTGGCAACTGGAGTATAGCTTGAAATATAGAGGCTATAACATACTATAAATATCCGTTATACATTATTACACTTCTTCACTCATTGGGTCCTGCACAGATATTTATTACCAAAAATTGTTAATATAATATTAATAAAAAATATGGTTATTACACTAGCAACAATTATAGGAAAACCTAATCAATCTGTTTCATTTTTAGCGTCAGGCAACTTTCAGCAGTATATGGAGTTGCAGGCTATTTCATTATATATTCCAAATCAATATAAATTTTCAGAAGCTTATATTTTATCTTATTCATAGATTAATGCATTTCCATAAAAAGTACAATTTAGCATCTAATATCAATGAATGAATAAATACTTTCAACTTGAGAAAAAGTCGCATTCATTGGAGAAATATACTGAAATATGCCTTTTAAAGAGACAACTGGAGTTTGTTTACTTTTCCTTGAAGATGTTTGTTTTTCCTTGAGGATATTTCACTTCTCATCCAAGTAGCTTCTTCAGAACTGAACAAGCTTCTTGAATGAGAAAGTACCTTTGGCACATCCATGCCCTGGAAGACTGAAAATCTCCATAGACAAGAAATATACTGCTTCAGTTAAGAAGAGAGAGGGAGGGAGGAAGGGGGAGAGGAAGGAGGGAGGGGGAGAGGGAGAGGGAGAGAGATTCTGGACAAAATACGGTTGTATGGAAGGGAAATTATTTCTACATTTTTAGATAACTGCCACCCATTATTTTGTCTAGGTCACAAATTATTTATCCCGCTGCAACCCTCCCTCACAGCAAAGTAACTGATTCAGTAATATTGCAGGCCTTTCACAGTGCACAAAATTTAAAGGTATAAATAGAAAATGGGATGTTCAGAAAATCGTACTTTGGTGGAAAATATTGAAGCACGCTATTTCTTTTACTGTATAACATTTACTTGTTTTCTGCTTTGAAAACAGGGGAATTCGTTTACTGTATCATGGAAAAACATGTTTTACATGGCAGAAGTGAGGAGAGATATCAGCTCCCAGGCAAGGTGAACATCTCAGTGAGAAAGCTTAGATTAAAAAAAAATAAAGACCAGCAATCTATTGAACAACAGGTTTTTTTTTGAAAATTAAAATTCATCAGGGAGCCCAATTTATTCCTTGTTTATTTCTTTTATCTGGGGCAAATCGGTTTAAGAGAGGGCAAGTAGCCCAAAATCATTCAATAAATTGCATGTTGAATGAGAATCTCAGTTTGGGGCCTTCTTGGTCCAAGACCATCTTCGTTATCTTTACAGTAAATTCCCTTTTTATGACCCTGTAAATTCAGGGTAAAGTCAGGGCAATTGGATGGAATGGAGCATTTACTGGCCAGATGCCCTTCCCAATGTCATGTGGTGTTTGCAGCAGATATCTTTTCTTTGCACCCTAGGACAGTAACATCTGCTCCTACCTAGAATTGAACTCTCAACCTTCCAAGCGGGAGGCAAGTGTCTTCACCACTAGGCCACCATGCTGCTCTTTCTTTACCCTTACAGTAGATTAACTTTTTGTGTTTGGGCTATTTCTGCCATTTCTGTTTTAAAACAGAACAACACACACATACACACACACACACTTCTAAAATTTAGCAATTTGCCATCAAATTTCAATGGACAAGCTCTCATGGACTATAGAAAATAGGTCTAACACAGCCCCATGGAAAGTGCCCTGATAATTGCCCGTTCAGTCCCATTCAGTCAATATAGACAGTTGAGTGCTTGATGGGAACATAATAATAATCCCAATTTCAGTTGTTCCCAGAGTGTTATTGAAAGGCTATTTCCCCTTTTTTCTCTCAAATGTGTGCAAATACTTGTACACAGATTAAGGGTGAAAAGTCCTTCCTGTTCAAAAAGGAATTTTGGTGAGTTAGTATATTTAATTGTATCATGGTTTATTTTTATTTTTTTAATAAAATTTTATTAGGGTTTTCACAAAACAAAAGAAAAATAAAACATCTTTTTTTAGCGAACAGCATAGCTCCAGGTTTTCACATCTCCATACAGATATAATCTCAGTTACATATTCATCTTTCATATTCAATTCTTATCACTACTTTATATATTCTCTATTAATATTTTTCTCAAATACTTCCCTCAGGCTTATTTTATAGCTTTCTCATTCATTTCTATTTCATTTCCTTTTCAAAATTTCCATATCTTCATAATAATTATACTTGTACTTTTATCTGTCCTGTTTTCAATTTCATTGTATATTCTTATTTCACCATTTCCCAAAAAATTCCTCCGCATTTCAAACATTACAAAACAAGGTTTCCCCTATGGTTGCCAATTAGAGTCTGTCCCCTTCATATCTTATAATTAGTTCCCTTTCAAATCCCATTAAACATTCAACTTTTAAATTGTCCCCTTAAACAGTTATAACATTCAGCTCCTAATAACTATATTATAACATTTTATAATATAACTATATTACAACATAATTATAATATTATAATATATTATAATATAACTATATCAGAACATGGTTTATTTTTTAATGGTCAAAACTTTGCACATTATTTAAATAGTGCAGAGAAAGAATCTTGCTGGGGTCATATTGTTTTAAATCAATTCATAACTGTATAGTAAAAAAGGGGAATTCAGTGAATTCAGTCCACTAAAGTAGCCTGCTCAAAGCTTAGAACAAGCAAGAATTTGATAGTGCCAATGGAAGTTGGTGCTTAAAATACATTGCAAACTGGGCATCTGATGCTTGACTATGGCACGGTTGTGCCGAGGACAGTTTTCTGATTCATTTCATTGATTCAAGATCAGTTCATCCTAGCTATTAGTTGATGTGGATGAAGCAAATGCCATTGGAAGGGATTGTTCCAGGACATTGACACACCGCAAAATGTCTGCTAATAATTGTTCACTCTGAATAAGCGTTATCCTTGTGTATAGTTGGATTGTTCTTTGCGGTCTCAGAATTTATATTTAAATTTTTATTGAAGGCTTTTCTCTTTACGTTTGTTTTAATTCAGCATTTCTATTTTGTTTTATTTCTTTCATTAGAATATACAGTAAAACACTATGAACCTCACAGTGGTGGGATTCAAAAAAATTTACTACTGGTTCTGTGGGCGTGACTTGATGAGCATGGCATGGCTTGGTGGACATGGTTTTGTGGGTGTGTAAAATCCCATTCCCTCCCCACTCCACTGACCTGCTTTCCAGCTCCGTTCTTCTGTACAGGGCACCAAAAGAAGACCCAGCCGATCAGCTGGGACTCGGGAGGCAGAGAATACTGCAATACTGTTGAAGACCATTACAACATATTTTTACTTGAAGTCAAAAGAGTCATCAAACTATATGTACCAACAACAACTCCCAAAACAACAACAAAAAAAAAACAGATTACCCATAACAATAAGGAAACTTCAATCCCAAAAGAGATCACTCTGGCAGAAAAACAAATCTGGTCACGTTGCCAATTTCAAAAGCCGATACAAAATTTTATGCCACCAGATGAAGACTGAATGCACCAATTATCACATTAAACAAAAGGAAAACCTTCTGCACACCAATTCCACCTGTGCTTTTTACAATTTTGTAAACAACAAACTAAAAGACTCAAGGTCCATCCCACCCCTTATAGGACCTAATGGTAAAGACTGCAACGACGACACCATTAAAGCCAACCTCTTTAACACATTCTTTGGCTCAGTATTTGTAAACAGCAATGGATCATGTCCAGTATTTCCTAGCTGAACTACAGACAACTATAATGATCTAATATATGTCGATTTTACAGAAGACAATGTTGAAAAAGCACTACGCAATCTAAAACCATCTCTATCTATTGGACCGGATGGAATATGTGCCTATTTCTTAAAAAAGCTATCCACTGCTATAGCAGAACCTCTAAGCTTAATCTTTGAAAAATCTTTCAGGACCAGCTCCTTGCCAAAACTATGGTCACAAGCCACGGTCATCCCCATCTTCAAAAAGGGAGATCCCAGCCTAGTTGAAAATTACAGACCAATTTCCTTATGCTGCGTCACCTGTAAAGTCATGGAATCAATTATTAACCAATCCATTATCCTCCACTTAGAGACAAACAACCTACTTTCCAATAAACAATTTGGTTTTAGAAAAAATACTATCCTGTAATCTGCAACTCTTACACTGCAAAAACATATGGACTACACAACTCGATCAGGGCAAAACAATAGATGCAATTTACATAGACTTCTGTAAAGCCTTTGATTCAGTGGTACACAACAAACTACTCCTAAAACTAAAAACTTATGGTATCTCTGGACAACTGCATAACTGGATAGAAGCATTCCTGTCAAACAGACAACAAATGGTCAAAATTGGGAGCATCCTATCAAATTCTGTACCTGTCAGTAGTGGTGTCCCCCAAGGCAGTGTTCTAGGACCAACTCTCTTCATACTCTACATAAATGACCTCTGTGATCAGACTGCGTTCTTTTCACTGATGATGTAAAGCTGTTCAACACCACAGACAATACTTCTACCCTTCAAAAAGACCTTGATTATGTATCAGAATGGTCAAACAAATAGCAACTTCAAATCTCAACAAATAAATGCTCTGTCTTACATATTGGCAAAAAAAAATCAGAAAGTAAAATACAAGCTGAATAGTCAAGATCTTGTTGATGATCCAAGCTCTGTAAAGGACCTTGGAATACTCATCTCTAATGATCTAAGTGCTAGAGCCTACTGTAACTACATAGCCGAAAAGGCATTAAGAGTTGTTAACCTAATCCTACGTAGCTTTTTCTCTGGTAATATCACACTACTAACTAGAGCATACAAAATATTTGCTAGACCAATATTCAAATACAGCTCATCAGTCTGGAACCCACATTATGTATCTGATATTAGCACAGTTGAGAAAGTCCAGAAATATTTCACAAGAAGAGTTCTCCACTCCTCTACTCGTTGTAGAATACCTTATGCCACCAGACTTGAAATTCTAGACCTAGAAAACCTTGAATTACGCCGTCTTCGATCTGATAAATATGGTATATAAAATCATACATTGCAACGACTTACCTGTCAATGAATACTTCAGTTTCAACCATAACAACACAAGAGCACACAATAGATACAAACTCAAGGTTAGCCGCACCAAACTTAATTGCAGGAAATACGACTTCAGCAACAGAGTGGTCAATGTCTGGAATACTCTACCTGACTGTGGTTTCTTCCCCAAACCCCAAAACCTTTAATCTTAGACTGTCTACTATTGACCTCACCCATTTCCTAAGAGGTCTGTAGGGGGCGTGCATAAGCGCACCAACATGCCTACCATCCCTGTCCTATTGTTTCTTTTATTTTTCTTATATGTACCCATTTCATGTATTCATAACTATGTATATACTTGTACCTATTATCTTGTAAGTGATTGACAGATCAAATAAATAAATAAAATAAAATAAAGAATAGGTGGGGGAGGGGACAATCAGAGGTGGTATTTGCTGGTTCTCTGAACTACTCAAAATTTCTGCTACTGGTTGTCCAGAACCTGTTGAATACCACCTCTGGTACTTCGTCTTGAGATTAAGGAGAGTATCTTAATTTGTGCTGTACCAGGACATTCCATTTCAAATTTATATCATTTCTCCAATAGCCAGAATGCTGGGTTCTAGACTCTCTTCCACAAAATTTAGATTTTTCTGTAGCTTTCTTGGTGTTGGATGGTTCTCACAATAAAAACTGTAAACAGAGCAAAATATTGAAGTCTGCAGAATGAATGGAAAGACAAGCAGTATTCTCTGCCTACATTCTTCTCAATATAACAATAGAATGTTAACAAAAGCCTTTGGTTGTATGTCTTTCTGTTTGTGATTACATTAATGTATTTTATTGCAAGCTGCTGCAGGTACATTTTTGCTGAAATGTGGGATATAAACATTGCATTGCTTCTATCCCAAAAGCCATGGTGGCACAATGGTTAGAATGCAGTATTGCAGGCTAATTCACGATTCACTCCAGAAATTTGATTCTGACTGGCTCAACATTAGCTCAGCCTTCCATCCTTCCGAGGTGGGTAAAATGAGGACCCAGATTGTTGGGGGCAATAGGCTGACTCTGTAAACTGCCTTAGAGAGGGCTATAAAACACTCTGAAGTGGCATATACGTCTAAGTGCTATTGCTATTACAACACAATATGAAGTCATCACAAACACATTGTGCCCACCATAATGTTGCTAGCTTCCAAGAAATATGCACACGCATAAGAAGAGATTGCTAGCATTAGAATTCCATATAGGTGAATGGCATGAAAAAGATAAGACATAATGTTAAAAAAAGGGGGGGCGGGGTTAGATCATTGCTCGTCTGCTGCTTGGGACAGCTAAGGGGTTTTATCCTTACCAATAATAGAGATGATTGGGAAGAGTAAATCTAGTTGACTAGATGCAAACTGCTTTAACCAAACATTATTTTGATCCTTCTTTACCGCAGAACCGAGTGCAGCCCCTACTGATGTCAAGGCTACAGGACTGTCAGTATCAGAGATTCTTGTTGCGTGGAGTCACAACAAAGATAGCCTGGGAAGGCCCCAGGGATTTGAGGTATTAATATAAAATATATTCTAAGTTTTCTGAATGTGGGGGCAGGGTCCTTTTCTCCCTGACCAGCTAAAAGCATTGTTTGAAAGCAAGATTTAAGTGTTTAGAACAGGGGTGTCAAACTCGATTTCACTGAGGGCCACATCAGGGTTGTGTTTGACCTCGGGGGCCAGGGTGGGCATAGCCAGGTTGATTCACTTGGGTTGGGGGTGCCTGTGATGAGCACTCTGCCAGAGAAAATGGGCCCCCAAGCTCCATTTTCAGCTGCAATGGCCCCCTGCAACCCTCTGCCAGTGAAAACAGAACTCCATTTTTGCTGGAAGAGGCACTGTGAGCTGGTCCTTCATTGTTCCCAGGACAGCCCCGCAGGCCAGAACTAAGCATCTTGTGGACCAGATCCGGCCCGTGGGCCTTGAGTTTGACACCCTTGCTTTAGAATATGTTGGTAGCAAACTCACTCAGGATTGAACTACCCATTATATTAAGCAAGGCATTAAATCCCTAGACCCATGGTGGCGAAAGTGGCATGCATGCCAGAAGTGGCACGCAGAGCCATTACTGTCAGCATGCAAAGCACTTGCCCAGAAAAGGTCTACTGTGCATGCGCACACGCCACACGCCCACCTGCCAGCTGATTGTTGGGCATCAGGCGTGCATTTGTGGGGGCACGGCAGCACCACAGGCAACACTCGCACATGCGTAGAACTGCATGGAGGGTGTCATGCCCACATGCGCAGAAGTGCGCAGCATGGGTCATGTGCATTGCACATGCATGCGCAGAAACGGGGGGGGGGTCACACGAGTCACGCAGGTTGCTGCACATGCACAGGAGGCATGGAGGGACCATGCGCATTGCCTTCTGGGTGATGGCACGCAAGCACAAGCACTCAAGCGCACACATAATTCTCGGCATGGGAGCCCAAAAAGGTTAGCCATCACTGCCCTGGACTGTTAGGCATAGCTTTCATATCTCCTAGTCCATCTGATGCAAACAAATTATAAGCAAGGTGGTTTCCTGAGGGTTTTTTCCAAACTTTTTTTTTTATCTCCAAGTTTGCTCCCCTTCATCTGAAAAAATATTTGTTGCACTGTGACTGGTTACAGGTGGTCCTTGACTTACGACCACAATTGAACTGAAAATTTCTGTTGTTAAGTGAGTTTTGCCCCATTTTATGAGCTTTCTTGCCACAGTTGTTAAGTGAATCACTTCAGTCAATAAACACAGCTGTTAAGTCCTCAATGTATGACCATAACTGAGCTTGTCAGAAGGTCGCAAAAGGGGATCACAGGACCTTGGACACTGCAATCATCATAAGTATGAATTGGTTGCCAAGCATCTGAATTTTGATCGCATGATCATGGGGAGGTTGAAAAGGTCATTACTGTGGAAAATGGGTGATTAGTCACTTTTTTTCAGTGTCGTCGTAACTTTGAACAGCCACTGAATGAACTGTTGCAAGTCGAAGACTACCTGTATCAAAGCATTCCTTAGTGTGGCAGTGGTTTCTTTTTATGCAACTCACATAACAAGGAGCATGGCTTGAGGGACCATCTATCTCACTCCACTGGAATTGGCCCGTCCCACTTGTGTCAGCAGAGGAAATATGCTATGGGTCCCAGCAACTGGATTGTTCCAACTGGTAGGGTCCAGGAGAGGGGGTGGGCTTCTCTGGTGTTGCTCCTGCCCTCTGGAACATCTTAACTGTGTTATCTGAAATGGTTTCCATTTGCCCTTCTCGACAATTTAAGTATCCAACAAAGACTTGTCTTGTTAACAGAAGTGGTGTAGATAGAGTCGTAGATAATTTTATGACAGTGGTATCGAATGCACACGATAGGAGTAATTTTAGACTCACACTAACTGTTATATATTTGCATACTCACCTTGGATAGGTCGGTCCGGATGGCGGGAAATTTGAAGAGCAGTCATTGGCCACAAGCCGCAAGCAGCCCGCTATAAGAAAGGCTGCCACGGTTTCGCCAACGTTCAGTTCCACAGAGAATAAAGAGAATAAAAGATCAACTGGGTCTCAGGTCTTTATTCCCACAACACAACACTAACATTTTGAGAGCAAATTGTTGCTCTACACAGACATAGAGGTGAACCCTGCATAACATCTAGTACAAAGAGCGTAGCTGCACTGAATGAATTACAAAGGAGCTGTTCTGTATTCATATGTTCCAAGCCTATAATCCCAAGAGTAGGAGAAGCTCAGAAAAGGCATACTGACAGCCAGGCTTGTAAACATTAAAAACTATTTCGGCCTCATGTGGAAAGGAAGAGAAGGTATTCCAGAGAGAGGGGTTTTTTTTCCCCTGAATCACACTCAACAGAAACCCGTTCCTCTCAGAGAAACACAAATCAAATCCTCTTCCCTTCTCTCTATCCCTCAGCGATGCTGGTTCGGTATGATTAGACCACTGCAATGTTTCCTCAGGTGTTTTGTCATCTCCAATTCATTATATGGATGAGGAGTTTCCTCTTCTGTGCACTATGGTTGACAGGGAAGGAAGTATTGTTTCTCACATTTCCTCACTGAATTCAGTCAGAGAGGGCTAAGGACGAATAACTGATTTCTTTGAAGACCCAACCAGGTGGGCTATCCTTGAGACTTTGAATTTGCTCTGGAATTCCTGGCTGCATTCATTCTGGTTCATCCCTATTTACTGGCTACCTCCTGTACGCAGGAGGCAGCAGCAAAAGCATGATAAATGACAGAAATATCAGAACATACTGTAGAAGGCAATCTGGAGCAGAAGAGTAGGGATGAGGTAGTGCTTAGAATGGTGAGTTTTTTTTAAAAATGCAGTTTTGTGTCACCACTCGGTTTACTCAGCAGTCTACAACCATCTATATTCTAGCTAAATGGGGAGCGAGCTCCACATTCACTAGCACTGACAATGTTACATAGTTGGCTAGGGTGGAATGTAGTTTGGGGTCCCAAAGGGAGGGGTTGCTTCCCAGAGGTAAAGAGGCAGCAGAGCTTAGAAAGTTTGGTAGGCAGAAGAAAGTCAAGATGGCCGCTCAGTAGCAATTTATATAGATTATATAGGCAGGAAGTTAGATAGATGATAGATAGATAGATAGATAGATAGATAGATAGATAGATAGATAGAT
>NW_020769341.1:9986312-10004672 GCF_900518735.1 Pseudonaja textilis
GATAGATAGATAGATAGATAGATAGATAGATAGATAGATAGATAGATAGATAGATAGATAGATAGACGAGAGAATGAGAGAGAGATGCAGATAGTTGCTTTAGTGTGGCAAGATTCTGTCTATAAGTGAACAGCATTAAAGGAAACAAAAGTAACTCCATGTGTCATTCTTGAGGCCTCACACCAGTCTTGCCAGACTGAAGCAACTATCTGCATAATTATAAATATTCTCTGTGAACTGCTAGGGAGGGGCTGTCTTGATCTGCCTACCAAGTTTGGTTGCCTCTTTGACCTCTGAAAATCAGTCTCTTCCCCCTGGGACTTCAGATTACATTCTATCACATCAGGCAATGGAATGTCTGCAAGCAAATAACCAAGCTCAGAGAGTTCCAAAGACTCAACTAGCTATTTTTTCTCAATCTAATCTAGAGAAATACCCCAACTCATAGCATCTGATTCATGATTTCTTCCAATTAGATACGAGAATAATTTGGAAAGCCGCTGCCAGGGAATCATAACATATAATGTAAGGAAACAAAAGTGCCATTAGCTTTCATTGTACTATACATACTTCCTGCAAGCTAATAAATGGTAGCAGTCGCCATTTTGAATTCCCCATGGATGTTAAGTCATCTGAAGTATGAAAAATGATGAACATTCAATTTTTGCCTTTTCCTATATCTTATTCATTTGAATTTATTTATTTACTTATTACTTATTTATTTATTTACTCAATTACTTATCTTCTAGGTATGTTTGGAGTACAACTTTCTGCTTCTGAGAACTAGAGTACTCACATTTCTGGACAGGAGATATGGAAATATGGGGGAAAAAACTGATTACAGTGAGGATTAACAACTGATAGCCCCTGAATAAAAATCAATTATTTGAGAAATACCATCTGATTCCCTTTCATTGTCAATTTGGATAGACAGAAGTCAACAGTGAACTGTTCATACAAATTCACCACTGACAACATTTACCTCATGATCAATTGTCAGGTTCCCTCCCGCCCCCAAAAAAGTTCCTCCTAAGACTGAAGATCTATTTTAAAGAATATTAAAAGAAAGATAGGCTATAAATAGTAAGCGTAACCCTAAGTGCGTAGGGGCCTTTTACAAATGATCCTTACTCTACCTATTGTCTTTCATTGGCAGGTTGGCTACTGGAAAGATATGGAACAAGAAGAAGCATCAGAGAAGGCCAGGTCAGAAGGCAATGAGTCCTCTGTCATCCTCACAGGGCTAGAAGGCAACACCCTGTACCACCTGAGAGTGAAGGCATACAACTCAGCAGGCTATGGACCACCAAGCAACACCGTCCATGTGGCCACTAAGAAATCTCGTAGGCTACCAATTTTTGCCTTTCAATTCTCCTTTTTCTCTCTCTCTCTATTTTAGCTACATATTAAATAATGAGACCAAGAAAAGGACTCTTAACTTGTTGTTAGAATAATCCATAATCCCATTTCAAGGGCCAAGAATTTAAAAAAAAAGTATAGTTATTATTGTTATTTGTGAGCAACAAGTAATTATCTTTCTGGAAAACAAAGCTAAGTATTTTTTACATGGAACAGCACAAGGAAATGTAACGAGTCATCGGTAGCTATTAAGTTTGGAGCAAGTAATTACATTTGCTCCTTGCCTTCCCCCTCCCTGCAGCTTTTGAAAAAAAAAATACTTCAAAATCCTTTAACATGTTTTTTTTTTCCAATTTTTTTTCTAGCACCTAGTCAAGCACCGAACATTATGTGGGTTCAAGATGGTTCTCATGTTTCCCTGGGATGGGAGCCTGTAAAGCCTTTAGCTAATGAGTCAGATGTCATGGGATACAAGGTCAGTTTATCCCAGATTAACTAACTATCTCCCTCTCTGGTTTTCCTTCATCCTCTTCCGTTGTTTCTGCAATAATGCGGAATATGCAATAATGCTTAGCTCTCACTGCAGCACCAACACTATTTCACATTCAAGGAGTTTTGGAAGAATGAATGCCCAGAAAGCTACTGGCATTGTAATAGATTATCATGGTGCTATGGGGATAGAGGCAAGCTAAGTGAACATGGGGCATGGTGGCCGAGGGATGAAGATTCTGGGCTTGTTGGCTGGAGGTTGACAGTTCAAGACTCAAGTATGGGATGAGCTCCCATACTTGCCCCAGCTCCTGCCAACCTAGCAGTTCGAAACTATGTACATACAAGTAGATAAATAGGTGCCACTTCCATGGGAAGGTAACAGCATTCTGTACACCTCGACATATAGTCGTGCCAGTCATATGACCATGAAAATTCTTTGGACAACACTGGCTCCCTCAGTTAGGAAACAGAGATGAGTGCTGCCCCCTAGAATCAGTTGTGACTAAACATTGGGTCAAAGGAGACCTTTACTGTGTTGTTGTTTTTTTAATGTAAATGCAAAGGCAGCCCTGGAAAAACTCTAAAGGAATACTTCTGAATTGATTCTGAATGGAAAACAAATGTAAATGTTGTGAGAAAAGTCTAGTATTAACACTTTGTGGCCAGGAAATATATGTTTTTATGAACAGCTAAAGCAAGGGTCTCTAAACTTTTGAGAGCTAGTGAGTAGCTTTAGAATTTTGAAAGCATCTCACAAGAACTCCCATAAAATTGTTCCAAACAGCAGAGGTGGCTAGTCAAAGAACTTCCACTTTATTAAAACATGTTTCCAGGGGTGGGATTCAATTTTTTTAACAACTGGTTCTGTGGGCATGGCTTAGTTGGTGGGCATGGCTTAGTGGTCATGTTATTGGCTGGATGTGGTCAACTCAATATCACATCAAGGCAGGCATCTCCTCACCTGGCCCCTCATGACTATGGGGATGCTGCAACAGTCGTAAGTGTGAAAAATGGTCATGTTACTTTTTTCAGTGCCATTGTAACTTTGAAAGGTCACTCCACACAAGCAAAGTACCAGCAAAGGAGAGGAAAAAAACTCCAGAGACGTTCCTGAGACAGGAAGTCTAGTCCTGCCATGAATGTAATAAGGGTTAACAGAGAGGCAGTTTCTGTAAGCAACACCAGAATGTTTCCTTCCTGCCTTCCTTACAGGATTAGGCCAGTAATTTCTTCTAACAGCAGGTTTTTGAACTGCTTAGAATGTTAACAACCGGTTCTAGCGAATAGGTGCGAACTGGTAGAATCCCACCTCTGCATGTTTCCCACCAGCCCCTTTGATCACACAAAATGTTATCTATCTCCTCAAATTACTGCTGTTTTATTTCTGGGCAAGTCCTGGAGTAATCTTCCATTTTTATTTTCACTGAATATTCTACCATATTTAGTGGGACTTTGGTGGGAAGCATTCTTGGAAATAAACATGAGACCCTAGCTAGTGCTGTTTCACTCATGCTGTTTTTCCTTCCACCCCCTTTTCAATTGAAAAAATCTAAATTAATAACAGATAATAATAATAACAGATAATCAGAGTTGGAAGGGGTCTTATAGGTCATCTAGTCCAACCCCCGCCCAAGCGGGAGACCCTACACTATTTCTGAACAAATGGTAGTCCAATCTCTTCTTGAAGGTCTCAAGTGATGGCTCTCCCACAACTTCCAAGTGCAAGATGTTCCATTGGTTGATTGTTCTCACTGTCAGAAAGTTTCACCTTATTTCCAGGTTAAATCTCCCCTTGTTCAGTTTCCATCCATTATTCCTTGTCTGGCCTTCAGGTGCTTTAGAAAATAACTTGACTCCTTCCTCTCTGTGGCAGCCCCTCAAATATTGGAACATTGCTATCATGTCTCTCCTGGTCTTTCTCTTCACTAGACTAGCCATGCCCAGTTCCTGCAACCTTTCTTCATATGTTTTAGTCTCCAGTTTCCTAATCATCCTGGTTGCTCTTCTCTGTACTTCTTCTAGAGTCTCAACATCTTTTTTATAGTGTGGTGACCAAAACTGGATGCAGTACTCTAAGGCTTTATAGAGTGGTATTAGTACCTCACTTGATCTCGATTGTATCTGTCTGTTAATGCAATTTAGGATTGCATTAGCTTTTTTGGCTGCTCCTGCACACTACTGGCTCATATTTAGCTGGTTGTCCACTAAGACTCCAAAATCCTTCTCACAGTTACTGCTATTGAGGCCTTGTTTAACCCAGCCTATATATGTGTACCTTGGGTTTTCCTTCCCTAAGTGTAGGACTTTACTTTTCTCTATACTGAATTTCATTAGATGAGACACCAGTTCCAGGGTAGCACAGCTTCTGTCTCAGCTTCTAACTAATCCTATCTTCCCAGTGCAGACAATTTTCACTGAAACACAGACTTCAAATGAAGCAGCAACTTTTACTTGAACAAAATTTGTGACTATATTTTACATAGACTGATCCTCAACCAGGGACTATAAACAGGGCAATATGTGTTGCTTGATGCTGTTAAACACTACCCCATCTGGCTATTAATTGGAGCAGACTGCAGCAAAAGCCATACCAACACTTCAATTTGACAATATTTGCAGTAGGATTTAAGGAAATGCAGAAGCACGGGATGTCATAAATGCCATTAAAATTAATATTTTCTTTATAGAGCAGAAGTGCAAAGATAGAGATTTGTTATGATTGTGTTGGGGATATCCAGCAATCTGTGCTCAAAACATCTGTTCATTTTTTTTTTTTAAAAAGGGTCTTTTGCAAGATTTCAACTTCCTTAAATTGCTGGAAATGATTATTGGGCCACATTAAAAAGATTATATCTATTCAGTTTTATTGGTTGATTTATCCCTTTATTTTCGGACACTTCCATTAAAATATTTGGGGGGGGGACATTTTTCCCCTCTGGGACTATTGCCTCTCCAAGGCAGCAAGAGGCATATGGTGGTGATAGGGTGATTAAGCTAAAACCCATTTTGTTTATTTGCTTTGGTTCAGAGTCTGAGAAGGGTTAAGCAATATTGGGGGGAAAAGCCCTTTAGAAACCACAGATATCTGTTACTGCTGCAGCCAAACCAAGTTAAGGAATAGAATAATCCTAATAACAAATCCTCTCTATAAATTCCATAATTACTGTTTTTTTTTTAAATGCACAGCTTCATGTCCATATTTTCCTTTTGCTTTCAAGACTCTCCGCTTATACTCTATAACTACAACCACAGCCAAAATGAAAAGTGTAAGATTTAAAAACAACCAAAATGAATAGAATAGAATAACAGAGTTGGAAGGGACCTTGGAGGTCTTCTAGTCCAACTCAGGTAGGAAACCCTATACTATTTCAGACAGATGGTTGTCTAATCTCTTCTTAAAAACTTCCAGTGTTGTAGCATTCACAATTTCTGGAGGCAATTTGTTTCACTGGTTACTTGTTCTTACTTTCAGGAAATTCCTCCTTAGTTCTAAGTTGCTTCTCTCCTTGATTAGTTTTCACCCACTGCCTTTAGGTGCTTTGGAGAATAGCTTGACTCCCTCTTCTTTATGGTAATCCCTGAGATATCAAAACATTGCTATCAGGTCACCCCAGTCCTTCTTTTCATCAAACTAGACATACCCAATTCTAGCATCCGTTCTTATATATTTTAGCCTCCAGTCCCCTAATCATTTTTGTTGCTTTTCTTTTCACTTCTTTCTAGAGTCTCAACATCTTTTTTACATTGTGGTGATCAAAACTGAATGCAGCAGGGGTGGGATTCAGATTTTTTAACAACTGGTTCTGTGGACGTGGCTTGGTAGTCATGTTTCTGGCTGGGCGTGGCCAACTCAACATCACTCACATTGAGCCATGTATCTCCTCACCTGCCTCTCGTGACTGTGGGGATGCTGCAACAG
This sequence comes from Pseudonaja textilis, assembly GCF_900518735.1. Next base: position 9,992,083 of record NW_020769341.1, read on the forward strand.
TCGTAAGTGTGAAAGATGGTCATAAGCCACTTTTTTCAGTGCCATTGTAACTTTGAATGGTCACTCCACACAAACAAAGTACCAGCAAAGGAGGGGGGGGAAACTCCAGAGAGGTTCCTGAGACAAGAAGTTTAGCCCTGCCAAGAATGTAATAAGGGTTAATGGAGAGGCAGTTTCCGTAAGCAACACCAGAATGTTTCCTTCCTGCCTTCCTTACAGGATTAGGCCAGTAATTTCTTCTAACAACCAGTTCTCTGAACTGCTTAGAATGTTAACAACCAGTTCTAGCGAATAGGTGCGAAGTGGTAGAATCCCACCCCTGGATTGCCTATTCCAAGTGTGGCCTTACCAAAGCATTATAACATTGTATTAACATTTCATGTGATCTTCTATCCCTCTGTTTATGCAGCCTAGAACTGTGTTGGCTTATTTATTTAGTTAGTTAGTTTGTCAAGCATGTATGAGAAAACAAGTATAAGTATGAACATAACATATAAACGTATAAATATAAACATGTATAAGTATATACATAATATATGAGTACAAATAAATGGGAACAGTAGGACAGGGATGGTAGGAGCTGTAGCAGGCTCATATTTAAGTTATTGTCTATTAGGACTCCAAGATCCCTCTTACAGTTACTACTATTGAGCTAGGTACCACTTATACTGTACTTGTGCATTTGGTTTCCTTGCCTAAAAGTAGGCAAATGGAAAATGTCTGGTTTCAAAACATGATACCTTTCATGAGTTCAGGAGTTTATTGGCTGGATGCTCTTTGACCTCTCCTTTTGAGCTGAGAAAACTGATGGATTCATGGTGTTCTCTGCCCATTTTCAACATTTTGAAACCAGTAGAAATAAAGGCAATCAAAGATGGGCTTCAAACTAATTTGGGCAGGATTTGGGGTGGGGTGGGGGGGTGGAAGGTGGAGTGAAAACTGCACTGTATTAGAATGTTTACATTGAGTTAGATAAGAATGATGATCAATGATCAAGCACTATGTCCATATTGGTGTTTCATTTGTAATTTTTGACTCAAATCTGATAATTTCCAGAGCACAGACTTATACAATTCCTTTCTTCATCCCTACCCCAGTTTCTTTTTCCTGCATTCTCCTTCCCTTTAGTTCCCTGTTTACCATTAATTATAATTAATTAGGCAAAGCATCCTGTTCAGTACTAAATGCTACCAGCTGGGTTTCATCTTAGTTACTGTAAATTAGTTTTAGCATTGGCAGAAATATGATAATATTCATGCTTGTACCTGAAAAGAAAGGAATATATAAGTCTACAACACTCTCTACCTTACCAACCTTAATTTAAACATAATGGCCTGGTTCAAATAAAACACTAAAACATAATGGGTTTATTGGTTTTGGCTTGTGGTATGATAAACTAGCTATTGCAACTTTAAATATGGTTTCTAGCTTACAAACCTAATAGAATTCATCCTGTTGTGGCTTATTTACCAAACTATGGTTCTCAATAGGCTAATATGTGCAACCTGCCTATTAATTTTATGACAGGATAAATAGACAATAGACAATAAATAGACAAGTTTAGCATGACAAATGGTGATAAGATAAGCCAACAAATGGTGCAACAAATGCTTTGCTGCTTATTTTATAGATGGAAACTAATCAATGAGAGAACCAACCTAGAATTAAGGAGAAATTTCCTGACAGAACAATTAATCAGTGGAATGGCTTACTTCCAGAAGTTGTGGGTGTCCCAACACTGGAAGTTTTTAAGAAGCAATTGGACAACCATTTGTCTGAAATACTATAGGTTTTCCTGTCTGAGCAGCGGGTTGGACTAGAAGACCTCCAAAGTCCCTTCCAACTCTGTTATTCTGTTATAGAACTTGTATGACTCACTAAAAGAGAACCTTCATTAGTCAAATAAATCCTAAATTACTTAATATTTATTCTGTTGCTGTTTTCCTGAATTTGAACTAGATACTTACTGAATACTAAAGTTAGATTGGTGCAATGGTGGGATTCAAAAACTTTTACTACCGATTCTGTGGGCGTGGCTTGGTGGGCGTGGTTCGATGGGTGTGGCAGGGGAAGGAGACTGTAAAATCTCCATTTCTTCCCCACTCCTGGGGGAAAATTACTGCAAAATCTCCATTCCCTCCCCACCCCACTAACCTGCTTTCCAGCTCTGTTCTCCTGTGCAGGGCAACAAAAGAAGACCCAGCCAATCAGCTGGGACTCGGGAGGCAGAGAAGAGATGGGGGCGGGGCCAGTCAGAGATGGAATTTGCCGGTTCTCCAAACTACTCAAAATTTCTGCTACAGGTTCTCCAGAACTGGTCAGAATCTGCTGAATACCACCTCTGGTGCGGTGGCCTAGAAATGGAGCTCTCACCTCACAATCAGGAGGCTGTAAGTTCAATCCTAGGTAGAGGCAGATATTTCTCTCTCTGGGCACAAGGATAATATATCTGCAGAACAAAGCTCTGGATTGGCGATAGGAGGGCCACCAGCCATGAAACACTCTGCTAGCTCCATTCAGTTGCTCAGACTCCACCCCGTAAGGGATTATGGGGTCATTAAATGATGATGATTGAATACTAGAGTTCTATAATTCTCCCTGTTCTCTGACAGGTCCTGTTTAGGCAAGAAGGACACAGCAATAGCCAAGTAATTGAAACACAGAAAACATCTGCAGTGGTGCTTCTCCCTGATGTAGGTGTCTACATCATAGAAGTCTGCGCAGTGAGCGAAGGAGGAGATGGCACACCAAGCAGCCAAATCAGGATACCATCCTTTTCAGGTAAGGCAATGATCAAAATTAGGCTCTCAGTAATTACATTCTTAATCTGCCACCATGCTTAGACCTTACACCATGCTTAGATAGACCTTATCTTCTTGACTCTTGACAAATGTATCTTTTCTTTTATGTACGCTGAGAGCATTTGCACCAAGACAAATTCCTTGTGTGTCCAATCACACTTGGCCAATAAAGTATTCTATTCTATTCTATTCTGTTCTGTTCTGTTCTGTTCTGTTCTGTTCTGTTCTATTCTATTCTATTCTACGGAGTGCTGGACTATAAAACTGAATACCTTGTGTATTTCTACTAATGATCAATCAGACTTGATATACTGTTAATACAGTATGTTTGGATCTGGGGTGTCAAGCTCGTGGCATCACGTTGTCATCACGTGACGTATCGTGACTTTTTTTCCCTTCGCTAAACCGGAGGTGGGAGTGGCCAGCGCATGACATATCTGGCCCACAGGCCGTGAGATTGACACTCCTGGTTTATATGGAGACAGTTCTTTGATATTCAGTCTGGTTCTCTTCAGCTTGTGACATTTTTCCCCCTGAAATTTCAGAAAAGTTAATTCCAGCAGCTACTTTACCCTTTTTAAATTAGTACGCTGATTTTGTGTGAGCAGTGCAAGGTTGTAGGAGCGAAACCATTGTAGAGAATCCCTTTTCAGGTGGCAGTGTTCTGAATTCATTTCACGCGAAGTGAAAATGCCACTTTATACTGCTCTGCTGAGACCACACTTGAAATATGGCATCCAATTCTGGTCACCAGGATACAAAAACAATATTGAGACCCTAGAAAGAGGCTAGAGAAGAGCAGGTAGGGGATAGAGAAGTGTTTAGATGCTCTAAGCACAGTTAGTCCTCAACATACAATTCATTTAGTGACTGTTCAAAGTTACAACAGCACTGAAAAATGTGACTTATGACCATTTTTCACAGTTAATGACCATTTTTGCAGCATCCCCCCATAATCAGGTGAACAAAATTCAGATGCTTGGCAACTGGTTCATATTGCTGTGTCCCAATATCACATGATCCCCTTTTGTGACCTTCTGACAAGCAAAGTCAATAGGGAAGCCAGATTCACTTAACAACAGGGTTACTAACTTACAAACTGCAGTAATTCACTTAACAACTGCGGCAAGATTAACAGCAGCTAGAATTGTATTTGCCAAAAATTGGAAAAGTGAAAAAAATCCCGATAGAAGAGGAGATGATTAAAAAAATAATGGGATGTGCAGAAATGAGTAAATTGACATGAGCAACTAGAGAGCAAGAAGATAAAGAATATTATAAAATCTGGGATTTATTTTATCAATGGCTAGATAAGAAAATAGGGAAATAAAATATATTATAATAATAAATATAACATGATAGTAATGATAAGATAAGGTAATGATACGTTACAACTGATCATAATGAAATAAATGATATTTTGTATTAGGTCATGTAATAGTTGAGATCTGCTCAAAAAGAAGATGTGAATTTATAATTAAAGTCTGATAAGGTGTTAATAATAATGCAATAGGCATAGTCAATATATATAATATGAATTATAATTTAAATCTAGAAGGGAAAGACTGCTGATATTGTGCACAAAAGATATGCACCAACCCGCACACTGTACAATGGAAAGATGGTTTTATTTGTTGTTTTATGTTTGTGTTTGTTTATGTTTGTTGGGAAATTTTTTTTAAAAAAAACCAACTGTGGCAAAAAAGGTGGTAAAATGGGGCAAAACTCACCTAACAAATGTCTCACTTAATAACAGAAATGTTGGGCTCCATTGTGGTCGTAAGTCAAAGACTACCTGTATCCAGAGGTGGAATTCTACCAGTTTGCACCTATTCACTAGAATTGGTTGTTAACATTCTAAGCAGTTCAGAGAACTGGTTGTTAGAAGAAATTACTGGCCTAATCCTGTAAGGAAGGCAGGAAGGAAACATTCTGGTGTTGCTTACAGAAACTGCCTCTCCGTTAACCCTTATTACATTCATGGCAGGACTAGACTTCCTGTCTTAGGAACTTCTCTGGAGTTTTTTTCCCCTCCTTTGCTGGTACTTTGCTTGTGTGGAGTGACCACTCAAAGTTACAATGGCACTGAAAAAAGTGACTTATGACTGTTTTTCACACTTACGACTGTTGCAGCATCCCCACAGTCATGAGAGGCCAGGCGAGGAGATGTGTGCCTCAATGTGAGTGATGTTGAGTTGGCCACGCCCAGCCAGTAACATGACCACCAAGCTGTGTCCACCCAGTCATATGACCACCAAGCTATGCCCACCAACTAAGCCACACCCACAGAACCAGTTGTTAAAAAATTTGAATCCCACCCCTGCCTGTATTTCCATTTCAAGATCTATATTGCTGACTATTCATTGCTGGCTGCCATTGAATTGCACCTCAATATTGGCATGTTAGGGTTGAAGTCTCAAAGGTGCTTTTTTTTTCTTCAAAAGGCAACCGGACTGAAGCTTCATCAGTTCTGGCTGAGAACTGAAAGCTTCTCAGCCAAGAAGCTATTTTCCTCAAGAAAAGAAGCAAAAAAAAGCACCTTTGAGACGTGGATGACTGAGAATCTCCATAGACAGTTACGGTTGAAGGTCATTAGAAGAGGCCTTTTGCATAGGAGTGATGGTGTAACTATTGTAGGTTATTGTCTTGTTGTATTTATGTTTTGTGGATTGTCATTTTACTTGATTGTTTCATCTTTGTAATGTTACTGTATTTTTTGATCTTCTCAGTAAACCACCCTGAATCTGTCTGATTCAGAGCCAGAGGAATATAATAAATAATTCAGAGTACCATTTCCAAAACATTATAGTAATTAGTTCTTTTTCTTCTTCCATTGTTTTGATCCCATCAGGTGGAAAAGTCACAAATTCTCAATCCAGGCTAAATGCTTTTACCACTTCTTCATCAACTGTAACATTTCTACTGGTATTGATGGTCCCTTCAACGTCATGGTGAAGGAAGAAGATAGAAGACTTTACTCATTTCTCTGGTTGCTTTGGCGTGATAACACCAACGGATGGACGACCAAGGAGAAAGCAGAAGGTTAATTATCAAAGGAATCTCAACGGTGCTTTTTCAAAAGGTAACTGGACTGGGGTTTTTTCCCCTCAGGAAGAAAAAAAAGACGTTTCGCTTCTCATCCGAAAAGCTTCATTGGTTCTTGGATGAGAAGCAAAACATCTTCTTTTTCTTCCTTGGGGAAAAAAGATAGTCCACTTGCCTTTTGAAAACACACCTTTGAGACAACTATGACCTGGATGACTGAAAATCTCCACAGATATATCAAAGGAATGTTTCAGAAATGGATCTAGTCCATCAGGAAGAATATTGAAGGAAATAACACAAAAATAATCCACCAGGTGTCTTCTCTTTGGTTTCCATAATTGTCATCTTTTGGGGGAAAGGGATGTTTTTGCCCGATAGAAAATATGCAGATTCTTTGATATAAACTTTTGTAAACAAATGGAAATTATGTCAAATTTTATTTACCTTTGTAATTGTTTGTATATTAGCTAGCATCAATCTTATACCCTTAGTAAATTAAATGACTGAGACAGTGCATTCATTTTGTTTGCACTGCTAAGGACTTTTAACAATTTTAAGGAAAAATATATATAAATATTTGGATTCTAGTAAATTATCCCTCCCCTTCTCAGAAGGCTGAGTTTTGTTTTACTTTTTTACTTATCAAGAGAAAAATGCCATGATATGATCCGGTTTCAAAAATGACCGTAGCTAATGTTGCCTTTAAGGGGAAAAAATCATATAATTATTATCTTTGGTATAGTATAGTAATTTTTCTTCTGTTTTCTTCTCTGTTTGTATTCTCCATGAACATCATAAACCACTTTTCCAGATCCAAGTACATCTGAAGCATATTGAACTGAGTCTAAAATTGAGGCCTATCATTTTGTACTAGTTATTGTCCACTACAATAAGAGAGAAAAAAATTTGCTTATTTTTAATAGCATAACTGTCCATGATAGGGAGCGCAGATGACACTGAAATTATTGTTGGACACTTAATCTGAGTCTTCAGCAATTGCTAACTGCAAATATGAAATCAATGAAGAGAGACAAAGCTGTCTTCCCCAAACAGCTTTCTGTCTTTAGACCTTTATTTTTGTAGTTCATTTTTGTATGGTACTGTACTGTCTATATTTGGTGATTTAGCAAAATGGTATCAATAAGCATTTCAAGATTGGGACAATGTGGTGTGCCTAGATTGTACTTAATATGAAGCAAGGACATTTTTTTTAATGTCCAAAATGAAAAGGATACAGTTGGGCAAATGCTTTTAATGTTCTCAGGCTTAAGAATCAAAGCCTTTAACCTTTCCATATCCAAGGTCTAGCTTCAAAACAGCAAGTAGTGTTGGATCAACTTTTAGTTCTTGTCATCTCCCCCTCCTCCTGTTTCTCTTCTCCTCCTAATCCTTTTCCTCCTCCTTCTCCTCTTCCCCTTCCTCCTCCTAATCCTTCCCCTCCTTCTCTTCCTCCTCCTTCTCTTCCTCTTCCGCCTCCTCTTTCTCTTTTCCTTCTACTCCTCTTCTTTCTCTTCCTCCTCCTCTTTCTTCTCTTCCTCCTCCTCCTCCTCCTCTGCCCCTGCCTTCTCCCCGTGTGCCTGTATATGTTATTTTCTCATATGCAACTACTTCTGTACCATGGCATTCTATCACAGTGGGGCTGAAAAGAGCTCATGAGAAAATGGATAGTGCCAGAGAATTTGAATAAATGAATACTAATGTAAAGCTTCCCTTCACATACTTAAGAGATCTAGAAGTAGCTTCATTATGCTTTCTTTTTTTCCACAACATATAATGAAACTTTACATTATATTCAAGATAAACTGTCTTTTTCTCACCCACAACCCAAATATTTGCACCCTGGGTTCTTTTTTTATAGTGGTCTTCCCATCCCTTGCTTCCTATTCTCTTCAACCATCCTATTTCAAGAATGGGGGGGGGGAAGATGAGGGGGGGAACCTATGGTGTTATATTAGCAAAATAAATTTACTTTAGAAGAGAAATATTTTTCCAGTGCAGGTTGTGGAAATGCTCACAGGTACATAGAGACTTGGCTTTGCATAACCAATAATTTGTATTGACAGCACATCCCACTCTTACTACAATTTGCTTTTGAATACAGAATACAGAATATTAGAGTTGGAAGGGACCTTGGGTGACTTTTAGTCTAAACCCTGCTCAAGCAAGAGACCTGTGCCATGGTTGTTTGGTCATAAAAACTTCTAGTGATGGAGCATCCACAACTTCCGCAGACAAGCCATTCCACTGATTAATTGTTCTCACTGCCAGAAAATTTCTCCTTAGTTCTAGCTTGATTCTCTCCTGAGATAACTTTCCATCTGTTACTTTTTATCCTACCCTCAAGTGCTTAAGATAAGAAATAGACTGCCTCGTCTCTGAGACAACCTCTCAAATATTGGAACACTGTTATCATATCATCCCTAATCATTCTTTTTGATGGACAAGAGACAGTTCTCACAACTGTTTAACCTCCTCCAGTCCCTTAATCTTCTTTGTTGCTCCTTTCGGCCTTCTTTCTAGAGTCTCAACATCTATTTTTGTATCGTGGTGATCAAAATTGGACACGATATTCCAAGTGTGGTCTTACCAGTGATGTAACCTTGATACTATCCCTCTTTAGATGCAGCCTAGGACTGCACTGGCTTTTTTGGTAGCTGCAGCACACTGCTGGCTCATACTTCAGTAAAATACAAAAGGATAAACATCATCAAAGTATATCAGAAGCTTACCACTCCTACAATGAAAATTAGATTTTCATTTAGACCCTCTCAGAATGGTCAGATGGGATTGGTGAGTGACAAATCCAGGAGTGATTGGGTTATATTAGACCTCTGATGAGATTATTAGAAAATCCTAGATTTTATTGCATCCTTCTCAACATGTTGTGGTCACTTAACCATTACCAATAAGAGAATATTTGTACTCAGGGTTAGACTTCAGAGTACTTGGTACTCTCCGAGTTGGTTGGTTGTTTGCTTTCATTACCCAACTAGGTATCATAACCAGTGCCTTACTTAAACATAACCATGAAACCAGAGCTATGGTGGTAACTTACACATGACTAAAATCTACATATTGTAATATTTACATGGAGATGCACATAGAGTGACCAATTCTATGATTTGATGGAAAATTACAAAATATAGTGGGGAAATATAGTGTGACCACTGTATCTATATACCTCCTCAACTTTGCTGCTAATTATTGATGGGCTTTACAGCTACAGCTTTCCGTTTTTCTTAGTCTTTAGCAGTGAAGCTCACCTGTATTAGATAACTTTTCAATTATAAGTTGCTCTTAGAAGAGTGTTCTGAAAGTAGGGTGAACAGTCATTGCTAGCAGTATAAAGCAGCAAATGGAAGAGCTATCAATATCAAGACATAAAACATTATTCCTCTTTAAGTCAAAATATTTCATTGCTATCAGCATAAGAACTTTATCATGTATGAGTTTGTGGAGGGTTCCACCCCTCCACAATAATATTGTAAAAAAAAAACTGAACTTGCCAGTAAGTTAATTCATTTTAGACAATGAACTTGAATTCAGAAAGAGGGTTCCTTAGATGGAAACATGTCATCAAATCCAGATGAAAACTGGAGCTGTTGAAATCAGTGGTATTTAAGTTAAACATGAGTAAGTCCCACTGACCTCTACTGTTTGACTCTAGATTTTAATAGGTCTCAGTACAATCAAGTTGTGCTATCTGGCTTCCTTCAAATGTGATCATCCAGCCATGTTACATTTCAGCAAATATCACCTTTTCTTCTTCTTATACTCTTACGACATCTGTCCATAAATCACTTCCTAATGACACCATGCTAGAGTTTCCCCATCAGGATCAGCACGTTTTCTGTTTTTATTTTTCAGGATAATGGTGAGTGGCATGTTTTAAAAAAAGCTCTTTGAAGAGAACTAGAACCCTTGATAAAGCATGTTTGGCACTTCATCACCTGCAATGTGAACTCACACACTTGCAGCATCTCTGTATATGACCAATAATATTTTGGATTTCTGTCATCAGTAAGATCTACTGTAGCAGACTACCATAAGCAGAGGAGTACAAGTTGCCTTGGTTAACATGGTACATCTGAATGACCATGATTTATTTAACTGCCCTGAAGTCAGCCTCATGTAGGGTCACTACAAAGATAGACAGGTATATGGTATGCCTGGACAGAAGCTAGATTTTGCATCTATAGTCTATTAATAAGCAATGTTATTTTTTAGTTATTGCCATATTACCATATTTATTACTTCATCAAAGACAACATCTCCATGTCATGATCCTAATTTGTTGTTAATATTGTCACAGTAGGTTTGTTGACTGCAAACATGTGAATTCATTCATATATTACAGTTTCTTTGGATTACTGTGTAACAAAACAGTCCAACATAACTAGAAAGACTGTATTTTTGTATAATGTCCTAATAACTGAATGTGATTGGAAAGGGAGAAATAAAACAATCTTGGCTTAGAAACCAAAAACAAGGTCCAACTCAAAAATGTTAGAAAACTTGTATACAACTTGTATATATTTACTATATATAATGGTATATACTATGTGAGAGACACAGTAAAATACTGGTTCCTGTGTACTGTTCTTGTAACATTAGATCTTTTTAATAAATTATTCTCTTTTTATTGACTTTTATCTTATGTCCTGTCAGATGCTAAATCGTGTGGGTTCGTTTGTCCATGTCTAGAACAAAGGTAAATGGAGATTATTTGATGGAAAATGAGAGCATAAACATATGCTACATGGGAATTCTATATCTGTTTAAGGTTGAAACTGATCCAATCGTAAGATATTTAGCAACATTTTCTGAAAACCTCAACAAATAATTTCACATCAATGGGATCCAATTGGCACCAAAGATATTTGAACCATTGTTTTCCAAAAGGATAGTTTCTAAATTGCATCAAGTTTTTAAAGAAGGCACCATTCCCATTTTAAATTAAAATAACCACATCATCAAATGTTAATTTTTTTAGAAATGGGGAGTGGCATTAAAGATGCATATAATTCCCCACTCTTCCTTCATCTTCTCCCCCACCCACCAAAAAGGCAAATAATTGTATATTTTTTAAACAACAAGGGATGTAGGGAAGAAAGTTCAGACATATGCAAGTTTGACAACAGAATGAAACTCAATGTTCATATCAGAAATGTCTAAGAAAACTATGGTCCTCTTTTTCCTCCAAGCACTTGCAAGATGTATACCCTGTAATCCCAGGAAAAGATTCAGCTGCAGATTAACGCTACATAAATTGCCCCCAAACCATTCAAAGTACATTTTGCCACTGAAGAGGAAGCACTGCAGAACTAGTTTGATGTAGTGGTTAAATAATCAGACTAGAAATTGGGTGACCGTAAGTTCTAGTTCTGCCTTAGCTACTAGAGAATGCCACTCTCTCAGAGAGAGGATTTTTTTTTTCTAGGAAAAAGGCAAGGGCAAATTACTTCTGAAAAATGTTGGCAAGAAAACGGCAAAAAACTAAAAACTAGTCCTGGCAGTTGCTAGGGGTCAAAAATTGAATCAAAGGTACACACACTCACAAACACACATACACACAGAAAAAGAGACAGACAGAGGGGGGGGGACACAGAGAGAGACAGAAAGCGAGACAGAGAGAGAGGGAGAGAGAGAGAGAGAGAGAGAAACAGAGACAGAGAAAAGAAGAGAGAGAGAGGGAGAGAGACAGAGAGAAAGAAAAAAAAGAGAGAGAGAGAGAAACAGAGAAAAGAGAGAGTGGGAGAGAGAGACAGAGAGACAGAAACAGAGACAGAGAAAAGAAGAGAGAGGAATCACTGAGCAATCAAATATTTGAACTGAACTTCTGCCAATTTTCAGTGGCCGGGAACATGCAAAGGTTACACGAAGCAACCTCAACAACAAAAAGCAAGATGTTGGGCTTTACAAATACTCTGGTGTACATTGTCATATTAGGAATGCAGCTAGAGAAGGTCTCTGGAGTGCCTATCCAGTGCTTTGCTCAATAGAGCAAGAAATCCAATCCACTCAGCTCTGAAGCTCCTGCAGTGGCATGCAATGTTATCCATGGCAATGTTTGACTTTGAATGGTGTGCCAGAGACAGCGATGGGCAGTAAATTCTATTCATTTCATTGAGATATAATTAAAGCTGGTGGATCTGATTATTCTCCCATCATATATTTAATCATTTCCCTCTCTTGTTACATTAAAAATTACAATTGGTAGCATTTGGACATAGCAGCCAACTGGCAATGGAGTTGTAGTTTCTGAGAGTCAAATAATATCAAGAACATCTGCTCTTGGCTACAGCATTTCTACAGCAGAAAACAAGTGATGTTGCTCTCCCAGATGCCTGAATAATCTAACAAAAATGGTCTCCTCAACTGGTTGAGACCTTCCAGGTAATTTACTGAGGGTCTAGATTTAGAAGAACACGGATTTATGAATAAAATTGAGTCTATGAAGAATATTTAAAGTAGGTCCAAATATTTAAGTTCCAAAACAACAAATAAATGGGTGAAGTCGTGCTCCAATATTAATACTGCATCTCCTGAAAGAGAAGAGAAGGACAGGACAGGAAAGAAAAGGAAAGAAAGGGAAAGGGAAAGGGAAAGGGAAAAGGGAAAAGGGAAAAGGAAAAAGGAAAAAGGGAAAAGGAAAAAGGGAAAAGGAAAGGGAAAAGGAAAGGGAAAGGGAAAAGGAAAGGGAAAGGGAAAAGGGAAGGGAAAGGGAGAAGGAAAGGGAAAGGG
>NW_020769341.1:10009642-10029936 GCF_900518735.1 Pseudonaja textilis
ATCCATCCATCCATCCATATTTTAAATGGAAATAGAAAGAGGCATTTTCTGAAAAAATGTGTGAAGTCCTATCTTGCCAAACTGTAATTTTTTTTCCTGCATCTCACCTCACTGATTCTTGTATGTCAGAGAGAATTGAGTGCTTTCATCTTCATAATTTATTTTACTGGAGTTTTTTATCTTTCTATTTTTAAGCTTCAATAAAAAATTATGAAGATAGAAGCACTCAAGCGCCTCTGACACAGAGGAATCAATGGGATAGAACCCAGAAAATTTTTTACAACAATTTGGCAAGGCGGGGACTTCTGTCATCCTTCAGAGAATGCCCCTTTCTGCAGTGTTGAAAAGCCATTTACCATTCTTCTCTCCCAGTTCAAATAATTCCCTTCCCAAGTGAATCACTTAACAATCGCTAAAGCAGGTTTTGCTAATGGCTTCCATTTTGGGATTAAATTATCTCCTAGAGACTTGGAGTAATGAAATGGAGATATAAACTACCGCCTTTTAAAAGAAATCATTGGCTAAATGAGATGGGCTGGGACAACCAGGGGGAGGTGAGACTGGCAGTTTCTTTTAATGGTTACAAGGGGACTCCTCAAAGCTGATAGCCCAATTAAACAATCAACTTGCAAAGGGTCAAATGGGTAGACTCAAGGGATGCTTAATCAAAGGAACTAATCAAACGGCACTTTAAAAAAGGTAGTTTCTGTAAACCATGGACAGCCCACCTAAGTCACCTGTAAGCTCTTTTTAATTGTTGTTCACTGCCTGCTCACCTCCAAAAATAGGTAGTTTCAGTTCTATTGCTGTCAGGTTTTAACTAACTATAATACCCAGGGGTCTTAATGAATTTCAAATGTACCATCCCAAAAGTGTTAACCGGGGAAGTATTAAGGAAAGAGTACAATGCTTAGACTCCCTGTTTCATATCACATTATTATTATTATTTTCTAAAGGTTCTTTTAAAGGACAGTATTAAACTGGAGAAGCATTGGCATTTTAACCAATGGTGTAATTTGTGCTTTGGAGGTGAGAGGTTTTTTTTTTTTTTTTTGAAGGGCATATATGGAAAATGATTGAGTATTTGATCTTCTTTTTAATAACTGGAAATTATGCTAAGAGTTACTCAGTTGTGTATTCTAATTAAGATAAAGCTTTTTTTCTGGAATAACAAAAAAAATCAAATTAATTTCTTGCCAGTCAATGCTGACGGAATGCCTTTGGTTATGAATTTGGAATTTATTCTGACCTTTCAGCTTCATCTGCAGAGGAGCCTAAAATGAGTTAAAAGTTTCTGGTTTTACTATGCGTGGAATTCAGAAACAGCACCCAATTATTTAAAACTGGGGGAGGTGGGGAAGCCATTAAGATGAATTAGGTTTATTCCTAGGAAGGTATTGAGAGGACTGGAGCAAAGGATAGAGGCCCAAAGAGGAAAAAAAAAAACATGGTGTTTGCATGGAACAGCCCTGAATCATTCTTTTTAAGAGACTTAAGGTTTAACAGACGCGGTGGCTCAGTGGCTAAGACGCTGAGCTTGTCCATGAGAAAGGTTGGCAGTTTGGCAGTTTGAATCCCTAGCACTGCGTAACTGAGTGAGCTCCCGTTATTTTTCCCAACTATTGCAAACCTAGCCATTCAAAAGCATGTAAAAAATGCAAGTAGAAAAATAGGGACAACTTTGGTGGGAAGGTAACAGCGTTCCATGTGCCTTGGCGTTTAGTCATGCCGGCCACATGACCAGGGAGACATCTTCGGACAGCGCTGGCTCTTCGGCTTTGTAATGGAGATGACCACTGCCCCCTAGAGTCAGAAATGACCAGCGCGTATGTGCGAGGGGAATCTTTACCTTTACCTTTAAGGTTTAAAGAAAGCAGTTAGATCTGGCCTGCAAAGCTCTAGAGAACCACTAGATTGCAGCAAAGGGACATAGAAAAAATGTAAACACTGGTGCCATCTACTGGTCACCCTAATAATGTTTAGTTTCAGACAAGCAATGAAATCCTAATAGTTTAGTTTTCAACATCAAACAAACAATTAAGTAAAAAACAATACTCTAATCAAGGAATTACCAAGGAGAAAGCCACAACCCTACAAACTTTGGCAGGGCAAGCTATTGTATATAAACAGGGAGCAAATATTATCAAATACTGAGCCTTAAGCTTTTTTAAAGCCAGAAACTATTACCATCCATCCATTTCCACAATAATTGTGAAGTTTTGAGAATTTACTAGAAACAACAAAAGTATTTAAATGAAATGTCCACGGAAGGAATCAAAGGGGCAGCAGCGGCTCATGAGGTTTGAAGACTGAGTTAGAAGACCATTGAGAGGTCAACAGCTACCCCATTTTAAAATATGAGAGTGAACCGTGAGCCCAGTTTAAAAATACGAAAATGAGCTCCTGTCAATTCGTCCCAGCTCCTGCCCACCTAGCTGTTCTAAAGCATGCAAATGCAAGGTACCACTCAGTGGTGGTATGCTACTGGTCAGCTGAGAGGAGATAAAAAAGCCAACTATCAGCTGAGAGGAGAAAGAAGAGAAAAGCGCAGAATCAGCCCACCCACCCAACCCTGCATGCACTTTTCCCTTCTTTATTCTCTCAGCTGATTGGCACTGCAGGCTCAGCTGGTGTGTGGAGAGCACGATCACCGAACCAGTAGTGGAACCGGTGGGATCCCACTGCTGGTACCACTTCAGTGGGAAAATACCAAGGACATGAAAGGAGCCCCCTCAGGCATCTCCTGGGCAACGGTGATGTCATTGGTTAATCCTTTCAACTGGGAAGTACCTTGGACAAAGATGCTTCTGACATGAAAGGAGGAGGAGGAGGAGGAATCAAGACTAGACTGTCCAGAATTTCCAGAAAATCAGGATCTTTTTAACGGGGAGGCTGTTTCATAGAGTAGGTGCTGCCACTAAGAAGAAATTTTTCTGAGCTTCCACCTCATCAAACATAACAGAAACGGGAACAATAAGTAGCTTATGCCAAATTTCAAAGGTAGAATGGGTCCGTTGAAAGTCGGGGTTCTACAAAGATCCCTCTGACAAGCCGTGTAACCATGGAACACATAATACTTTCAATTCTCTACATTTTTGCAAATTATTTTTGTAAAAAAACAAATTTATTGCCGATATTATTGGATTGGAAGGTTACCCTCTATAAAATGTAATCCAATTCATACAAAGCTGCCGATGTTTCAGAGGCCGGTAATTCATTTGGATCAAACCAGGAATGTAACAGATGCTTTTCAAACAGTTTTGGGGTAAACCATAGGCCTTTTGTCATCTTTCAAAAGTAAGCTTTTACTGAAGCTTTGGTATTGTTTGTTTTTTTTCTCATGCAAATAAGGTTGGGACAAAGAGGGCTGACTCAAATGCAATAAGCTTAGGGTGACAGACTTTTGTTTCCTAGCTGAACTACATATACATAATCAAACAATGAAGCCATCTGCATATCAAGTAGACTTATTTTGAGAAGCTTTCAATGCAAATCATAGTATGGTAGGTTTAGGGTTACTTGGGAGTCCTGCTGCAAGGAAAACAAACAAGGATAAACACAAGTCATGTTTTATCTACAAAAATTAATGAGTATTACCTTATTTTATTAAACTGAGAAGGTTTTTTTGCCCCCTCCTTTTCCACTCTACAGCTGCTTGCTTGGAAAACAGAAAGGTATATAAGCAGAAATTCAGTGAAGTAAATATTTGATTAGCTCTTCAAATGCCAACTCAAAAGTTGTTTCTTATTAGGAACTAATCCACAATATCTCATTTGAATACCTGCAGATATTTTTAATTTGCTTAAATTTAATTTTGAAGATTCCAGAGGAAGCAAATGCTAAACTACAATAGAGGCACGGTAAGTCTTAAATATGGTTGAAGGAGATGGAAAGGACCAGCTTTGCTAGTCCTGCCTGTATCTTCCTTGTAGTTTTTGATAAGACATTTGGGAAGCAGGATACTCAGTCTCTGGTCTCATCCAGCAGGATTCTTTTAACAGTTCAACACTACTTTTTTCTACTTAGAAGTAAACAATATCAGAGTACAGTGTGAGATTCAAATTTTTTTACTAATGGTTTTGTGGGTGTGGCTTGGTGTGTGTGGCAGGGGAAGGATACTGTAAAATCTCCAGTCAGAGGTGGTATTTGCTGGTTCTCTGAACTACTCAAAATTTCTGCTACCGATTTCCCAGAACTGTTCAGAACCTGCTGAATACCACCTCTGTCAGAGTAGCACTGGTTAAAAAACACCAGAAGACAGAACAAGAACCAATGGATGGAAACTAATCCAGGAGAAGTGGTGGGATTCACACTTTTTTACTACCGGTTCTGTGGGCGTGGTTTGGTGGGTGTGGCAGGGGAAGGATAATGTAAAAGCTCCAGTCAGAGGGGGTATTTGCTGGTTCTCTGAACTACTCAATATTTCTGCTTCTGGTTCTCCAGAACTGGTCAGAACCTGCTGAATACCACCTCTGCACCAGTTCTGTGGGCATGGCTTAATAGGCACACTTTGTCTGCGTGCAGAGCAGTGGTGGGATTCAAATATTTTTGCCACCAGTTCGGTGGGCGTGGCTTGATGGGCACACTTTGTATGTGTGCACACACTTTGCGTACATGTGTGTGCCAAACATGCACTTTGCGCAGGCACAGAGGCATTTGCACAGGCGCAGAAGTGTTCTAATTTGCTGCCTGCAAGCCTGCATGATCCCGGTCACTTCAGCAGCTGCCGCGCAGCACTATTCTGTGCCACACAAAACAGCTGAGCTTCAAATTCAGCCGATAAAGGTGAGTATGGGAGCCCAGGTGGGCAGGTGGGTCCAACAGCAGAGCGGCAGAGAGAACTGGTTCGGTCTCCGCTGCTCATCATTGCTAACGGCTCGCCAGAACCGGGCCGAACCGGTAGAATACCACCACTGGCGCAGAGGGTTTGCTACTCACTTTCTCCTGCAATCCTGCACTTTCCCTGTGTCTTCAACAGCTGATGCGTGGCAATCTGCTGTGCTGTGCGAAGCAGCTGAGCTTCAAAACCAGGAAATAAAAGTCAGTATAGAACTGGGGCAGGTCGGCAGGCCCAGCAAGTGACTGTTGGAGCAAACTGGTTCACTCACAGATGATCCTTGGAGCTATTGGTTCAGCCAAACTGGTAGAATAGCAATAGCACGTAGACTTATATACCGCTTTATCACTATAAAGTTTTTACATCCCTCTCTAAGCGGTTTACAGAGTCAGCCTATTGCCCCCAACAATTTGGGCCCTCATTTTATCCACCTCGGAAAGATGGAAGGCTGAGTCAACCTTGAGCCTGGTGAGATTTGAACTGCCAAATTGCAGTCAGCCGGCAGTCAGCAGAAGTAGCTTGCAGTACTGCACTCTAACCATTGCACCACTGAGGCTCTTTTATATACCAGGATTGTCCAGGAGAGAAGCAACCTAGAACTAAGGCAAAATATCCTAACTGTGAGAAGGAAGGGCTTATCTTTAGAAGTTGTGGGGTGCTCCATTACCGGAGGATTTTAAGAAGAGATTGGATACCAGGACAGCCACTTGTCTGGAATGGTATATGGTCTCCTTCTTGGAGTAGAAGACCTGTAAGGTCCCTTCCAACTCTGTTATTGTATTAAGTGCACCCTTATCTTTAACTCTGAAGCCAAGCTAGCTCTCTAAAACTTAGTCAGTATTCAAGAATTGCAATCCCTCTGTTACAATCCACATTTTTTAACTTCAAAGACTGAATTCAGTTCAAAGCCTTTATTGTCATTGTACATCATATATACGACAAAATTGGTTTAGCCTCTACTGGTGCAGACCATACAAGAATACAAGACAACATGAATAATATAAAGAATAATCCATATACAAGTAGTTGGGGGGGAGGAGGAACTAGTCATATGTTCATCATATTCTTTGCAACATATATATTATTCTACTGTCTGATCTTATATCATGGTATGTACATATTAAATACTATACGGGCACCAAGTGGAGTTCACTCCCAAGTAGGTATGTATAAGAATGCTGATTTTTAAATGTGGGTTTAGATATATGCCTTAATGAATTGGTAGAATCCAGAAGAGACATTCTACCCTGGATGCCATTTTGAAAGCTGTTTCATGTATATGACTCATGTTGCAGTACAACAACTAGTGAATAATTCTTACAAGCCCCAAACAAGGTCTAATCCAATCCACCTGTTGCTAATTTTTTAATTGCAGAGAGCTTTCCTAGTGAAGCATGAAAAGAGGATTTAATTAAGCTACAGTTGTGTTAAAATGAACAACAAGGCCATTCTGCTTAATGACCAGCTACATTTTGGCTTCCTCTCCTTGAATTGCTTTGATTACCGAAGGATACTATGGCTATGTTTGCATAAAATGCATTCTGGCTACCCAATGAACTAATTTTATAAGTTCATACAATGTAAACCATTATCCACTATCTGGATTGGATTTGGACAAAACCCTAAGCCAAAAATCCAATTGTTGATTACAGGCTCAATATGCCATAAGGACACAGCCAAGATAATTTTATAGTTTGGTGCCTGAATTTGCTTATTTTAACTCTTTCATCCCATGTTTCTCTTATATTCTGACTTTTAACATTGTAACTCAATGGTGAGAAATTATTCTTGTTTTCACTGATCCTATATAAGCCACTTGGGAACTCTTTTTCAGTACAGTACAGAGCAACTTAAGAAATGACAAAAATAAATTAACCAGTTCAGAGAATTCTCGCATGATACTGGAACATTGTTTCGTCCCCAGAAACACTCGCCTCTTTTAAAGCTGTCATTGTGGACTATTGACCAGATTTTGGATGACCACTAGATGGCAGCAAAGGAAAATAGATGAATCAAGCCCTTTGCTGCCATCTAGTAATTATCTTGATTTTTGCAGCTCAGAGCTGGTAGGCCTGTCCTGTTCAAATGTTAAGTATGATTCTCAGTACTCAGGTGGTTACCATTTCTAACATCTAAGTCTACTCAAATACTAGAGACTATGATCCAGGTCCTTCCTTCAGAAGCCAAGTCTTAGAAAATTTATATTGATTCTCATTTCAGTATAAGATCTCCCAAAAGCCAATGCTTTTAACTATTAGCTTAGCATTTTTCAGAAATGCACTGGCTATATTTTTCTGCTGGATATGTTTCAAAGTTCCTGCTTTTATGCAGATTAAGAAAAAAAAAAGTGAATTTGCATTGTTCAAGAATATATTAGCAAAATTATCTATATGATGGCTGTACTGCAAATTTTCAGGCAACATCAGCAGCTGTTTGCAAACAAAGCATAAATCAAAAACTTAATAGGAAGGAGAAATTAGCTTCACTTCTTGCATTTAATGCTTAAGTTTTGTCTACTCAGCTTTCAACAGATTATAATACATATACACACTATAACAACGAAACTATTTTTCAGAAAGGCAGACATCAAGTAAACCTCAGTTATTCCACATAGCCTTGGCAATGGTAGATATCTGCTTAGCATTTGCCAGGGGAACCTCTTTAAATTAAGCAGCACTATCTACTTTGGTGTAATATGGGTACAGCATATGGGTAATATGCAGTGGTGGGATTCAAATAATTTAACAATTGGTTCTTCCTAATAACCAGCTGGGTGGGCATGGCTGGGAGGGGGGTCATGTGACTGAGTGAGCGTGGCCAACTCTATGTCACTCATGTGGGTGATGCCTGCATGAACCAGGTGAGGCTGGGAAGGGAATCCTGAGTCTACAGGTGGGTGGAGCGGGAGAGGTACGGGAGGAAGAAAGATCCAACCTCTGTGTGTGTGTGTGTGAGAGAGAGAGAGAGAGAGAGAGAGGCGGGGGCGGGAAGAGAGGGAAAGAGAGAGAGAGAGAGAGATCCAGCAGCCCTGATATAACTCTCTGAGATTGGATCAGATCCCTCTCTCTGCCTCTCACTCACACTCTCTTTCTCTCTGTCTCTGTCTCTCTCTCTATGTGTCTCTCTCTTTCTTTCTCTCTCCCTCCTTGATTTAGGCAGGCTTAGAAAGTCTGCCAGGCTGAGGAAAAGTGCATGTGCTAGGGCATGCTGAAGATGCCCCTTACTCACCCCTTTGCCTGGCTTCCCTTCTCCCGCTGACTCCTTGGTGGTCGCTCACTCATTTGCGCTCTCCCTCCCGAGTCTAGCTGGATGCAAGCTCACAATGGCCTTTTCCAAGCCCACTGTAGGTGAAGCTGGATGCTGGTGAGGGCTGGCATTTTACCTAGGTTTATCCAGCTGTCATCAAGCAAATGGACGGGGGCCTGGGGAGGAAGCCAGCCAGGGGGGCAGTTAGAAAAGCGCTGAGATGCCAAAATGGCCTCTGGAGAGGCCAGCCGAGGCGATGAGTGCCTGGGGAGCGGAGAGAGGAGCATCAGCCAGTGGACAAAGTTAACAACTGGTTCAGCCAAACTGGGCCAAACTGGCTAAATCTCACCTCCGGTAATATGGCTAAGAGAATCTAATATGAAGTGGGGTGGGGGAACAAGGGAAGAGTTTCAAATGTTCAAATTTATTTCTGCTTTAAGCAAGGGAGAAAAATATAAATCGGGGTTGCATGTACAGTTCTGTATCACATGATTTGTAAAATAGGAAGCAAAAAGAAGATGAGAAAATTAAAACTTTCTTTCTGGGCCCAGTAGAATCCTCCAAAGTATGTTCTCAAAACTGGAATGTTGCATCCAATTTTTTTTTTTTCAGGAGCTACGCAAACACATGTTTTTGCCTAGTGCAACAAATAAAGTTTTTAAAATGCAAGTAGTTAAAAACTGGGTACAATAATTGCTGGTGGGGGGAGGTGTTTTGGTCCTTTTGTTCCTTTTTGGCTTCTTGTCTCTTTTGCATAGTACATAGCTATTGTTTACGCCCATATGTCTTTTGATGGCTAATGTGTCAGAGTGCCAGGCTTTTAGAAATTGCCTAGCATTTTGGGACTTGGCTTGTTCTAGGATGGTCACAGTTTTCCAATTGAAGCTATGGTTAAGCCAGGGAGGTTGGGTTGTTGCTTTGGTAGTGTAGCTTCCCACAAGAGAAGCTGCATAAGAACTTTATTGACATGAGCCCAAACTCACTGCAGTAACCCCGAACAGCAGAAAAAAGGAAAATAGAGCGTCTTTAGGATATATTCCAATAAAATAGATATCCACACAACTTTTATCAAAACATGTTCTGACCAAAGCTTCCTAGACCATAATTATGCACATGCTTATTTTAAAAACAGGTTTTATTTCATTGCAACGCTGGGAATTGTTTTCATAAGCACCCACCTTTCTTTCCTGTGAAGTGCTGCCAATAACACAAGTATCAAATGAACTAGACAAAAAACCAACCGAAGTACAAAGAGCTTCAAGAATAAATCTGAACCGAACAAGCTACTTTGCTTCCTGCAAAGGTTTAGTCATCTTTGCCTGTCCTTTATACCTTATGGGAGCGGCAATCACCTCCCAGCCTTACTCCCGAGTCACCCCTTTTGTTTCAGCCGCTCTTGCCTTCTAGCAGCTCTGCGCATATACGCACTGGGAACAGGCTCCCCTGGGTCCTCTGCCTCGCTACTGCCAGACTCTGAAGGCTCCAGAGGCAACATCCCACTCCCAGATGGTCCTGGCCTCATCTCTGCATTGGATGCAAGACCCTCGCCCGAGTCCTCTCCAGACTTCTGGACTGATCCCTGTTCTCCCTCACTGTCCGATTCTGCTACCATCTGCACAGGCTTCCAGCAAACCACAACAAAAAGTACCTGACTACTCAACCCAATACAGCAAAAATATCAAAGCACCAGAAATCAGAAACCAGGTGAGCATAGAATAAGCTGGAAGGGACCTTGGAGGTCTTCTAGTCCAGCCCTCTGCTCAAGCAGGAGAACCGATACCATTTCAGGGACTCTAGACAGTCACTTATCTGAAATGGTATTGGTTCTCCTGCTTCAGCAGAGGGCTGGACTAGAAGACCTCCAAGGTCCCTTCCAGCTCATTCTATTTTATTCTTCTATTCTAACTCCAAGATTAATATCAGACCAACAATCAAGTAAAACAATCGCCCAATTAGAGAATGGCCACACAAGCCCACAGTAAAAAGCCCAACCAAAGGACCACTTCCACCAAGAGATAGGGCACTCCTTAGTGGCACTGATGACGTTACCTAGTTTGGGTAATGAAAAGTCTGCAAGAAAACAACTAAGCTTAGAGATACCTAGTTCCAGTAACCGTTCATTATACAGTTGAGTCTCCAGATCTCTTATCATCTTTGTTGCTCTTTTCTGCACTCCTTCTAGAGTCTCAGCATTGGTTTTGTATCATGGCGACCAGAATTGGATACAGTATTCTAAGTGTGACCACACTAGTGCAGTAGAGAGTCACCTTGTAGAGGAGATGGCTGACCTAAAAATTTAATAAAAATAAATAGAGCAGTACTATCTCCATTCTCGTGATCCTGGTGCTATCTCTCTGTTAATGCAGTTGAATTGGGAGAAAATGCAGGTACAACAGGAGACAGAAATGCACATCGTAACACTATAGATTCCATGATGCCCATTTATGTTTTCTTCATATTTTAAAACAATCCAGTGAGAATGCTCGTTACTTTCATTTTGAAAAATTGAAATTACAGTTTTGCAAACAACTCAGTTTCACTGCATGTTGCTGGATCATCCCACCTGCATCAAATTGTACAGGGTTTTTTTTATGTAAATGCTGATTTGCGCAAAACAGTTGACTTTTCACTCCTTCAATCTTGTGCATCTTCAGAGACCCTGGCAAGACAATTAAAATTTGACTCTGATAACCTTAGCAATAAGGGTGAAAATTGTCAGTCTTCTTTTCTTGCATAAACAAGAGAGACAAGCACAAACCGGGCTGCTCCGCCACGTTATGTCTTCTGCTTCTGTGATGTACTTTTACACCATATTGTTGCCTTATATGTTTTATTAGGAAGTGTGTGCCCTGACAGCAACATTGCTTGAAAAAGAGGCTAATGCTGTCAGAATTGCCAAACATTGCTATTAATATACAAAGCAGGAACAATCCCGTGTCTTTTGGATATCATGTCTCAGCTCATTGGGAGGATTAGATGAATCTGTATAATTGAAGAGGTACATGTCATATTGTGACACCAAAGCGTCACAGTGGGGTCTACAGGGACTGACAGGATGCATTATGGGAAAGTACAAAGTGCTATAAAGTTTGGAAAGGAAAGTTAAGCCATGAAAATGTATACAGTTCATGTGGGAATTAGCAGTAGCTGTAGCACTTAGACCTAGATATCATTCCATAATGCTTTATAGTGCTCTGAGTGGTTTAAAAATGTCAGCATATTGCCCCCAACAATCTGGGTCCTTATTTTAACAACCTTGGAAGGATGGAAGGCTGAGTCAACCTTAAGTTGGTCAGGATTGAACTCCTGGCAGTGGGCAGAGTTAGCCTGCAATACTACATTGTAATCACTGCGCCACCACAACTCAGGGGGTGTGCATGGAAAGCTCATAGAAAATGCGGAATAACATTTTATCAACCAGTATGATTTCAACTCCAATGATCTTTAGATGATGGGAGCTCTGGTCCAGCCTATTCTGGTGATAAGATGGCACAGTGTTATTTTTGGAAGTTGAAGAGATGGAGAAAGATGGCTCTAGGGCTTAATCTTAGAAGTTTTATTTTTAAGAATGTAAACTTTGTTGAAGTAACTGAAAGATGAGGGGTAGAAGAACATTAAAGAGTATCTCAATTGAGAAACAGAGGTCCATATTTTGGGGACTCTTTTCTGGTTACTTTCATGAATATTGAAATATGATTTCAAAGGAAGTACAATCACTGATGAAAGAATCAGAGGTAAACATCCTGTATTGAATCAAAACTAATCAAGTCATTTATTACATCCATAAGATCACAAAACAGCAAGATAAAACCTACTATATATGCACACGTGCATATATAAATGCAAGAACATGTGGACAATAATGGTAAAAGGAGTTGTTCGATGATGAGATGGGTGGTATATAAATTTGATAATAAATAAAAATAAAATAAGACAATATAAAATACAAGTAACTAGATTAGGGGTCTTCAAACGTAACAGCTTTAAGACTTGTGGACTTCAACTCCGAGAATTCTTCCTCCAGTCATGTTAGCTCAGGAATTCTGGGAGCTGGAAGTCCACAAGTCTGAAACTTGCCAAGTTTGAAGACCCTTGAACTAGATCAAAGATAAAATCTTCAGTTATAAAATGAACAAAAAAGGTACAAAACTGGTTTCCCACCTCGCAAAATCCACTTGATTTCTTACCAGACACAAGAAGGAAGAAATAAAATTTACAGTCTGCTCTCCTCTTGAAGGTTTTTTCAGAATGGTGTAGATGAGGGTCAACCAAGAGCCTTTGTAGAGAGAACAAAACAGCATATGGCTCAGAGACTTTATTGAGGCACCCTTATGGACTATTTCTCTGATGTAGCCATCCGAGTGGCAAGATTGTCTATCTCAAGAGACCTCTGCTAGTGCATTGGAGTCTGCCCAACCATCATGTCAAAAGGCTAATTCCAACACTGCTCTTGAGATACTTGCATTTATAAATTTACAGTCTTTGCATGGAGGCCAAGTTGGGAGCCAGTATTTTGATGTGGAAGAACAGATGGCCAATCCAGATGGTTGTCCTCCGTTAGTTCAGTTGTCTATCACATGTGTAAAGGAGATTATTCACGTGTGATTTGAATATGCATAACTTTATGGTATGGCTTTAAATGATGCTGTTTTGCATTCTGAGTTGAGTTCTGGCAACTGCTCCATGACTTGTATCGGAGAAGTAATTCACCAACATAGGCACAGCTCTAGTATAACCAGACACACTTGCATATGGCAAGCTTCTAAAAAAATAAAGTTTACTTCAAGTTCATGAACAAAAAATGCCAGTTGTTGCTGATGTTCTTATCAAATCAGTGGCGGTATGCTACCGGTTCAGCCCGGTTTCACCAAACCGGTAGCAAAAAAAGCCTCCGATGATCAACTGAGAGGAGAAAGAAGAGAAAAGTGAAGGATTGGCCCTCCCACTTGCCCCTGCACTTTTCTCTTCTTTATCCTCTTAGCTGCTTGGTACTGCAGGCCTCAGTTGGTGTGTGGAAAGCTGTGCATGCCATACCGGTAGTGGAACAGGTAAGATGCCACTGCTGTATCATATATTCTAAAACCATTTCTCTCAAAGAAGGCTTGGGAGGATTAGGGAAATTCTGGGGGGAAAAATAAGATCTAGTTAAACAAAATAGTTTAATACAACATTTAAATTTGTCAGATGAACAAGAAGTCCTAAAATGCCATTAAAAAAATTAAACATGTGGCAAACATACCCAGTCTCTTCTCATACTCTAAAGCCTCCTAAAGTGGATTCTAATCTGATGTCCCGTTATTTGTTTCATATTTCTTATTAAGAACTCTGTTCTGATTGCTAACAATTTTAGGTGCTCCTAAAAAGTGTGTAATACAGATGTTTCTAGAAGGATAAGTGGAGTCCTTGGTGTTCTCTGAACTTGGTTATTTGCTTGCAGATGTGTCATAACCAGACTAGATAATGTCATCAGTGTTAAAGCTGTAGCTTGCCCTGCCAGCGTTGGCTGGGATGTGGTTTTCTCCTTGGTAGTTCCTTGATTAGGAATTGTTTCCTGCTAGATTATTTGTCTGGTGTTAATCCCATTTTATCTGGGTGTTGGTGGTGGACAGGATGTGTCCTGGTCCTTTTATTTCCTTTCTAGCTTTTTAAATTGTCTCTTTGATTTATCTCTATGTGTCTACTGATGGATGATTTGTCTGAATGCCAAACTTCCAGGAATTCACCAGCATTTTTAATTTAGATAGGATGCTCACAGTTTCTCATTTTAAACAGTAGTCAACCTGTCAATTGTGTTGTGAGATTAACAAGTTTTCATATCTTTTGATTACTAATTGGTGTTCCTGGATCTTCTCTGCTGGTTTTCTGTCTGTCATACACAGTGGCTGTTACAGTCCTTACACGGTAGGTCATAGTTTACTCCTATTTTTAATTCTTGGCAGTGGAGGGATTCAAAAATTTTACTACCAGTTGTGTGGGCATGGCTTGGTGGGTGTGGTGTGGTGTGGCTTGGTGGGCATGGCTTGGTGGGGTGTGGTAGGGGAAGGATACTGTAAAATCTCCATTACCTCCCTACTCCAGGGGGAAGGTTACTGCAAAATCCCATTCCCTCCCTACCCCACTAACCTGCTTTCCAGCTCCGTTCTCCTGTGCAGGCCAACAAAAGAAGACCCAGCCGATCAGCAGGGACTTGGGAGTCAGAGAATAGATGGGGGCAGGGCCAGTCGGATGTGGTATTTGCTGGTTCTCCGACCTACTCAAAATGTCCACTGACGGTTCTCCAGAACTGGTCAAAACTTGCTGAATATCACCTCTGATTCTTGGGCTATTAGGTCTTTTGGTTTACCTAAGATGTTTCAAGTTGGTTTATTTGCTATGGTGATGCTGTATGTTTATAATAGTCTGTTGGTTATTTCTGGTATGTTTTTGATGTATAGTAGTGTTATCATTTTCACAGCTTAAATTGGTTACACTGCAGTGAATTGAGTGGTTAGATACCTTTTGATAAACTTATCTGGGTATCCATTTTGTTGGAAGATGGTATATAGAAGTTCTGGTTCCTTTTTATGTTGTTCAGGGTTATGGCAGTACATTTGTATTTCTCTGAATAATACTCTTACACCGTTCCTCTTGTGGCAGGTTGTATTATAACTTTAGTAGTAAAAGATTTGGCCAGTGTGGGTGGTTTTACGCTTGTGTTTCTAATTTGCTGTCATTTTCTCTGCTGGTAAAGATATCCAGGAAGTGTGGTGTTGTTTTCTCCTTCCCTTGTGACTTTTAATTCTTCAAAGATGTTGTTGTTTCTTGTGTCTCCCCTAGTTGTTCATTTTTTTATTCTGACAAAGATGTCGTCTATATACTGGATCCAGATTTTTGGTTGTATGTGTGGGAATGTTATAATCTCTGCTGCGAGTCCTGAGAATGGTAATCTCATGGTTGTTCCTCTCATTTGTTGATATATTTGTCCACAAAACTTAAAGTAAGTTGTGAGCCAGAGGATGATGAAATCTATTATTCTAGATCAGCGGTGTCAAACTCACAGTGACATGTCATCACGTGACGTATCACAACTTTTTTTTACCTTCGCTAAACTGAGGTGGGTGTGACAAGCGTATGACGCATCCAGGCTGAGGGCCACGAGTTTGAAACCCCTGTTCTAGGTGGACAAATATAGCAGAATGACAATGATAAGCAGAAAAGTAGACTCCAAAGGTCATTGCCAAAGAAAGCTACACAAACTTTAACTATTAACACCCAACTGATCGTGGAAAGCAACAATTTCTTATTAACATATTTTTATTTCATGAACTATTTTTACTGATACATACTAATGCTTTCATCATAAATGTGTTCCTTTAATCTGCATTTTATAGTTATCTTGACTGTTTGGGGTTGAATGGTAAGATATACGTTTAATAACTAAATAAACAATGCGGTGGACTGGAGTAGAAAAGATGGAGGACAAGATAGAAAAGTTTATTTTAAACTCTGTGGGGGGTGGCAATAAAACAGGGTTGATAATAATAATAGAAATAAAAATGTAATGTGGATTTGATGTAATTTTGCTATTTTTAATTTTAAAATGTAATTTAATTCTTTGTAATTTAAAATAATGCAAAAAGCAATTAGAAATGAGCTTGAAGAAAAATTAAATACTGATTATCTAATTATTAGCATGTATAAATTTGAGGGAAGAAGTTCATTTTGCTTGAAAGTAGTCTGCTTTGAAAATGTACTTAATTCCACAGCTTTAAAATTAGCTTAGAAACTTGTGCTATCTTTACCCTGGAAGTTGGGTGATAATTCAACTCCCTCTCTTTCTTCCTTCCCTGTCTCTGGGAATTTCTGCTCTAAGCTATGTACGTTTTTATACTGTTAGACTATTTGGAGGTGTTTCTACAAGCAGTCTTCTACTTTAAAGTCCCTGTTATCTACTTTATGCATATGAAATGTACAAGAGCCATATGGCTTCCCATAAAATAATATGAATTAATATCAACATTTTATCCTGCTCCCATGTACCACTCCCAGTCAATGGTAGCCTAACTGCCATTGCTTAGATTAGTACCTGGATTACCAAATAAATCCAAGGGTATAAACTAATTTAATTAATTTAATTTATTGGATTTTTGAAGTCATACAATTCAAAGCAACTCTGGGTCAAATAAAATTCTCAGGACTCATAGCAGAGACTATAATGCAGTATCTAGAAATGGTTGTGTTCCTACATATACAACCAACAGTATGGAACCATTGTGTAGACATCTTTCTCATAATAAAAAGGATCAACTAGAAGAGGCACATGAAACAATCAACATCATCTTCAAAGAATTAAAAGTCACAAGGTAAGGAGAAAACAATCACACATTACATTTCCTGGATAGCCTTACCAGCAGAGGAAATTATGGCAAATTAGAAACAAAAGTATATTGAAAACCACGCACACTGGCCAAGTGCTCCACCACAAATGTTGACCATGACTCCCATGCCTCCTCCTCATCTGATTCGGCTTCTGGAGGGGCCGGCAACCGGCAGCCGACATGCCACAACACAGAGGGTTACAGAAGGCCGTCGCATCCAGAAATGGAGCTCAGGAGCCCCTTTTCATTGGCAGAGTTCTCAGGCCGCCACAGGTGTCCCCAACACAACTGACACAAAGCTGGCCATGCCCAGCTTGAGGTCAAACACAACTCTGATGTGGCCCTCAGTTAAATCAAGTTTGACACCCCTGCTAGTCTAGGCTAATGTTTCTTAACCTTAGCAACTTTAAAATATGTGGACTTCAACTCCCAGAATTCCCCAGCCAGTAATGGATGGAACAGGAAACTGTAAAATCTGGTCATCAGAAATATGTAACAGTAACCCTTTCCATGCTTTGTGCTATGAAACAAAAAAACCACCCCTCTCTAGAATTAGTCTAATGGTTTAACTTTTTAATTAAACTTTAAAAATCTTTAATTAAATACCTAAATTGGAAATAACTACTTTAGTTTAAATTGACTTTAGATTGCAGGAGGCATCTTGAGTGATCTGGAAAGTTACAAAGAGCAATAAATTATGTTTAGACCCTTTAATTGGTGCCATTAACATTTTTTTCATTATCTAGACAAGAAATCCAGGAACAAAGGGCTGCAGGTTAAAACAGAATCTGGTCCTAGTAATTAGAAAATACCAAGTCTGGTTTCTCTCTCTCTCTTTCTCTCCTTCCTTCCTTCTTTCCTTCTCTTCCTCCCTCCCTCCTTCCTTCCTCTGACCTTGATTACAAAAACATTAAATATTTGCATACAATATACCAACAAACCTCTATGCACCCATACAGTTCTGAGGTTATCAGAAAATTGGTTCTTCTTTGATTAATGGGCATTATTTGACTCACCTCTTCCACTATTGCAAAAGCACGTGTTTAATATCATGGTATGTAAGACCATTTTGAAAACAATTATAAAATAGATAGAATGAATAGAACTCTTTATTGGCCAAGTGTGAAATCGATCAACAACACAGTGATGGTTATGAAAACTTCATGCGTAGCAGAAAGCATCCTTAACAGAAGTTGCAACACAAGATTCCGAGACAAAAAGATCTTCAGAGAGGACAGGGATGCTTAAGTAGATGGGAACTCTTTAAAGCCCCAGATATTTATTGAGCTATTTGTTATTTATTTCAGGATCTCACAATTCCTACCTGCTAGCTCCACTCACTTGTCAAAGACTGAACTTGGAATGTGGATGTTCCCATTTCATTTCAATAAATTGTACCTCCCAGAGGGACTGCATTTTTCAGTAAGAATGTTGGCATCATTATGCAACACTGCTTGTTTGATCTGCACATAGTAAGAGAAAAATGGGAACTTTGAGGTCTTCTAGTCCAACCCTGCTTCTCTCCTTGATTAGTTTTCCATCCATTGCTTCTTGTCCTGCCTTCAAGTGTTTTGAAGAATAGTTTGACTCCCTCTTCTCTGTAGCAGCCCCTTAGATATTGGAACTATGCTATTATGTCACCCCTAGTCCTCCTTTTCATTAAACTAGACATACTCAATTCCTGCAACCATTCTTCATACGTTTCAGCCTCCAGTCTCTCAAGCATCTTTGAGGCTCTTCTCTGCACACTTTCTGGCTACAAGCTGGTATCTTAACAGGCTGACAAACTTAATTCTGAGTGAGGGAAACATTACATGTTAAGCAGTAAAATGAGAGAAAATGAACCCTTTCAGAGTATGTCTTCCTGAATGGAAAGACAATTTCATATTTTTTTTAAAAAAAAACACAATTAAATAATAAGAATAATGATCCCACCATAAGCTACAATAAATGCTATTTATTCAATATGTAGGCTTAGTATCTGTTGAGGGAAGCTGAATTAGAAGAAGATGAGCAAGAGAAACGAAACCAATAACCTATGCTTTGTTGGTGACATTACTCTGACATGCAATGATCTGAAAGTTCCAGTGATAAATGTGGAAAGCAAAATGGGGGGAAAAAGGAATTGTGACAAAGATCAAATAAGAGTCTTCCCGGAGCTGGGTTGATTCAAACTGAAATAAAATTAAGAAAAACAAACAAACAAATGATAATACATAAATCATTCTTAAAAACTGACAGTGAACATATTGAAGTGGTGACTAACTTCTGCTTTTTAGGATCAACTATTGTAAGTAAGAACCTAAATTCAAGGAATACTTTGTAGATTAGCGCTTGGTAGAGTAGCCATGAAGTCCTTGGAAAATTATTTGGAGGGAATAACAGATAACAGAGTAACAGATTATCAGAGTTGGAAGGGACCTTGTAGGTCATCTAATGCAACCCCCCCACCCCCAGCCCAAGCAGGAGACCCTACACCAAGGTCTTCAAACTTGGAAAGTTTAAGACTTGTGGACTTCAACTCCCAGATTTCCTGAGCTAACATGACTGGAGGAGGAATTCTGGGAGTTGAAGTCCACAAGTCTTAAAGCTGTCAAGTTTGAAGACCCCTGCCCTACACTATTTCTGACAGATGGCAGTCCAGTCTCTTCTTGAAAGCTCCCAGTGATGAAGCTCCCACAACTTCTGAAGGCAAACTATAATATTACTATTGTAATGTTACTATACCAATAAAAACAATTACAATCATGCAGGCAATCGAATTTCTGGAGACATGTTATGGAAGTGAAAGTTTGAAGAAGCAGAAAAAGTATTAACGTTTTTAAAACTGGTGGGAACTCTGGGGAACACCATGGACAGCCCAAAAAATCAAATAAGTGCTAGAACAAATAAAAAGCAATTGTTAGAATAAATCAATCCAGAGTTCTCTCTCAAGGTACAAATACCCAAGTTGAAATTATTATATTTTGGATATATTATGAAAAGACCTAGTTCTCCGGAGAAATCTATAATGCTTGGAATTGTAGAAAGAAAGAGAAAAGGAAGGCAACAAGGAATAAGGACTTGTTTATAATAGCAAAAAAGATGAACCATTGAATAATTTGAAGGACAAGGTTGGGGACAGAGTATCTTGGAAATAAATACAGGAAGTCCCTGACTTACAACAGTTATTTAGTTCAAAGTTACAATGGCACTGAAAAAAAAGTGACTTATGACCATTTTTCACACTTACATCTATTGTAGCATCCTCATGGTCACATCATTTACATTCGGATGCCTAACAACTGACTCATATTTATGACAGTTGCAGGATCCTGGGGTCATGTGATCATCTTTTGCAACCCTCTGACAAGCAAAGTCAATGAGGAAGCCAGATTCACTAAACAAGCATGTTACTAATTTAACAGTCGCAGTGTTTCACTTAAATGTGGAGAGAAAAGGTCGTAAAATGGGGTAAAACTCACAAATTTCTCAACAATTAACAAATTAGCAACATAAATTCTGGTCTCCATTATGGTCATAAATTGAGAACTACATGAGTAGATAGATAGATGATAGATAGATAGATAGATAGATAGATAGATAGATAGATAGATAGATAGATAGATACTGTGAACTCCAAATAGGTGTCAGGAAGGGCATCCAGCCAGTAAATGCACTGCTCCATCCAGTTGCCCTGATAGTGTATGTGTGAATGTATGTATGTGTGTAATTAATATATATATATATATATATATATTTGTTTTCTGAGGTTCTCGCGGGTATTTGTATGTGGATCTTTGGTTGTTCGGGTTTTCTCCCGCGTAAGATTCAAAGTATCTAGGCTACGTTTCGATGAAGTCTCATTCATCATC
>NW_020769341.1:10038379-10095675 GCF_900518735.1 Pseudonaja textilis
GGTATTTTCCCACGTCATTGTAGTTGTGCTTTTAAAGTTGTAGCAACGTTTCGGCAGAATCTCATCTGCCATCATCAGGCTTCTGTATAGTGTTCATCTGAAAATATATATATATTTTCATAGATTTTCACAGGTACAGGTATGTAGGTCTAGGTGTGTTTGGGTCTTTTCCTGTGTAAGATTAAGAGTATCTTGGCGACGTTTCGATGAGGTCCCACTTGCCATCCTCAGGCTGGTGCTTTCGGCTTCGTGCCAGTGCAAGCAGTGTGTGATCGGAGCTGCCGTCTCTCTATAAATACTGGTGGGGGGGGCTGGTGTGCTGGGCTGGTTGGCCACGCTGCTGCCTCTTGATCGGTTGATGGAGTTGATGTTGGTATAATGGGCTATGTGATGGCCTTGTGAGTTTTGTTGTGGAGATACCCTGGATCTTGTGCTGAAATCTCCTGGGTTGTTTGTTTTGTAGTGATCTTTTTTCCATTAGCCTCTTGTGTTTTAACGGCTTGTGTAATGGGTTGTGTGATGGGCTTGCGAATTCTTTTGTTGTGGTATCATGGGTCCTGCGTTGTAATCTCCTGGGTCATTTGTGTTTTGATCTCTTTTCCATTAGACTCCTGTATAGTAACAGCTTGGGTAATGGGTTGTGTGATGACCTTGTGAGACTTATTGCTGTGATATCCTGGGTCATTTGCTGTGTTGCAACTTCTTGAGTTCTTGTGGTGTAATTTCCTGAGTTTTCTGATGTGATATCCTGAGCAGGTGGCTGTGATGTAGCATTCTGGGTTTTCAACTGGCTTTGAGTTTGGGGTCCGGGTCTGTGTTCTTGGCGTTTGTCAGCTTGTTCAGTTTCGGAGTTGGGGGGTGTGACAGCTGGTGAGGCAGCCGTGGTCTGTTTTCTGGATGGTGGTTGTCCTTCATTTATAGATGGGCTTGGGCCTGGGTCTGATGAGGGGGATTGGTGGTGGTGTCCCGTGTTGTTTTGGGTCTGGTGTTGGTTTTTGTGTCTGGGACTCATCTGTTGGTGAGGGCTAGCTTCCAGATGTCTGGTAGGCGGGAGGTATTGTCCCGTCTATTCATGTTATGGGGGTGTTTCTCTATCTTGATGGCTTCCCTGATTATTCTCTTGCTGGAGTGTTCAGTGTTGGATATTAATTTGGTTCCTTCAAAATTAATTTCATGTCCTGTGACTTTAAGGTGCTGGAAGAGGGAGGAAGTATTTTCTTCTCTTCTGACTGCGTTTTTGTGTTCTGCAATGCATGCATTTATTCTCCTGTTGATTTGTCCAATGTATGTGGCTGGGCAATTGTTGCATGGTATTTCATAAACTCCTTGGTTTTCTAGCTGGATCTTGTCTTTGGGGTTTCTTAGGATGTTGGCTATGTTTTGGTCAGTGCCGAAGGCTGTCTTGATATTATGTTTGTGGAGAATTTTGATGATTTTGTCTGTGGTGCCTTTGATGTATGGGAGGAGTGCGATACTGTTGTCTTGTTCTGTGTCTTGGTTTTTGGCGGGTATCTGTTTTCAGATTAGATTGGTGATAGTGTTTCTTTGGAATCCGTTGGAAATTAATACGTTAGTGAGGGTATGTAGTTCTGTTCTTAGGTGGTCTTTGTCAACTAGGCGTTGGTTTTGGAGATGAAGGTCTTGGCTACAGAGTTGATCTGTGCAGGGTGGTAATGGAATTGTGCATTTAGGTAGCAGTTGGTGTGTGTTTTTTTCCGGTAGATGGTGTGTCCTAGGGAGCCATTGGGTTTTTTGTAAATTAGGATGTCCAGGAAGGGAAGTTGGTTGTTGGTTTCTGTTTCCATGGTGAATTGTATTTTGGGGTGTAGGTTGTTAAGATGTGTGAGGAAGTTGTCCAGTTTTTCTGTCCCATGTGGCCAAATTATGAAAGTGTCATCTACATACCTGAGCCAGAGTTTGGGTTTATGTTCGGATTTGTCTAGAGCATTGGTTTCAAAGTGTTCCATGTATAGGTTAGCGATGATGGGTGAGAGGGGTGATCCCATTATACCAACATCAACTCCATCAACCAATCAAGAGGCAGCAGCGTGGCCAACCAGCACAGCACACCAGCCCCCACTACCAGTATTTATAGAGAGACGGCAGCTCCAATCACACACTGCTTGCACTGGCACAAAGCCGAAAGCACCAGCCTGAGGATGGCGAGTGGGACCTCATCGAAACATCACCAAGATACTCTTAATCTTACACGGGAAAAGACCTGAACACACCTTGACCTACATACATACATACATACATACGTACGTACATACATACGTACAGATAGATACTACGCAGGCATCACATCAAGACTGCCTTCAAAACAGACAGAAAAATAGCAGCCATCCTTAGAAACCCCAAAGATAAAATTGACCTGGAAAACCAAGGCATATACGAAATCCCCTGTGCATCATGCCCGGCCACATACATTGGTCAGACCAATAGAAGAATTAGTACCCACCTGGATGAACACAAAAATGCAGTAAAAAAAACTGGAACACACTTCCTCACTAGTCCAACACATGAAAGCCACAGGTCATAGTATCAACTTCAATGGCACCAAAACCCTAGCCACTATAGAAAACCCCAGCCACAGAACTATCAGAGAAGCCATAGAGATTGAAAAAAGACCTGAAAGCATGAATAGAAGAGATGATTCCACCAGACTGTCAATTATTTGGAAGCCTGCAGTCACAAACAAAAAAATCTCCACACCACTAGCCAGGCAAACACCTGGGCACAAACAGATCCCCCCTGATATCTCCAGCTCAAACACATCCCAACCAGGCACCCAGATGAAACCTAGCTTCCTAACAAATGATAGCCATCCATTTACTTGGAGCCAAGCTGCACTAAAAGCCTCCAATACAGGAACACAATGTTGCCAGCCAATCAAGATACAAAAAGAGCCACAAAACAGACAGAAGATATTAGAAACACCAATCAAGCAGAACACAGCAAACTCCAAGACCAATAAACACAGACCAAGACTCCCAACCAATCAGGATGAAGAAAAAAACATTCTGGCACAGCAGTAGGCTAGCACCAAATTTAAAACTGAAACAACTGTAAAAGTCTGACTCACAGACGAACACAATACAGAAGCCTGATGATGGCAGATGAGATTCTGCCGAAATGTTGCTACAACTTTAAAAGCACAACTACAATGACGTGGGAAAATACCCGAACAAAGCTGAATGCCATATATACATACATACATACATACATACATACATACATACGCTAAGGGTTGACACTGATTTCATGGCCTACAATCATAATAAGAATTGACATTGTATAACTACAACCTTAAATAGTTGAAATGAAGCACCACCAAATGCTACTGAAAACTCTCAACTCATTACTTACCTACTATTTCAAGAACACATTCAATTACTTGCATACTATTTCAAGAACACTATAGTTATTGACCAAGAACCCTTCTGGCTGGACAGAATGATCACGTTGAGATTTCACATCTTTAATCCTGAAATGGCTCTCAATTGCTCCATAAGAAGTGACTAAATCATCATCGCAGTTGCATATATTAAGAGATTGCATGCATTAAACATTACGAAGAAACAGCCAGCTAGTAATTATGAGGTCTCCTATTATGCAGAGGGTAATTAGGAGAACAAACTCCTGGTGGACTACAATGGTAAACAACCAAAGCTAACATTATACACTGGACTGGTGGTGTGTATGAATCCGATTTTAATGCATTGTTCTATAATTAGTTAGATCAGCCCAGAAGAGGTTTCTAAGCCAAACATAATTAGCCTGACTAATTGTTTGACTGACTTCAAAACTTTCCAGAAAACATATAGGCCCACTTATTATGTCAAATAAGTGTGTGCATTTCTGTGAATTATCGTGGGTCAGAGTCACAAGAATGATTTATGCTCAAATCACCTTTCACTAAAATTGGAAGCAGCTTGACATCCATTTGTAGCTGACTCCTATGGGTTATTTATTATTTATAATTTTAATTATAAATAAATAGCTTTAAGCATCCACTATTATTCATTAATAATTACATTGGATCCCAAAGTTAACACAGTAGCTAGCCTAACTGCATTCGATAAGAACTACGCAATTGTGACTTACTATCACAACTGAGCCCAAAATTTCTGTGGCTAAGAGAGGCAGTCATTAAGTGAGTTTTGCCCCATTTGACAACCTTTTGTTGTGGCTTGTCAGCCGTCGGCATCTCCAGCAGGCAAATCAGAGAAGGAGGAAGAGGCGTGGGAGTCAGGGTCAGCATCAAGGCAACCTCAGAGCTCTGAGGGGGAAGAGGGAATGGAGCTGGCAGAGAGAGAGAGGGGGAGGGAGGGAGGGAGGGAGGGAGAGAGAGGCAGAGCCTGGGCCATCTGTCAGCCCTCAGATGGAGAATCAACAGCCCCCAGGTCTAGAGGTGGCTGATGAGGAAGAAGAGGAACAGCTGGGTCCAGTGCCTGACAGCCGGATGCACAGAAGGCAGAGGAGAGGAGAGCAGTGGAAATCTATGGGTCGATCCTAGGGAAGGAAGAGCCACTGCTGCTAGCAAGGCCCCACCCTAGCTGTGGGGATAAAAGGCAGGGGGTGGAAGTGAATAGGTGTGGTAGACAATTATTCATCTTCCAGCTTGATGGACTTGTTAGCCTGTGAGAGAAACTTTTTGCCAGGGTTGCCGGCATTCCTAATAAAGGAATCTTTTGAGTTCACGTCAGAGGGTTTGTTGTGTTTGGGGATCTGGGTCAGAACACCTTTCTTGCCGCAAATGTTAAGTGAATCACTGTGAATGTTATGTTAATCACACAGTCATTAAGCGCATCTGGCTTCCCCCATTGACTTTGCTGGTCTGGGAAGGTTACAAAGGCTGATCACATGACCCCAGGACACTGCAGTTGACATAAATGCAGGCCAGTTGCCAAGTGCCCAAATTTTAATCACATGACCATGGGGACACTGTGATGGTTCTAAGTAAAAAAACTGATCATTAGTCACTTTTGTCAGTGCCGTTGTGACTTCAATTAGTCACTGAACGAATGGCTATAAGTTGAGGACTACCTGTATTCTTAAATATAATATGTATAGGATTGCAAAATATGGTTCTATCATTGGAAGGCACTTTATACAGCCTGGAGAACCAATTTGACCTCTCTTGCTTATGGTCTATGAACTGATACGAGACAGCAAAGAAAGAGACAGACAGAATCGAGTGTCTATGAAGATTCTCAGTCATCCAGGTCATGCTTGTCCCAAAGGTGTTTTTTCTTAAGATGCAGTCCAGTTGCCTCTTGAAAAATCACCGTTGGGATGAACTGGAGTGGAATGGAAAAGGGTGGACTGGAATAGAGAATGGAATGGAATGATGGGACCTTGGAGATCTTCTATCTCGTCCAATCCCCTGCTCAGGCATTTTAGACAAATGGTCGTCCAATCTCTTCTTTAAAATTTCTAGCGTTGCAGCATTTACGATTTCTGGAGGCAAGTCATTCCACTGATTAATTGTTCTGTCAGGAAATTTCTCCTTAGTTCTAGGTTGCTCCTATCCTTGATTAGTTTCCACCCATTGCTTCTTGTCCTGCCCTCAGGTGCTTTGGAGAATAGCTTGACTCCCTCTTCTTTGTGGCAGCCTCTGAGATATTAGAACACTGCTATCCTGTCTCCCCTAGTCCTCCTTTTCATTAAACTATACATATCCAATTCCAGGAACTTTTGCAGTAGAGTAGAGTAGAGTAGAGTAGAGTAGAGTAGAGTAGAGTAGTTTATTTGGTCATGTGTGATTAAAATAGTCTACTCTACTCTATTCTACTGTCCAGTGGTGGCTGGAATTGTCTTTGGTTCAGAAGCTTTCACTGTACATGCAAACAACATAGTAATAATAACCATAGTAATGATACCAATAAAAGGAGGTAGTAGAAAAGATGAGAAAGATAATAGTAATACAGCCATACTATGTGGGTAAATATACTTAGATGTGCTACTGGTCATATCAATGATTAGTTGCAGGAGAGCTGGATCATGAAGTAACAATATAGCCACTCTGCAGGTGCACAGAAATGCCTTTTGTGCAAGCAATATGTCCAATTGAGTTGGATCTTCTACCTCATTGATCCAAAGCACCTTATTGAGACAGAGAGCTGCAGATATGTGCAGCTCAGTTAAAACGCCTCATACTTTTTGCTCAGGGGTGGGATTCTACCACTTCGCACCTATTCGCTAGAACCAGTTGTTAACATTCTAAAGCAGTTCGGAGAACTGGTTGTTAGAAGAAATTACTGGCCTAATCCTGTAAGGAAGGCAGGAAGGAAACATTCTGGTGTTGCTTACAGAAACTGCCTCTCTGTTAACCCTTATTACATTCTTGGCAGGACTAGACTTCCTGTCTCAGGAACTCCTCTGGAGTATTTTCCCCCTCCTTTGATGGTACTTTGCTTGTGTGGAGTGACCATTCAAAGTTACAATGGCACTGAAAAAAGTGATATGACCGTTTTTCACATTTACGACTGTTGCAGCATCCCCACAGTCATGAGAGGCCAGGCGAGGAGATGCATGCCTCGATGTGAGTGATGTTGAGTTGGCCACATCCAGCCAATAACATGACCACCAAGCCATGCCTACCACCTAAGCCACGCCCACAGATCCGGTTGTTAAAAAATTTGAATCCCACCCCTGATTTTGCTCCATAGCACTACCTCAAAGAGTAGATCTATATTTATTCTTACTGAAGGTCTAATAGGTCTTTAGACTGCACAACTTTATTCTTTGCTGCTCTGTTTTTTAAAAGCATTTGTTTCTTTTCTCAAGCAAATAGATACCCGTTAAAAGTTTATTGCAGAATAAATAACACGTTAAACACAACTGTTCACCATTTTATGACTTTAGCTGTGTTTATGAGCTTTCTTTAAGGTTCCCTTATTGATTTTGTCTTCTCTTGAAACCATAAGGAAGGGACTTTATTCTGCACTGCAAAAAACAATTTGTTTATTATTTTTATTCAATATCTTTACTGCTTCCCAAGGAATCATATTTGAATAGCCATAAGGGCTTCTAATCTATTATCTCCTCTCTGGGATCTCCATGACTAGGTCTTCTCTTTTCCAGTCTTTGAAATGGATTCAAGAATCTCAGGATAATAAAATAACAGAGCTGGAAGGGACCTGGGAGGTCTTCTAGTCCAACCCACTGCTCAGGCAGGAAATCCTATACTACTTCAGGCAAATGGTTGTCCAATCTCTTCTAGTGTTGGAGCACCTACAACTTCTGGAGGTAAGCCGCTCCACGGATTAATGCTTCTAACTATCGGGGAATCTCTCCTTAGTTGTAGTTCATTTTTCTCCCTGATTAGTTTCTATCCATCTTGTCCTGAGTTCACATACTTTGGAGAATAGTTTGATCCCCTCTTTAAGTTTTGTATCTTTTTGATGTGATAAGGTTGCACCAAATATAATTCTTAGTTGAGGCATTTTGAAAGAGAGACAGAGTTAATTAACATCTTACTATATTTTGTAGTTGACCAACAGGACAAATACTGAAGGCTACAAGGAAGGTAAAGGTCAAGGTTCCCCTCACACATATGTGCTAGTCGTTTCCGGCTCTAAGTGGCGGTGTTCATCTTTGTTACAAAGCCAAAGAGCCAGTGCTGTCCGAAAATGTCTCCGTGGTCATGTGGCCGGCATGATTAAATGCCGAAGGCTGTTACCTTCCCACCAAAGTGGTCCCCATTTTTCTACTTGCATTTTTACATGCTTTCAAACTGCTAGGTTGGCAGAAGCTGGGACAAGTAACAGGAGCTCACTCCATTATGCAGTGCTAGGGATTCAAACTGCTGAACTTTCTGATCAACAAGCTCAGCGTCTTAGCCACTGAGAATTGTTAAGGGTTATCTAATAAAACAGAACCAAGAGTATCATGAAACAGGTTACAAACAGCCTAAAATACTATTGAAAGTTTGCTTCTTCACTGCAGTGGCGCAGTGGTTAGAGTGCAGTACTGCAGGCAATTTCTGCTGCCTGCTGGCTGCCTGCAATTTGGTAGTTCGAATCTCACCAGGCTCAAGGTGGACTCAGCCCTCCATCCTTCCGAGGTGGGTAAAATGAGGACCCAAATTGTTGGGGGCAATATTATGCTGATTCTGTAAACCGCTTAGAGGGGGCTGCAAAGCACTTTGAAGCAGTATATAAATCTAAGTGCCATTGCTATTAGAGATTCTTCCCCTTTGACATAAGTTATTATTGTAAGTTGGTATTCAAAGAATAAAATTAGGAGCAGCCCTAAATTACAGACCTGCATTGATATTTTTTTTAAGGGAGAAGAAGAATATTTTTTTTAAAAAAAAAACCTATCTCAGAAGATTAAAAACTAAGCAGATGCTAGACTGCAAGAACTTTGTCTCTCCGTCATTCCGTAGCATAATCCCTCTTGACAGCTGGATAACTGCAGGAGTTATGAGACACAGTGGTAGTGCAAATGAGACCATATCTGGAAGGCAATAAAACACCAGCTTTATACTTGAGTAAGCAGAATGGGGAGCTTAAGGCTCCAGCATTGGAATATCAATGGATACGAGCACTGTTTTTATGCAGGAGCATTTTGTCAGGTTACAGGCTACAGGTTGTGTAGAGCTTGATAGGAAATTCAGAAGAGAAGGGAGGGAGATGGAATTTTCATTAGATAGATAGAGAAATAGAGAGATCGATAGATGAATGGATGGAGGGAAGGAGGGAGAGACAGACAGACAGACATCAATAGATGGTCGATAAATGATAGATTGATAATGGATTGATAGATAGATGGTAGCTGGGTGGATGTGAAGGTAGGTAGGAGATAGATAAGACAGACAGACAGTCAGACACCAGTAGATGATTATTAGATAGATGATTGATAGATGATGGATTGATAGAGGATAGATGGGTGGATGGGTAGGTAGGTAGGAGATAGGGATAGATAGATAGATAGATAGATAGATAGATAGATAGATAGATAGATAGATAGATAGATAGACAAACAGACAGACAGACAGATAGTCAAGACAGACAGACAGACAGACAGCAGTAGATGATCGATAGATAGATGATCGATAGATGATGGATTGATAGATAGATGGTAGATGGGTGAGTAGGTAGGTAGGTAGGAGATGGATGGATGGATGGATTGATAGAACACTAAGATAACCAGATGAAACAAGTCAAATATATTAGAGTATTGTTTATATGCCAAAACTCAACTGAAGATGTTGGCGTTACATATGTACTCATCACTATTTAATTTCAGGGTAAATAATATAAACCATCTTTGAAAAGAGTTTTCCCATTACTATGATATCAACATTAAAAGGTTTAATTCCAGGTTAACCTAAAGCTAAGGCCTCAACTATCTTCCAAAGCTGTTCTTCATGAAATGAGATGAAGCAGATGGGTAAAAGAGAGAACAAACTTTCAAGGTGTGTTCCAGATTGAGGACATTTCTGCAAAGAAGAAAATCCTATATTTAAATTGGCAGAAATTATATCTAGATTTCACATCTATTCTCTGCATATTCTTCATACTACAACCCCACTCCTCCCATGTTATTCCAATATTTGCAGGGTGAGTAAGCTAAATAAAGTCAAATATTTGTCCCTACTGCTTGGTGATGCCTCTAACAAGAGTCTCCAAACTTGGCAACTTTATATGAGTCTCCAAACTTGGCAACTTTACAATCCGTGGGCTTCCCAGAAATCTGCTAGCTGAGGAATTCTGGGAGTTGAAGTGCACAAGTCTTAAAGTTGCCAAGTTTGGAGACCCCTGCTCTAGAGGATTAAAAATTTCAGAAAAGAGCATTCATTTTGTTAAGGCTCTCAGAAAATATAAATCTGTACCCAATGGATGTTCTTCCTTCTACCTCTTGCAGGTAGAACAGCTTATCACATGGTTGTATGTACAGTGACAAGACAATGATGTTTCTTTCACTAGTTTATTTATTGATTTAATTTGATTTGATTTGTCAATTGCTTACAAGGTAATAGGTATAAGGATAAGCATAGTTATGAATACAAGAAATGAGTACATATAAGAAAAATAAAATAAACAATAGGACAGGGATGGTAGGCACGTTGGTGTACTTATGCACGTCCCCTACAGACCTCTTAGGAAAGGAGTGAGGTCAATTGTAGACAGTCTAAGGTTAAAGTTTTGGGGGTTTGGGGAGGAAACCACAGAGTCAGGTAGAGTATTCCAGACATTGACCACTCTGTTGCTGAAGTCGTATTTCCTGCAATCAAGTTTGGTGCAGTTAACCTTGAGTTTGTATCTATTGTTTGCTCTTGTATTGTTATGGTTGAAGCTAAAGTATTCATTGACCGGTAGGACATTGCAATGTATGATTTTATATACTGAGATCAGACCGAAGACGGCATAGTTCTAGGTTTTCTAGGTCTAGAATTTTAAGTCTGGTGGCATAAGGTATTCTGCAATGAGTAGAGGAGTGTGGAACTCTATTTGTGAAATATTTCTGGACTTACTCAACTGTGTTAATATCAGATATGTAATGTGAGTTCCAGACTGATGAGCTGTATTCAAGTATTGGTCTGGCAAATGTTTTGTATGCTCTAGTTAGTAGTGTGATATTACCAGAGAAAAAGCTACGTAGGATTGGGTTAACAACTCTTAATGCCTATTTGGTTTGTAGTTATAGTGGGCTCTAATGATACTTAGGTCATTAGAGATGAGTATTCCAAGGTCCTTTGCAGAGTTTGGATCATCAACAAGGTCTTGACTATTCAGCTTTTTTTTTTTTTGCCAGATCCCATCACATCTTAAAGATAGTAGTCAATTGATCAACTTCTTGATCAATACTCCATCTAATCAATACTCTAATCAATACTCCATCCCTATCTAAAGACTTCTTGGGGTTAACTCTTCCAGTAAACTGGAACAGGCATGACTTTTAATAATAATCAGAGATTAGCCTAGTTAAGGGAAAGCATTAACAGCTTATTAGCATCAGATTCTTTTATTATCTTGCTGAAAATAATCTTTTTTTCATAGTAGGGGTTACTGGGTCTAAGGCAAAGATATTAAGGAGAATAATCAAATTCATTGCTTAGAAGAGAACATAACTTGATTGTACTGGAAAAAATCATTTTTTTAAAGAACAAGGCTCCTACTTCTCAAACTATAGAAATAAATGTCCTGATTGATGAATAAAAGTTTCCCTTTTTGACAGGGACAAGAGTAGTCCGTTGCTTTGATATTGGGGGGGGTAAATATATCACTTTTTAAAAAAATTGTTTAATTGGTATGTTTTTCTTTTAAAGAACATAAAAATTCCGTGTCTATCTGAACAGTGTGTTGTCTGGGCACAATTAATTTTAAGTAAAGATACAACAATAACCAAAGTCATACCAGTAACCTTAATAAACATATCAATATGAATCACAACATAATAATATAATTAGTTTATCCATCTTGCAAAATTTTCACTACAAGTTCTTATTATCTTTTAAAATTCTGTTTATTTTCTAACCTCTGTTTCTGTTTACCTCTGAGGTAAATATATCACTTTTTATCAGAGCATACTAGAAAGGAGGTACATGTAAGTCTAAATTTATCTACTTCATATTCTGCTTTGCTGGGTAGATTTTTGCTCATTTTATGTCTGCATTTTAAATACATTATCCTAAGCTGGCCGAGGAATTCTGGGAGCTGAAGTCCATGCTGTCTTGACATTAATAAGGTTGAGAAACACTGATCTGGACAAACATTTTATGGGCTACTTTCCTTCTAAACTTACTTTTGAACGTACACTAGGGCGGTGTTTCCTTTCATAGCAAAAATTCTGTGTCCACTGCCTATTCCCTATAGAAATTGATCCTCTTTTGCCACCGTTCCCAAAATGACCATGTGCTCTCCAGCTACTCCTAAGAATGGCTGCTTTCCCAGGTATTTTCTGATATAAATCAAGAATATATATGAGGTAATCTGAACATTTGACACAGTGGTGGTATTCAATTTTTTTTACTACTAAAAGGCATGGGATTATTAATTCACAGAAAAACTACTTTCCAAATGCATACCTTTCCTTTATTAAATTGCACCGGATTCAGGTCAAGAATGGAGAATTTGTATCTCTC
Organism: Pseudonaja textilis; assembly: GCF_900518735.1. Next base: position 10,050,477 of record NW_020769341.1, read on the forward strand.
CAGATGTTGAACTCTAATTCTTATTTCCTCTAACGAAGACTAGCTGCCCTTCTACTTTATCAACATCTGGAATGCCACAGCATCTCTCCACATCTGCTCTCAATATAAAACAGATGCTAACATTCCAGCATCACTACCTTTTAATATCAAACTTTGACAATTTGACAAATTGGCATATCTTCCTCCTTGCAGTGAAATATTACTGATTTCTCTTTGCACTGATCTTCACCTGCTTTGTTTCAATCAATTCTTAGGGATGGGAACTCCTTTAGGAACGACTGTCTTGCTACGAATCAGTACCAACCGGTCAGCCATCTGCTGCTATAATTCCATTTTTCAACACATCCCTTCATGCTTTGAAGAGGCTCAGTAAATGTAGATGAAGTTTATCCAATATACAACCACTAGAGGGCATTTCAAGACCAAGTTATGCAAATAAAAGATTCCAATTTCATCCAAGAAGCTAACATTTAAAGATTTGCGACAAAAAAAAGTTTTCCCCATAGGGTCTAGCATTTTCACTTGCCAATGAATGAATATTTGAGCCAATTATTTTTAAATCTGTCACCTGCAGGAGCAATATTTTCAGCTGAAAACATCACCATTTCTTTCTTAAGATATGTTTTAAACTAGACATATAATATACCCTGGCATTCTTTATGCATTCCATGCATAAATCCATGTATAAATTTTAGCTATTTAAAATGATTTCCAATGGAAAACATGGATTTAAAAAAAGCCTAACTTGCAATAATATAATGATTTTTCATTGTACTTTTGATTTGCCTGTTACATTTGTTTTTCAACTGATGCATACCTAAAGTACTTTCAGGTTGTTGTTTTTCTCCTAGTTTAAATTCCAACATTTGAAATGTTTAATTGATTGTGGAATTTTATTCTTTTGAGTCTACTATATCTTCAATGTAGATGTTTAACGCTCCAGTATAAAAAGTTGATATGAAAAGCAAACACAAACACTAATATAGAGAGTCCCAAAGATGCTTTTTCCAGGAGGTAACTGGACTTTCTTTTTTATTTTCTTTTGAAGACGTTTCACTTCTCATCCAAGAAGCTTCTTCAGCTCTGTCGGGACAGAATTTCTACAGACTGATCAGTGGTGGAATTCAAAAAGTTTTACCATCAGTTCAGTGGGTGTGGCTTGGTGGGCGCGCTTTGTATGCATGCACACACTTTGCATGTGTCCGTGTGCCAAACACGCATTTTGCATAGGTGCGGAGGCGTTCCAACTCACTTCTTGCAAGCCTGCACTCTCCCAGTCACTTCAGCAGCTGCCGCACGGCACTCTTTCAGGCTGTGAAAAGCAGCTGCGCTTCAAAAGCAGAGGAAAAAGGTGAGTAAGGGAGCCCAGGTGGGAGGGTGGGCCCAACTGCAGAGAGGCAGAGAGAACCGGTTTGGGCTCCACCACTCATCGCCGCTACCAGTTCTGCAGAACCAGGCTGCACCGATAGAATACCACCACTGAGACTAATATAGTAAGTCGTTGACTTACAATTGAGCTCAAAATTGCTGTTGCGAGATGGTTGTTAAGTGAATTTTGCCCCATTTTATGACCTTTCTTGCCACAGTTGTTAAATGAAACAGTTGCTAAGTTAGTAACACAGTTGTTAAATGAATCCAGCTTCCCCATTGACTTTGCTTGTCAGAAGGTCGCAAAAGGTGATCACATGACCCTGAATCACTACAACTGTCATAAATAGGAGTCACTTGCCAAGTGTCTCATCATATGACCATGGGAATGCTGCAATGGTCATAAGTGTGAAAAACGGTCATAAGTCACTTTTTTCAGTGCTGTTGTAACTTTGAACGATCCTAAATGAACTTTTGCAGGTCAAGGACAACCTGTAGTCTTGTTACATCAGATATCAAGTAATTGTGAAAAAAACACCATTATTCTGATTACAAATGTACTTCTTATATCTCTTATGTAATAGTTTTTGTCAGTTATTTCAGATTTTTATACTTCCACTTTCATCACAATATTGCAGAAAGCTAATTCACAAAACACAAAATTTTATGTTATTTAATGCCCTGCAGCCAAAATATTTGATTTTATCATGTATCATGTAGAAAGATGTAATGTAAATTCGATGGTGGTACACAAGATTGCACCAAAATTCATAAATGTTATGCTTTCAAAGGCATTGTAAAGGATTTGGTGGTAACTATCTTGCCGTCCTTATTTCTTTTAAGATAAAGTGTCAATTACGTACAGACTGATTTGGATTCCACAGTCTGGCATCATGGAATAATTTTGCCTTGCCAACATGGTGTCATACAAAGAGAGATAATCATTTATGTTCTTGTGAAACAGAAATAGTTACCATTCTCCTCTAACTTCTTAGCCATCCGTTGCCATTGTTTTTTCCCCCTTTGTTCTCATCTCTTTATTACTTCTCCAATTACTGCATTTGCGGAATCTGAAATAAAAAGAGAGGCAAAAGAATAACCAAGATGGGAAGAAAAAGAAGGGGGGAAAAGTTAACAGTAGGGAGTGTCAAACTACGACGTTTAATAAATTCAAGTTTCTTTGGGAAAAAAAAATTAAGTGCAATTTTATATTGAATGCCTGGATGAGTTGGTTAGCTAAATAGTGTTTAATTTCAGGACTGAATGTTCTGACAAGGTTGTCCCTCAAAGAGGATTGTCTCAGCTTCTAGTGACCATATAGATATTCTCCATGATGATCTGTCTCCCAATCTCTTTTGACTCTTCCAATAGAAGACTCATCACTCCTGTAACTGAGTCCATCCACTTTGGCAGTGGTGTCTTTCAAAAAATTTTTACCACCGGTTCAGCGTGGCTTGGTGGGCGCACTTTGTGCGTGTGCACACACTTTGCAGGTGTGCACCAAACATGCACTTTGCATAGGCGCAAAGGCATTTTGAGTCACCTCCTGCAATCCTGCACTCTCCTGATGCTTCAGCAGCTGCTGTGCGACAATTGATGTGCTGCGCAAGCAGCTGCACTTCAAAAGCAGGACATAAAAGTTAGTATGAGAGGCTAGACGGGTGGGTGGGTCCAATACAGACAGTTGGAGAGAACAGGTTCAGTCTCCACTGCTCATCGCCGCTATCGGCTTGGCAGAACCAGGCCAAACCAGTAGAATACCACCCCTGCACTTTGGTGATGATTGTCCTCTTCTTCTCTTTCCTTCCACTGTGCTTCCCAGCATTAAACTCTTTTCCAGAGATGGGAAGATGGGTTTTCACATAATGTATCCAAAGTAGGATAATTTCAGCTGATTGTGTATGTCTTGAATGAGAATGTTGGGTTGATTTATTTATTGATACGTTGGTTTCTTTTCTTGGCTGTCTACAGTACTCTCAACTTCTCCAACATCAAAGTTCAAACGCATCAATACTCTGCCAATCCTCCTTCTTCTAAGCCCAACTTTCCATACAGTGTCACAGGGAATATCAAGCCCATAATAGCAATAGCACTTAGACTTTATATACCGCTTCATAGTGCTTTACAGCCCTCTCTAAGCGGTTTACAGAGTCAGCATCTTGCCCCCAATAATTTGTGTCCTCATTTTACCCACCTCAGAAGGATGAAAGGCTGAGTCAACCTTGAGCCTGGTGGGATTTGAACTGCCAAATTGTAGGCCGCTGGCTGCAGAAGTAACTTGCAGTACTGCACTCTAACCACTGCGCCACAGAGGCTCATATCAATCAGCATAATCAGAACCCAGGGAGGACATCCAGAGCATAAGATTTTATACTTTGAATTCATTAAAACCATGACTTCATCCTGACGGCAAGAACATAATTGATGTCAATTGGCATGTTGCTAAACTAAATGACAACACAATGGGCATCACCTTGAGAGGGGGAGGAGGGGGGGGAGGGAGTATTAATGCAATCTTTTCCAAACCAGATACTATCTCAAGAGGTGGGTGTCATCTCTAGTGGTGATATGCTACCGGTTCGGACCGGTTCAGCCAAACTAGTAGTAAAAATAACTACCGGTACAGCCGAACCAGTTCCTCCAACAATAAGCTGAGAGGATAGAAGAAGCAACAAGTGCCTGGGCAGGTGGGAGGGTCACTGCTAGCTTTTTGTTTCTTCATCCTCTCAGCTGATTGGTGTATTAGGGGGTGCATACGCGCATGTTAGGGGCGCGCACATGCAATCACCCACCAAATCAGTAGCAACCAAGGTAGGAACCTACTACTGGTCATCTCCCAGAATTCTCTAGCAAACATAGTCATTGCTGAGAATTCTAGGAACTAAAGTTAATGCAACAGAAAGATATGACAAAGGTATGAGCAACTTGAGTTAATAAAACTAAAAATAATAAAATGGGCAACTGTTATGGTGCATACATACAGTCTATAACAGTGGCCCCCAACCTTTTTTATGCCACGGCCCGGTACCGGCATCACAAAATGATCCATGGCCCGGTACCGGCATCAGCATGCATGACAAGGCAAGGCAAGCCGAGCGACCGGCCAGCCAGCCGTCCTCTGCTTCTCCCCGCCACCTTCAACTCCTCCTTTGTACCTTTGTCGATGGGCTTCGCTTCGGGACGGCTTCGGGACGGTCGCTTGGTTCACCTTGCCTTGGGTGCTGAAAGAATCCTCGCACCTTAGTTTCGTTCGAAGCCTCCCCCTTCGATGAAACTAAGGCGCGAAGATTCCTTCAGGACCCAAACACCGCTTTCCAATCGGAAAAGCTCACCCAGAAGCACTTTCTCGTCAAACAAGATGGCAGCGCCCAGCAAACCGGCGGCCCAGTAGGAAATGTTCCACGGACCGGGACCGGTCCACGGCCCAGTGGTTGGGTACCCCTGGTCTATAACAGTCATGGCAATGCAGTGGTTAGAATGCAATATTGCAGGCTAATTCTGCCAACTGCCAACAGTTTGATTTTCACCGGCTCAAGGTTGACTCAGCCTTCCATCCTTCTGAGGTCAGTAAAATGAGGACTCAGATTGTTGGGGGGCAATATGCTGACTCTATAAACCATTTAGAGAGGGCTGAAAAGCCCTGTGAAGCGGTATCTAAGTCTAAGTGCTATTGCTATAATGTTATTGATTAAAAGAACAGGGCCCAGGATGCCAAATCTGCTACTGAACCAGATTGCAACTGCTTCATCATCTACCGCTCCTTGGGAGACGTCAGATTTGGTATCTGAAAAAGAAGAAACTGAGAAAAATGAACTTGATATATGCACAGACTTGAAATGGACCGTAACTAGGGGTGGGCTGCTGGGGTTTTCAGGTGTTCGGGAGAGCCCCTAGCTAAGATTCTGTGCATTGGAGAACCCCCAAATCCCACTCCTGGTGGGTCCCACCCACCCCACCTACCCCTCCCAGGAGTGCCCATGTAGCTCGTTTTGGATGCAGGTAAATGTGCAGGGTGCATGTGGAGGCTTGGGGAGGGTGAAAAATGGGTCTCCCAGAAGTTTGGGATGGCTGGAAATGGGCATGTTTCCAGCTTCCAGAGAGCTTCTGGAGCCTGGGGAGGCCAAAAATGCCCCCCCTTCTGTGGCCACACCCACCATGGTCATGCCCACCCAGCAACCAGGAAGGGAACCCTTTGTTAACATTTTTGAAGGCCACCTCTGACCATAACTGTTGACCAAGTTTGATTCTATCATCCTCTAAAACTGGGATGCTAAATAGATAATTCTGTCCTGCAGCATTTTAGCAGGTCTCACTTATAAGAACGGAACTTAAAGATCCCTGTCAGGAAACAGTTAAAAATACCTTGCCAAATTCTAATGAAATCAAATTTAGACATAATAAAAATGAGGGAAGCAAGACTAGCTGCTTTTACTGCCTTATAAAATCACACATTCTTATATTGATTTGAACTGATCAGAGCACGTGTAAACAGAGAAAGGGAGAGAAGTGATTTTATGACATATATACGTTTGATCCTCAGCACAATGCACAGATTTCCAGGCTCCAATTCCAGGGTAGCTTCCAAAATTAATAGAGTTTTATCACCTGAATAGCACGATCTAGCACAAATCTTCTTTTCCATAATATTAGATCTGGCAAGATGTTGCTCAGTTGGGAATAATTATTATTCTGGACAATGCATGAGAACTTACTAAGTTATAAACTGCAGTGAGCTGAGAAGGACTTGATAGTAACCTTGATCTGAAAATACAGTATTTTTACCAATTGGCATAAAGTTCTCGCAGGAACGAGACTAAAAAGAGGTAAGTCACACAGAACAAGTAACTGTAAATAATATTTATCACCTTGATCAGGGGGGGTCAAACTGGATTTCTTCAAGGGCTGGATCAGCATTGTAGTTCTCCTCTGCAGGCCAGCAAGTGGGGGCGGGAAGGGGGAAGACAGGATCAGAGGTGGTATTCAGCAGGTTCTGACCAGTTCTGGAGAACCGGTAGCGGAAATTTTGAGTAGTTCAGAGAGTCAGCAAATACCACTTCTGACTGGCCCTGCCCCCATTTATTCTCTGCCTCCTGAGTCACAGCTGATCGGCTTGGCTAGTCTAGTAAAGAGAAGAACCAGGGGAGACATGATAGCAGTCTTCCAATATTTGAGGGGCTGCCATAGAGAGGAAGGGCTCAAGCTATTCTCCAAAGCCCCTGAAAGCCAGACAAGGAATAATGGATGGGAACTGAACAAGGAGAGATTCAACCTGGAAATAAGGAGAAACTTTCTGACCGTGAGAACAATCAACCAATGGAACAGAAGTTGCCCTCGGAAGTTGTGGGAGCACCATCACTTGAGACTTTCAAGAAGAGATTGGACAGAAATGGTGTAGGGTCTCCTGCTTGGGCAGGGGGTTGGACAAGAGGACCTACAAGGTCCCTTCCAATTCTGATTATCTGTTATCTGTTATGGGTCTTCCTTTGATGCCCAGCACAGGAGAACGGAGCTGGAAAGCAGGTTAGTGAGGTGGGGAGGGAGTGGGATTTTGCAGTATCCATCCCCTGCCACCAAGCCAACCCATGCCCACCAAGCCACACCCACAAAACCGGTAGTTAAAAAATTTGAATCCCACCACTGGATGGGACAGATGCCTCCTGCAGTACCCTGCTGGCTAAAATGGGGTGGGGGACTCACACAGCCCCCTGTGGCCCATGTTCAGCCTCCATGAGCTCCCGCAGCACTCTGACGGCCAAAAACAGGCTCATTTTTGGCTGGCAGAGTGCTGCAGGAGGCTGAAAACAGGCCACAAGGGGGCAGCGCAAGCCCCCTGTCCCATTTTGGCTGCCAGAGGCACAGTGGACCAGTCTTTTGATATTTCCAGGCCAGCCCTGCAGGCCAGATCTAAGCACCGCGTGGGCCGAATTCGGCCTGCAGGCCATGAGTTTGACACCCCTGACCTTGATCAAAAGGTGACCAATAGCTATCCTTCCTTCCTTCCTTCCTTCCTTCCTTCCGGTAGGAGAAAATATCTGCAAATATCTAGCTGCTCATTACATGGCAGCTGAGAAGTGAAGTGTTCTGTAACCCTTTACGAGCACATAGTGGTTATCTACCATTTTGGTCCAGTAGTTAAGGCATCAGGTTAGGAACCAGGTGAATGTGAATCCTGCCTTAGGAATGAAAGACACCTGTGGGATTTGGGGCCAGACACTCTCTTTCCACCTAATCCAACTCACATGATTGCTGTTGTGCAGAAAATAGGAGATGGAAGGAGCATTAGAAATGCTTACCACCTTGAGTTACTTAAAAAGTAATAAAGGCAAGATAGAAATAATAAATAAATGAATCTGGATTTTGGGTGGATGGAAATAGACAGACATTGTGCCATCAAATCAGTGTCATCGCTTAAAGACTATCCTAAATATTCTGTGTTCAGGAAGCTCTGTTCCCAAATTTTATTTGATCGTACTTTGGTCATCCTCTTCTTCTTTTTCCTTCCACTTTTCTGAATATAATAGAGTTCTCACGAACATTTGGGTAAACCAGAAGTAAATGACAAAAACCAGCAAAAAAAAAAAAGTTGCAAATTGCAGTCACGTGACCAAGGAATGCTGCAAATGATCATAAAACTAAGCCAAGCACCCAAGATGCAATCATATGACTGTACAGGGATACAGCTGCTATAATTTGAAAAATGCTCTTACCATTATTGTAAAATCATTGTTCCAGGTTGTAAGTACTTCTGAGGAGATACGTCAAAAGAGAAAATCTGTTGATTTCAGAATCATTTCAGAAACTGAGCAGAAGTGGGGGGAAATATTCATCTCATGATAAAATATAAAAATAAAAATAAAAAGCCTTTCAGGGCTTTTGGGTCAGGGTAGCTCTCTTTCCCTCCCCTTCCTCAGTTAGCAAGAGCAAACTTGGGTGCCTCTATTTATATACTCACACAGATGTGCATGCACAGACGGTATATATCCTACCCTTTTCTAATTTTGCTCCTTTTCAAAAATAGCAATAGCACTTAGATTTATATACTACTTCACAGTGGTTTACAGCCCTCTCTAAGTGGTTTACAGAGTCAGCATATTGCCCCCAACAATCTGGGTCCTCATTTTACCAACTTCAGAAGGATGGTAGGCTGAGTCAACCTTGAGCAGGTCAGGATCAAACTGCTGGCAGTTGGCAGAATTAGCCTGCAATCCTGTATTATAACCACTGCATCACCACATAAATGGGCTTTGGCACTGTTGCATTGTACATGCTCCTTAAGACCATTCTTTTCCTAGGTGTATTGAACCTTGGTCTGTTTGTAAATGACCATTGTATTATTAATTGTATTCTGTTGTTATAAGCCAACTATATTGTCAATTGACAAAGCAATCTACAACTATGAGAGGTCCTTGGTGTTCTCTGAGACTGTACTGTATTGTGTATTGCATTGTGTATAGTATTGTGGTATCTGAGTGTGTATTATCAGTGTACTGAAGCTGTTACCTAGTTTGAATAATGAAATATCTGCAAGGAAATAACTAAGCTTAGAGATCACTAAGGATCCTATAACCCTGAGCTACAAATATTCTCCTTTATTAGTCTACTATATCCCTTCCCCTCCTCCTCCTCCTCCCAGCAGAATTTATTCCATTCTATGTGAAAAGGATTTCATTCCCAAATTCAAGTCAAAACTTGTTATGTGAGAATCTTGGCTCAATTACTGGATAACCCGCCAGAAGTATCCCCCAAGTGGCTTAGGCGGAATAATAAAATAAAGTTACATTTGGTCTCTGTTAAAATGCAAAATATTACTCCGAGATAGAATATCAGCATACACCCAGCCTATTTCTCAGAAGGCCTTTGGAACACTATCCTTAAGGAAGTATAGATGGTGTAAGGTCATAATCTTTTTTGCACCGGGTAAAAACATTCTAATTTGCGCAGGACTTTTAGAGTAGTTTTATAACCTCTGCTTTACCTCCTATCTCAACCAGCCTTCTTAAACTTGATGACTTTAGATGTGCTGGAACCAGTGGTGGGATTCAAACATTTTCACTACCGGTTCTGTGGGTGTGGCTTATAGGCGTGGTGTGGCTTGGTGGGTGTGGCAGGGGAAGGATACTGCAAAATCCCATTCTTTCCCCACACCACTAACCTGCTTTCCAGCTCCATTCTCCTGTGCAGGGTAACAGGAGAAGACCCCTGTCATGTCTGAAATTGACATAAGTGTAACTATTTTCGTTAGTCTTAGTATATATTCTTTTTCTTACTTTCTCTACGGTAGTCAAGGGGGGAGGGGTTTTGGGCTTGCCACATTCCTAAGGTGGGAGGAGTGAAGATAAAGAGAGTTGTTTTGGCTAGGGGATCTTTCTTCCCGTGGGAAACAAGCTGTCCATTATTGGGCCCCTTGAGGTGGAGATTTATGACATCAAGCAACGTTAAACTACTTTTATTGGAGAATGTGACTTTTGGGGGTTGTTTCTAACTTGTAATATTGTGGAGTAATTCCGGGTTGTGTCAGATCCGGAATTACCATAGACTTTGCCAATTTGATGTTTTCCTAAATAAAAGAAATCTTTTTTGAAGATGGACTTCATTCTTTTCTTTTTAAATGGATTTCATCACTTGGAAACATGACAAACCAGACGATCAGCTGGGTCTTGGGAGGCAGAGAATAGATGTGGGTGGGGGCAGTCAGAAGTGGTATTCCGAACTTCTCAAAATTTCCACTACCAGATCTCTGAACTATTCAAAATTTCCACTACCGGTTCTCCAGAACTGGTTAGAACCTGCTGAATCCCACCTCTGGCTGGAACGTTATTACAACCTGGGGGTCAACAAGTCAAATGTATCTGGAGGGCACTGTGTTGAGGAAAGCTAACCCAGAATATATTGGCTGAAAAACTGGTATTTTTAGGTCTCGTCCCATAACTTGACTATTGGCTGCACCGCCTGATAATAATGTTGGATTATTTTCATTGTCTACTCTTTATTGTAACGATTCCCAGGTTGTTGTTTTTTTTTAAAGCCAGCAGGCACACATTACCATTTTGAGACATGACACTGATGAAGAAAATGGCTCCACGGAAGGCAGGCCTATAGGTCGTCCTTCCAATCATTCGTTTAGTGATCATTCAAAGTTATACCGGACTGAAAAAAAGTGACTTAAGTTATGACCATTTTTCATTGCAGCATTCCTTAAGAGGGCTTGTTTTCACTCTCAGGAAATTTCTCCTTATTTCTAAGATGTTCCTTTCCTTGATTAGGTCTGGCTGAATCCCTGTGGGCTCAGACAAGCCACTTAATGACCTTGGCAATGGTTAGGATAAGATGTTATATATTTCTATTTAAAATATTTTTCTATAGCCCCTACATATACTTGAATAGGTACAGACGTTATGCAAAACTATGCCCTACTTTACCACTTTAAATTTTTTTTAAGCCTGTTGAATCTTTTCATTTTTAGCACCGTCATGCACCCCATTCACTCAAACAGCAGGCGCCCAAAGTTATTCCACCTTAAGGCTACATTATACTCCTATTTATTGATCCAAAGCCTTGAAGGCTCTTGCTTCTCGGATTATGAGTCTTAAAAAAAGAATTGACCTAAAATTTAATCATCTTCTTTTTAAAAGAAGAAGAAGAAGCTTGGATTGGATGGTTTGCACAATATGTTTTAGAATAAAGTAATGGACTTCAAATGTGAATATGCTCAGAGATGCAACCATTAGGGTCTTAAGAAAACATCTGCAATTTAAAACAATACAGGGAGTATGTATAAAAAAAACCACACATGTTTCAGCAGAAAACCAGCATCCTGTGAACTGAATGCACTGGCATGCAGACTGAGAACTATTGCTCTCGTAATACAATAAAAACACAGGAACTGAGAAAAATAACAAGGATAGAAAGAAGTCAAGCAAAGGACATTTTCCCAATTAATACTAACCTCACATATGAAAGTAGAGAGGGCTCCCCCTCCCAGTCCCCTCCCTGTCCATCTCAACATCCCCCAACATATACACACTCTGAAAAGTTTGTTTGATGTTTCTTCCTTATGGTTCCTGCCACGTCTGCTTAGGCATTGTGGGAACTAACTAGCAGAGATTTTCATTTGAACACCGCTGCTCTTTGGGCATAATTTGATGGGTTGGAAAACAAATATCAGGTCTTTATATTCTCAAAACATGACGAGATTGCTAACTGGGCCCTGACCATGCCGTTGTTTGCTGAAAACAATCCTGGTGTGTTGAAAAAATTTCTGGGATTGTTTCCACGGCACAACCACTCATGCAGATGTTGTTGCCGTAGGCAAAACAAAACAAACTAGAAGAATGCCTTCTCCTGCTCCAACTTAACATCTTTCTTCCGCATTTCTCCATCCATCCATCCATCCATCCATCCATCCATCCATTCATTCATTGCAAGGACAGGGAAATAAAGCACAAATGGGAAGCCTGATTTCATTATTATTATTATCATTATTTTAAAAAAAACACGCTTTGAATTTCATACCCAGCAATCACTGGAATTCTTTCATCATGCTTTTGTTAGCTTTCCTGCAATAAATTTCAGTTCTTGTATTCCTGAATTCCTTATATGTTGAGTTGCCAAGAAAAACTTACCATCTGAACAATGTTATATCATCCTATGAAATACAGATAGACCCAGTGGTGGGATTCAGTTTTTTTTCCCAACCGGTTCTGTGGGCGTGGCAGGGGAAGGATACTGTAAAATCTCCAGTCAGAGGTAGTATTTGCTGGTTCTCTGAACTACTCAAAATTTCTGCTACGGGTTCTCCAGAACTGGTCAGAATCTGCTAAATACCACCTCTGGGTAGACCTCAATTTAAAACCAGTCATTTAACAACAAAAAATGACCATCCAGGAAGCGGATTTGTCTTATGACTGTGAGATTTCCTTAACAACTACCATAAAAAAACCCTCAAAAAAAATCTGATCCCATCACAAGGTGCCTTGGATTATGATTCAACAAGTTACAACCAGAATTCCAGTCCCAATTGTGATTGTAAGTTAAAGACAATCTGTGTTTCCCCAAAATACCCATAGGCCCCAAAATAAGCACTAGGGCTTATTTTGGGGGGTATTTTATTTTTTCCCATGTACAAGAGGCCCACTTCTTCTGCTTGCTCGTGGTGGGGCAGGACGCCCCACGGTGTGGTAGTGCCACCATTGTGAGCGGGATGGAGCTGCAACACATGCGCTGTACTGGTTTACCTCAGAACCCCTGCAGCTAAGCCATCCATGCCCCAACACATACCTCGCCTTGCTGCTGCGGCACTATGCTGCTTGACCTCCTTCTCTGTTGAGGCCGCAAGTAAGCAGAAGTGGGCCGGCAGCCACGGGAGCTACTGCTGCACATGGTTGCTAGTGCTGCTGCTGCGAGGCAGGTATCAGGGTGTGGATGACCTACCTGTGGGGGCTCTGAGGTAAGTCGGTGCATGGCACGTGGAGCAGCTCTATCTGCTGGCCTCACCTCATGGCCACGGCCCTATGAGCATCCAGACGGCTCTTAAGTAGGCCTTATTTTGGAGGGATAGGGCTTTTATTAGGTGCACAGGTAAAATGCTAGGGCTTATTTTCAGGTAAGGTCTTATTTTCAGGAAAACAGGATGCCTGTAAAGGCAGATCAAAATTGGGATCAGAATTTCCATTGTTAAAAGCAAAGCAGTTGTTAAATGAATTACACCTGAATTTATGCCTTTTTTGCTATGGTTGTTAAGTGAATCACTGCAACCATTAAGTGAATATTATGGTTGTTAAGTGAATTCAGTGTCCCCCATTGATTTTGCTTGTTGGAAGCCAGCTGGAAGATCATAAATGGTGATCCCATGGTCCCAGGATACTGCAACCATCATAAATACATGCCAATTGCCAAGCGCCCAAATTGTGATCACATGACCATGAGGATACTGTGACAGTTGGGTGAGGACCGGTCTTAAACCACTCTTTTTTAATGTCATTGCAATTTTGAACAGTTGTTAAACATGGTTATGAGGACTAACTGAATTCTTATAGGACAAAGATTGCTATTAGAGAAATTATGGTTCACCTCTACACCAGTGGTGGGATTCAAAAATTTTACTACCGGTTCTGTAGGCGTGGCTTGGTGGGTGTGGCAGGGGAAGGATACTGTAAAGTCTCCAGTCAGAGGTGGTATTTGTTGGTTCTCCAAACTACTCAAAATTTCTGCTACCAGTTCTCCAGAACTGGTCAGAACCTGCTGAATACCACCTCTGCTCTACACCTTGGGATCTTGTGAACAAGGACTGTCCTTAAAATATTTCCACCTTTGGGAGAGTGTATTCCATTTAAACCAGAATGTTTTCTTCTAGGAATAATATCAGAAAGATATAGGAAGGATTTAATTTATCTAATAGTACATGTGTTGACGGCGGCTAGAATACTATATGCACAATACCGGAAGAATGAAAACATACCAAGCTAATAAGAAAAAATTATAGCATGTGATAGGTTAACTCTAGAATTAAAAAACAAGGGAGAATCTAAGTACTATGAAACATGAAATAAATTCCTATCGAAGGTTGCACAGAAGAAGGCAAGGTCGGAACATAAGTAGCTATGATGATTAAAATAATTAGCAAATAATATATCAAACAAGGAGATTGTAAATGATGGAGTAAAATGTATATATGTATAACAGTTATAATGCCAGGTCGGCTGCACTGTGTTGTATTCTTATAATTAAAATTAAAAAAAAAAATTCCACCATTGCTGAACATCTAAGAACTATGAGAAGAAATCAAGATGGCTAAATTTTCTTCAGAGAAAGAACCACCAGTCCAGATATTACTAAGAAGTCCTTAACTAATTTTACTAAGCTTGATTCCAGATGAGATTGTTATCACATAATCACCAATAATGTTACAAGAGCTTCAGATGCCTTTAATCTCTATTTGAAAAGCTTTTGAATTTTTCTCTATTTTTTTATTCCTTTCAAGAGAAAATTCATTAAGAAAGACTTTGTTTGGAAGCATTAGAGTTCTTCCACAGTCTAAAAATCACTGGGGCCCTCCAGCTGTAATTGAACTACAACTCCCAGCATCCCTAATTCCTAGCACTGCAGGCCAGGCCTGTTGGGAGTTGTTCAGTAAGAGCTGGTATGGCAAGCTTCCATTTCTTCGCTCTTCTGCTCAGCGTGCATATAAAAGCTGGGTTTGTGTGACTGTTAAATGCAGGCCTTGTATTTTTCTGCTGTATGATTGAATTACTTTCCCTGATGCCTCTTTTTGCATTTTAAAAAAATATATTTAAATCTCTTTTGAGATACAGTTTGGTTTCATGGTTAAGGTTAAGGGGACTGACTTCTAGTCTTACCTTAGGCATGAATGCCGAATGGATGACTTTGAGCCAATCTCTCTCTCTCTCTCTCTCTCTCAGCCCAACCTTCCTCACAGGGTTGTTGTTGGCAAAAAATAGGAGGAAGATGTGCTGAATAGGTTTACCACCTTGGCTGTTTGTAAAAATGATAAAGGCGGGATACGAATAAATAAATAAATATGAACAACATTGCTAAATGTTTGAGATGACCTGATTTTTATTTTTCTCGTGTTGTTTTATCCTTACAATATTAAATTCTACTTTTCAGCGATGGTCACTGCCTTCAGCATGGCAGGTGCAGTAGGGTGTTCAAAGTCCTGTCCTGTTTTAGGTGTAGGTGATTGATAGGTGTTAAAAAGAGGATCCGAACTGCCCGTTGCATCCAACACTTTGGAGCCAGTGAATGTTACTGCAGATGTCCCAGCACTTTCTGCCGAGTATTCATATAGTCAAGTCGCTCACTCGGGAAATTGACAGGTCTTCTTCTGCTTGGCTCCATCTTTCTGCACCAACTCAGAAAGCTCAAACTGCCCAAGGAGCTGCTGATACAGTTCTACAGAGGAATTATTGAGTCTGTCATCTGCACCTCTATAACTGTCTGGTTTGGTTCTGCAACCCAACAGGACAGACGCAGACTTCAGCGAATAATTAGGACTGCAGAAAAAACAATTACTACCCACCTGCCTTCCATCGAGGACCTGTATACTGCACAAATCAAAAAGAGGGCTGTGAAAATATTTACAGACCCCTCACATCCCAGACATAAACTGTTTCAATTCCTTCCCTCAACTTGACGCTACAGAGCACTGCACACCAGAACAATTAAAGTTTTTCCCCGGAAGCCATCACTCTGCTAAACAAATAAGTCCCTCAACCCTGTTCAACTATTTACCAAGTCTGCACTACTATTACTATTAATCTTCTCATCACTCCTTCTCACCCATCCCTCCCACTTGTGACTGTGTGACTGTAACTTTGTCGCTTGTATCTTTATGATTTATATGGACTGTTTCCTAGTATGATTTGATTGCTTATTGTACCCTATGACTATTATTAAGTGTTGTACCTTATGATTCTTGACTCTTGATGAATGTATCTTTTATGTATACTGAGAGCATTTGCACCAATACAAATTCCTTATGTGTCCAATCACACTTGGCCAATAAAAGTTTTTTTTCTTTCTTTCTTTCTTTTTCTTTCTTTCTTTCTTTCCTTTCTTTCTTTTTCTTTTCCTTTCTACTGTGTTTCTCCAACAATACGTTGCTTCTTTCCTTGATTAGTTTCCATCCATTGCTTCTTGTCCTACCCTCAGGTGCTTTGGAGAATAGCTTGACTCCCTTTCTTCTTTGTGGCAGCCCCTGAGATATTAGAACACTGCTATCATGTCACCCCTAGTCCTTCTTTTCATTAAATTACCCAATTGAATTACCCAATTCCAGCAATTATCATTCATTGGTTATTGTTACAGTAAAAATTATCAGTAGCATTATTGCATTGTTGGTCTTTAAAACTTAAAAGTACTTTATTTGAAAAGTAATAGTAATGCCAATAAACATACAGATTGTTTTCTCAGAAAAAAAAGGTATTCTTAGGTAGATTAACCATACCTAAAGTACAAATCTGGATGACCACTAGATGTCAGAAAAGGGTTAAGGGTTTTGCTTTGTTAAGGCTTTGCTACCATTTAACAGCTGTGTGAATTTATGTAAACCAGATGTGATAATTTAATCTTGGCAAGACTCAGATTCTTTAATAAATTGATTTGAGAATGTAAGATTATGAGACAGAGAATCACTATTCAAGGAAAGTTTTATTGATTCCATTCATTCCATTTGATTTATTCATTTATATAATTTCTACTTAAATTTCATATCAGTCAGTGATTCTGGGTGCCTTACAGCTCTGTGATCTAACCCTGATCTAAGCAAAATTATATGGTAGAATATTCAGGAGAATATTCACTTATATATAACAGTTCAATAGGTCAAGCATTCAACCGATAAAGCTTTTCATAAATTATTAGATGTGTGTGTAGGCAAAATTTTCCAAGGTTATTTATACCTCCTGGACACCTTTGAGCCCAAGCTATGAATCAGCAAGATTTGGTTCGACTCAGTCTATGCATAATTATAATCACACTGCCCTACCTACTGTGGTTGTTGCACAAAGATAGTGAAGATAAACTGCTTTGCTTTTAGCCCTTAAAAATCAAGAGTATTTCTTATTCTGTATTTTACTAGAATTCTGAAAAACCCTGTCTTGAATAGTTGATGAATTCTGTAAACTTCTTATATTTTCCAGCTTTAGATGCTGCTCAGGATCTATTCAAGTTGGTTGGCTAATGCATTTAAATACGTAAATATATAGATTTAAATAAAGTGGCTTCTAAATTATTAAACTTATTTTCTTGCAGAACTCCTCCCCATTTTTAAAAATGATGGGGGGACTTCAAAAGAGCTTTTTGCCTTGTTTGCTTTTAGGGGAGGAATCAAAACTTTAAGACAATCAATCAATTGATTTAAGACAGGGGTGTGCAATTAATTTGACCAAGGGGTCCCAGGAGAAACCCCGGGACTGTTGCAGAGGATGGAACTAGAGGTTATACTTAATTCTGCCCAATATTAATTTTATTGCTTTATACAAAGCAGTAAATTACATGGTTTTGGTCAGCTCCTTACTGGTAAAGAATGCACATGTGCCTCATTTACATTTGATTTCTACTCTCAGATCTCATGTGGCCCAAGGGGCCAGAAAATGCCCATGTCTGCTTTTTTTTTTTAAAAAAAATGCTGGATTATTATCATTATTAAATCTCCACGGTAGAAGAAGGAAGGGAAAATTCCTACTCAAAGCAAGTTTACCACGTTCCACATCGATCCTGAGCTGAGGAGAAAAATAAAAGGAACCAACTCTAATTGCTAGAAATGTTTTTATTGTATTCTCTCTCTCTCTCTTTATTGCTGGAGGATGACCTCACTTTAAAACCAACCTGCTTCTGACGTGGTAAGGAGACTTTTAACAAGGAAGGTGGGCAGGCGAAACGGGCAAAAAAAAAAAAGTTCGCGCTTCTCCGGGCGAACTTTGTGAGAGAGGAGGTGGGTGGTCCCTCCGCAACCTCTCTTAAAAGGAGGGGCGGAGGGCGTGGAAAAAAAGAAAAGAAAAGAAAGAAAACCGGGTGGGGGGGCTTACGGCTGACTCTACTGATTGGGCCGGAGGAGGGATTTGCCTTCTCCCGGGCCGCCGCCCGCGTTTGGGGGGAAAAGAGCCGCCCGGGCCGGCCCAGGAAAGGAAAAAAAAAAAAAAAAAGGAGCGAGCTCCGCGGGAGCGGGGAAGAGTTCGCTGCCATCGGCCGGAAGGCGTCTCGGAGCTAGCGATGTCCTGCCGGCCGGAGCATGTAAGCAGCTGACAGCGTCTTACGGAGTCAGGAGAAGACCCCCCGAGACGGGCGGAAGATCCGGCCCTTTTTTCTGCCTTGCCTGGCTGCCTGCTTTCCTCGCCCCTGCCTCTCTCCCGCCCCCCCGTTTCGCTCCTTCCTCTGCCCGGGGAGCTCTGCAGAGCCATGGGGCTGCCCACGCTGGAGTTCAGCGATTCCTACTTGGACAGTCCGGATTTCAGGGAGAGGCTGAAATGTCACGAAGTGGAGCTGGAGAGGACCAACAAGTTCATTAAGGAGCTGATCAAGGACGGCAGCCTCCTCATCGGGGCGCTCCAGAGTGAGTCGAGGGCAGGGCAGGGCGAGGCTGGAGAGCTGGGGTGGGGGGTGGGGGGTGGAGATCGCTGGAGTTTGCGGCGCGGCGGAGGGGGAAAAAAGGCCGCTCTTTTGTTTCAATGGATAGCAAAAAAATTAAATTAAATTAAAAAATAAAACCCCACCGGGGGCGTGGAGTGGGCTTCGCATTCCATTCCACGCGCGCGCGGGGCTGGGGGTTGGGGTGGGTGGGTGTTGGCCGCGCGCGCATTTTGCGGGGTGCGCAACATGCCGACCCTCCGTGAGGAGCTTGGAGCGTCTCCCGCCCGCGAAAAGGTTGACCGTGAACGTTCACTGCTTTCCGTCCAAATTGCTTCTTCCCTCGCCCCGACTTGTGAGATCCTATAGCCCTGCGCGGTTTCCCCTTTTGTAGACATGTGGGAAGACCAGCGCCCCTCCGATGCAGGTAGTCCTCGACTTACAACGGTTCGTTTCGTGACCGAAGTTAAAAGGGCACTGGGGTTAAAAAAAAAGTGACCCGGGACCGTGTTTTTCCAGGCTTAGAACACTGCCGGGTGATCTCAGATGAGGAACATCGTTTTTTTTTTGTTTTTTGAATGGTCTTTTCTGGTTATTTTGCACGAGTTGAATTGAATTCTACTGTATAGTGCAATATTAACGCAATATCAGGGGTTTTCAATTCAATGTATAGAATGTGAAGGATGTGTGTTTGTGTTTATTTTCAGTCATAATGTACACAAGATGGTATTTAATTTCATTGTACAAGGTGCAATGACACTAAACTAAACGAGTATTGAAATACGATTTCAAAGGAAGTACAGTCACTGATGAAAGAATAGGAGGGAGAAAAAAATCCTGTGTCAAAATCAAGTCATTTATTATAACCATCAGGTCAGAAAACAGCAAGATAAAATGTGTTTGTGCGTGTGTGTGTGTGTGTTTATTTGGATGTGTCAACCAGTCTACCAAAAATGCAGGTAGTCCTTGACTTATAACAGTTCATTTAGTGACCATACAAAGTTACAGCTGCACTGGAAAAAGTGATTTATCGCTGCTTTTCTCACTTAACCACCATTGCAGTATCTCCCCCCCCCCCTCGTCACAAGATCAAAATTAAGATGCTGGCGACTGGCTCGTATTTATAACAGTGACAGAGTCCCTGGGGTCATGTGATCCCCTTTTGCGACTTTCTGACAAGCGACATCAATGGGGGAGCCAGATTCATTTAAGAACCGTGTTGCTAAGTGAACAACTGCAGTGATTCCCTTTGCAAACAGTGGCAAGAAATTTTGCTCATAAAATGGAGCAAAACTCAATTAACATCCATCTCGCTTAGCAACAGAAATTTTAGGCTGAATGGTGGTCATAAGTCGAAGACTAACTGTACAGCTGCTTTCCCTGGTAGGTGTTTACAATCTTTTAAGAAACTGTCTGTGGCTTTACTTAGAAGCTGAAACACGTGGTAGGTGGTGTGTTCGGTTTATTTTATTTTTTTCCACCTATGGGGTAGGTTCAAAGAGATACAATCTGTGGATTAGTAGCTTTGATGCCTGAACATTTGTGGGCGTATCACTAAATGGCAGAGGAGAGACAACTAAAGAAAAGTTTCCAAGATACGTAGTAAAGTACAAAGGGAATACCTTTTTCACAAGGTTTGCAAACAATGGAACTCAAAATTTGCATTGCTTAGCAAGACACAGTTGTAAAGTGAATTTTGCCTCATTGTACGACTTTACTTGCCACAATTGATGAGTGAACCATTGCAGTTGTTAGATTAGTAACACGGTTGTAAAGTCAAATCTGGACTCCATATAGACTCTGCTTGTCGGAAGGCCACAAAAAGTAATGCTGCAATGGTCATAAATAGGAGTCAACTTCCAAGCGTCCGAATTTTGATCATGTGACTGTGGGGTGCTGCAGAGGCTGTAAGTGTGAAAAGCAATCATAAGTCCCTTTTTTGAGTGACGTCGTAAATTCAAACAATCACTAAATGAAAGTTTGTAAGTCAAGGACTAACTGTACAAGAAATATTTTGGCACTTTCAATGTTGGTGTGTTGCAACTCCTGCTATCCTGAATGGTACGGCCACCAAATAATTTCTGAGGTTAACTGAGTACAGTAACATTTTTGTAAGGCTCCAGGTTCCCTTCCCCAAGGGCATCCTGTAAAAGCAGCCAGAAATTAAGACTGCTAAATGATGCTTCAGTTCTCCATTTTACCTGGAAGTAAGCGTTGGCAGCAAGTTCAGCTGCCAACAGAGCGTGTAGATGCTTTGTGGACCTGTGCTCTCTATATGCAAGAAATATATGTTTAGAAATGCATAATTATGCTAGGGAAGCAGACCTGGCTGTCTTCCCAGGATATTTATCTCATTTAGGGACTTTTTTTTTTAATGCTACCCACTCCTTTAAACAGTTTTGGGTGGCTTACATAAATGCAATAACAATGATCATAAAAGCTAAAGCAAAGCCCAAGCCAATGATAAAACATTTAAAATGAAAACAGTAAGCATGTTTCGAGGGAAATACATATAGATTTGGTCTCTTCCTTTTTTTTTTAATAAGTTTTATTTCAGTTTTCCACAATTTAAAAACATCTTTTTTTGGTGAACAACATGTTTCCAGGTTTTCACATTTCCATACAAATATGACTTTGATTACATCTTTCATATTTAATGTCCTATCTTACCATTTCTTTACATTACTTTTCTATGATTTTTCTCAAATACTTTCTTCAAGCTTATTTTATAAATTTTCAATTCATTTCTTAACCTATTTCTTTTAACTTTAAATAATTCTCATATCTTCATATTCATTGTACTTTGTACTTTTATCTGTCAGGTTTGCGATTTCATCGCAAATTCTTAATTCATCATTTCAACAGTTTCATCTCAATTCAAACATTTCAAAAAAGTTTCCCCCACAGTTACTAATTAAAGATTTGGTCTCTTCCTAAGTTATATAGAAGTTGGCCTGTTTCGTTCGGTAAGATGGCACCAGGAGAGTTAACATTTTAATATCAGACACATCTGTGACAAGGTCTGAAAAATTGATTCCCTAAAACTCACAAAAAGGTGAGGCTGTGGATTTTTGCAAAATTATGATTAGGCCTAAACTGTGTATTTTACAAATGATTTTTGTGTATGCAGGTACTTCTCGACTTACAACCTTTTGTTTAATGACCATTCAAAGTTACAATGGCACTGAAAAAAGTGACTTATGACCAGTTCTCACACTTACAACCGCTGGCAGCTTCCCCACAGTCATACGATGAAACTTCAGGTGGCTTGGAACCAGTAATATATTTATGATGATTACAGCATCCCAGCATTCTGAGATAGTCATTTACAATCGTCCTAGGGAGCTTTTCACAAGCAAAGTCAGTGGGGGAGGGGAAAAGATTCACTGAACAACTGCATGATTCACTTAACTGCAGTGATTTGCTTAGCAACTGTGGCAAAAGGTCATGAAATGGGACATGACTCATTTAAAGACTGCCTTACTTAGCAATGGAAATTCTGGGCTCAAAGGATTACCTATATGCACATGTATTAGAAAATGTCCATTGAATACTGTGTGTTGTTATGATGGGTATAGGCACCACAATAAACTGTCCGGTAATTCACATAATAGGTTATGTGCCATCAAGTTGGTGTCAACTCTTCTGAAAGAATCTGTTCGCAATGTGATCCTTCAGATCTCTCAGTGATGCGACCTTGTAATTCTGAACATCTATGTTGGTGTTGGTTGTCCTCTTCTGTTTCCTTCCATCTTTCCCAGTATTATATTCTGATAAAGAGTGTGTGAACCTGCAAGTTAGAAAGATAATTAGAGCTTGGTTATATGTGCCTCAAGTTAGAACTTTTGAGTTGATATGTTCAGTTGATAATTATCTAGCTGAGGGTTTTTTTTTCACCTTGTAATGCTGTTGAAAATCTTTTTTTCCAGACTAATGTTTTCATAGAGAAGATATTTCCCAGTAAAACTGGGAAAATGTCTATGGAGATTCTCATTCATCCAGGTCATGGTTGTCCCAAAGGTGCTTCTTCAAGAGACAACTGGACTTTCTTACTTTTCTGAACTTTTCACTTCTCATCCAAGAAGCTTTTTCAGCTCAGAGCTGAAGAAGCTTCTTGGATGAGAAGTGAAACGTCTTCAAAGAAAAACCAGAAAGTCCAATTGCTTCTTGAAAAAGCATTTTGGAATAAACCTGGGAGCGTTTTCTTTAAAACAGCTATCGGCTATTTTAGGATTAATTCTTCTTTTAGACAACAGTAGACTAGTTAAACTCCCCTCTCTGGTTGATATCTCCCTTCCACAATACTATTTACATTTCCTTTTAGCCTGTGCAATAAACGTAGTGAGGTTTTTAACTTCTTGTATGGTTTGTTTGACCCTTATCTAAAATACGCCCAGGAGACAGAAACACTTAGTAGGAAAAGAAAAAAACCTTGTTTTTCTTGTAGTCTGTTGTGAAGGGTAGGGGGACAAGAGCTTCATTTTGTTGTATAGACCTTATGGTCAACAAATGTTCTGTCAGCAGGCTAAAATAAGTAACTCTGTCTCCCCCATATACACAGTTAATAATGATTCACATATTTAAATTTGTGTGGAGCTCACAAATAATCTATGAACAAATGTTTGTGTTGTAAAACCTAGAATGACCACTAGCTGGCAGTAAAGAAATCCATAAAACTAAATTTTTGCTGCCATCTAATGTTTACCCAAATTTTGTAGTCTAAATTTGGTATGCTGGTTGAATTATCTGGTCCTCATTTGTCATCTGGTGCTGTCTAGAAGAACAGAAGTTGGTTGCCAAAAGTATTAAGGCTGTGTCATGTTTTAATTCAGTTTAGTGAAACTTCATAGAGAATTGGCATGTTGCGTGAGTTATGTTAAGATAATGTTAAAACTTGGACCATTGAATTAGTTTAATTCTCATGCATAGGGTCCATATTGACAGAGTATGCTTTGCCCAATGAAGTGCCCTCACTGGTGAGTCTAGAATAAAATAATCACATTAACAATCAAAATCACCCTTATGGAAGTAAAGTCCATACCCATTTTCTCTGGACTCTCCTTGGTCCTATACAGTATTTGTGATGCCATTTCTTCTTCACTGTAGCCAACATTTAAAAGGTTGCTATGCTATGCTGCTAAACTTAGATCTGATTGTGTGTTGAGAGACTAGGGTTGTTGTTGTTTTAGTGGTTGTTAGTTGCAAAGTCATGTCTGACCCATCACATCCCCATGGATAATGTTCCTCCAGGCCTTCCTGTCCTCTACCATCTTCTGGAGTTTTTTTTTAGATGGTTGATTTATGTGTTCTTATGATAGGAATTGGAATTTCTAAATAGTTGGAATTAATTAAAACCTGGGTAAAATGAGTCTTCATTCATTTACATTTTAGGTTTGTTAAGCTCTTTGGACTCAGTTTTAAGAAAGTGCTTTGATACATGGAGGATTGCAATTCTTTAATGCAGCTATGGGTTTGCAGTTTTTCCTGGATTCATATACAAGCACTGCACATTTCTAGGAAATTTAAACTCTGTTAGTTCAAAGGATCAGGTAGCCTTGCTTGGGTGTCCCAGACACACAGCTTTCATCTATTTAAATCTTTGCATTGAAACTATAAAACCAGGTGCTATAATAAGTTTTTTCATCACTTTTGGGCTTTCTTCTAATTGCAACATCTGTCAATTTGATATCTCTGTTTATAGGTATCTGTCATCAAAACAGTGCTTCAAAAAAGGTAATATTTGGGATAACTACTGAGGTTATATTTTAATTTATTAGTTTGGTTGTGAAATTGCTGATACGTCCCCTGAAATTGTAGGACCTTAGAGAAATACTGTATACCAATGTCCCGTTTTTTTTAAAAAAAATCTGGTTACAATAAAAAAACATGATTCCTTGTAGTTGTTTATTGTTACTTGTTAATATCAAAATTTACGATTGCAATGAATGGTCCATAATTCCATCATTAGTATTAATATCACATTTTGAAGAATATCATGAGAGGCATTTTAAGAAATAATCCTTAAAATCTTTTCTTAATTTGGTTTACTGGCTTTGATTTCTTTACAGCTTCTGATATAACGACATAAAACAAAATAGTATGGCTTTATCAGACCTAAAAATATTTCAGAATGTTTCGGGGGTGGGGGTGGGTGGGTTACTTTTGTCTGCTACAGCAAAGCCATCAAAGAACCTTAAGACAGTTTGAGAAATATTATTTTTATTATGGATATAAACTTTCATGACTTAGTCTATTCCACTATACAACCGATGGAACAGCCTATTATTCTATAAACATGTGAGAATGAATTTTTATTTTAGGGTGTCATAAATTTGATACCCCGGAAAATCTGGAAAACATAGCCACTTATGTTTGAAGTAGACTTGACAATGTGCAGTATATATATATAAAACAAGGGAACATTCTACCTTGTACTAAGCTAATGTTAAATATTATAAACCATTTATCCCCTGAGCAAGACTTCTGCTAAAAACTATTATCTTAATCTCACTTCTAATCTAAGCAGCTTTAAGCGATGTAAAATTACACATGATTTCTCTACTTTATCTTTGCAATCTGTAGAAGAAGGTTAGTTCAAAAACCGGTCATAAAGCGAGATTTGTGACAAAACAAGAGGTTGCAATCTGTGTTTCCTTGCCTATATATATGTTTTCCAATCTCTTAAATATGCTTAAGAGATTTAGAATGCCCTGTGGATTTACCCAGCTCCCTGCTCCTTCCTTTCCCAGGCTAAAATTTAGGCTCTCCTTCTCAGTGTTGATTGTGATGTAGTTTGCTTGCACCAAATATAGTGATGGATTCCACTGTGTTTAAACTTTAGTTCACATCTGAACACTAACACTTGCTACAGTTAAAAATACTCTGAAATCTAAGCTTAGAAAAAGCACATATTTCTCACGGTTCTGCAGCATTTGTTTACTTTGATGGGCCTTTGCTTGAAAGGAAGAGGGGGTGGAAATGGTTTCTTCTCCAGGCCTGAGAAATTTCACTGAATTTCAGTGGAAACTACCTTCTGGAGGGTTTTTGGCTGTATCTCTGGTTTCTGTGTGGTAGACAGAATCCTTTCAAGTTCACATTGCGTGAACCACACTCTCTTCTTGTATGTTTAATGCATTGTTTTCTTTTGCTGGTCAGCTTTGCACCCGTAATTTTGAAGTTTTTCAAAGTCAATGTGCCAGTTGAGCTCCAGCTAAAAAAAACTTGCAGAGTTGATGGCTGGAGACTTTGTAATTTGGAAATATTGATTTACAGGGAGTCCTCAGTGTATGACCACAATTGGGACTGGAACTTGCACCACTAAGGGAGATGATTAAGTGAGTTGTGCCCAATTTTTTGCAACGGTGATTAAGGAGATCACCATGGTCATTAAGTGAATCGTGCTGTCATTAAGCAAATCTGGCTTCCTCCATTGATTTTGCTTGTTGGAAATGCCTGGGAAGCTTGCAAAGATCAATCATGGGATCCTGGGATCCTGCAATTCTTGTAAAAATGATTGCAAAGTTCTTGAATTGTAATCAAGTGACTTCAGAGATACTGCAATAGTCATATATGTGAGGTCATATTTAAATCATGTTTTTCAGCACCATTGTAATTATGAGTGAATGCTTGCTACCACTGTATCACCTTCTCTGGAATAATGTTATGTGCACTGAGTTTTTAATTTGCACACTTTTCTCCTCTATTTGCCTCTACCCTAAGTAACCTCAAGTAATCTTTATTCTATGCAGAAACATTGCAAGGGTATATGGTGTGTTGCGTTTATACTTCCCCTTTTTGCTTTAGGGAATTAAATCGGGCAAAAGGTTTTCTTAAAATATTGCACCTCCATCAAGAATAAGGCACTTGAAAGTAAATAATTTAAACTGTGCAGAAAGTTACTCAGAACTCAAGTGCCATTTGGAAAAATGATAGAGTCTTGTATTTTTCCAAGCTTCATAGCTCTTTCAGGATTTCAGAGTAGTAAACTTTTTCCAGTAGGTAGCTTTCCCCTTCAGCAAATATTTGATCAAATGTAATGTAAATAGAGTACTTTCTTTTAATAAAGTCTAGCATTCTAGAACTTGAACATATTTGGATGTTTGAAGGTAGTACCCTCAAAGTTAACAAAATGCTCTTTTCTTTCACTGCAGCAATTTTTTTCTTAATTTGTTCATCTGTTTGGAGGACTGAAGTATGCCAGAGTTACCTCCTTCCCTTAAAGATAACAGCAAGAAAAGTCCTATTGTGATTTCACTAACATTATACATTCACAAATTGCCTGATAGCACTGCAGCTATGAAAAATAGTAATCATGTGCCTTTTGGGACTCTGAACATAGTCAGGCCAAACGTGTGCTTGGAAACCCACTCATAGGTTTTGTCTACGTTTGAACAGTACCATAGTTGCTTGTGATTCTTTTTTTGATGAAAGACCTTCTCAACTTACAGGTTTACTTTGCAAGAGTAACTTAGAAAGCTGTCAGGTTTGTTAAGCAATCCTGTGCAAAGTTAGATGGTTCATATGGGGTAGCTTCTAGGTCCATTTTCTGCTCTTCAGAAAATCAGAGCCAACTCCCTTAAAAAAACGCCGCTTGATCAATGAGTAGAACGGCTTGCCTCCAGAAGTTGTGCGTGCTCTATCACTGGATGGAGGTTTTAAAGAAGAGATTGGGCAGCAGCCTTTTGTCTGAAATAACATAGAGTATCCTCAGGGATGGGATCCGACCAGTGTAACTACCGGTTTGGTGATTTTACATTTTGCGTGCGCCTGTGTATAACGTCATCAGCTTGCTGCCTGGACAGCTGAGCAGCGCTGCGCGCAGGTGCACAGTGTTTGAAAAAGCCCCTTTTTTCCTGCTTTTTCAACCGCAGCTGTGCCGCGCAAAGCAGCTGTGGTTGAAAAAGCAGGAAATAAAGGTCAGGTAAGAGCCCTGGTGGGCCAAAACAGCAGCAGACATAGAACCGGTTCTGTGTCTGCTGCTCTTCAGAGCTACCAGTTCTACAGAGGTAGGGGATTGGACTAGAACAGTGATGGCTAACCTTTTCAGCTTGGTGTGTCGAAAATCGGGAAAAAGTGTAGCCTTCCTCGGGTTGTGTGTCACTTCAAGAAATATCAATAATTTGGTTTATGACGGACTGGGCTGGGGTGATCACACAGGGCTGTGAAACTCGTCTCCCTGGTCTCAGGGCTGCAGGTGCAGGATGTGGGGATCGGAAGGCCACCTTACAGGGCTGTGAACCTCATGGATCTCCTTTCCTCCTGTAGCGTTCCTGAGGTAATGAAACTGACAAGCCTCAGTTTATGGCGGTTAAAACTGGTTCTCTGCTGCAAAGATCTTGCGGCAGCGGTGACGCCACGCCTCCACTCAACAAGCAGGGAGCAGGGATTGGAGCAGAACACAGGCAGCCTCTAAATGTGCAGGTTTTCCCCACACCAACAGGCATGTCAGTCAAAGTGCCTCGGCGTGTCACGAGTGACACGTGTGTCATAGGTTAGCCATCACTGGACTAGAAGGTCCCTCCCAACTCTGTTATTCCGTATTTCTATAGTACAAAGCATAATCAGTGTGGGGAAAGGATAGGACAAGTTGCATGGAATAAATGGAAAGTGAAAGAATGCCTACATTCATAATCTGCCTCTTAGTTTTCATCCTGTATAGTGTGCGCTTAGAATGGAATTGTTGAACTTGTGCTTGATGTACAAAAATAATGACATGCAGCTCTTCCAAGTCGTATTTCTTATCAGCCACTAGAATAGTTTGGTCAGTGGTGATGAATAACAGGAATTGCAAGCAAAGCAGTGTCTAATAGACCAGTTTTCTCACTCTGAGATAGAAAGAAGTCCCATTGAGGATTCTTGATTACAGCCTACAACATTGCCCTATTTTACTAGATGCTCACTCAGGATGAGTAAGACGTATTGCTTCAGTTCAGAAGAAAATAGTTTCATGAATTTTGTTTTTTTGTTAAAGTGGAAAAAATGAGTCTGTGTTATCTTCTTGGGTTTTATAGGCTGGAAATTGTTGTCTCCAACTGACAGTTTCTTTTCGCTGTTCAAAATGATTTCTTGCTTCATCTGTTCTTTGTTCCTTGAGTTTATTTTTGATTGCTTAAACCAAGGACAAAAACTTATTATTATTATTATTTTGGGAAGATATTCTGTTTTCTTTCTTTGTCGAAGGACAGCCTGCTGAGGCTGATAGTAGAATAAAGACTTTTAAGCTTACAAAATGGTTGTGTAGTTTTGTAAAAGCTGTTTCCCAATAATCTCGTGAAAGTTCTTACCAGTTGGAGGTCAAGAATTGGTTTAGTTATTTTGATTTGTTTATCTCACATTTTCTATCACTTATGACCGGATAGGAAATGTCTGAAAATTATGGGAATTATATTGTAAACATATAAAGGATGAGAAGCTGCCTATTTCTGTCTAAGAGTCAAACAAGCAAATGATCAGATTTACAGCACAGCCATGTTTAAGTCTACAAAGAAAAATCAATGTTTTTATTTGGACATAACCAGAGGTGATATTCAGAAGGTTCTGACCAGTTCTGAAAAACCTGTAGTGGAAATTTTGAGTAGTTCAGAGAACCGGTGGTAACCTTCCCCCAGGAGTAGGGAGGAAATGGAGATTTTATAGTATCCTTCCCCTGGAATGGGGTGAGAATGGAGATTTTACAGTGTCCTTTCCCTGCCATGTCCACCAAGCCACACTCACCAAGATCCGCCAGGCCCACCAAGCCACTCCCACAGAACCGGTAGTAAAAAAAATTTTTTAAAATCCCACCACTGGACATAACGTTCAACTTTTGTAAACTATTGTTACTAAAAAAAATGGTCTAAAACCATATACATTTAAATCAAGGATATTCTGTAATTTAAAATATATAAACCATAGAGATGTTGAGAAAACCTCTCATAAAATACCAGCAGTAATCTGTTACCAAGAACAGTAAATATAGAGGTATTCTCAGATGGGCTGCTGAGGGTTCGCAGGGGTTCAGGAGAGTCCCTAGCTAAGATTCTGTGCAGTTCGGAGAACCTCGAAATCCCTTTTCCACCCCACCCCTCCCAGGTAAGTGCAATGGAGGCTCGGGGAGAGCAAAAAATGGGCCTCCTGGAAGTTTGGGAAGGCCAGAAATGGGCCTGTTTCTGGCTTCTAGAGAACCTCCGGAGCCCGGAGAGGCCGTTTTCACCCTCTCGGAGGCACGAGGAAAGCCTCTGGAGCCCGGGGAGGGCAAAAACTCCCCCCCACCGCCGTGGTGCAGGAGGCCGACTAGGCCACGCCCACCCAGCATCCAGACTGAGAACCCATTACTAAAATTTTTGAAGCCCACCCCTGGGTATTCTTGAAGTCACCAGAAGTCAAGTTCAATTTAAAAAGTTTTTATTTCTCTCCTTAAAAAAAAAAAAAAGGGCAGCCTTCGACTTACAACAGTTTAATGATCGTTCAAAGTTACATTGGCACTGAAAAATGTTACTTATGACCGTTTTTCACACTTATGACCATTGCAGCATCCCCAGGGTCACTTGATCAAAATTCAAATGCTTGGCAACTGATTCATATTTATGACCATTGCAATGTCTTGGGGTCATGTGATCACCTTTTGTGACCTTCTGATAAGGAAAGTCAATGGGGAAGCCAGATTCACTTAAAAACCGTGTTATTGACTTCATAACTTCAGTCATTCACTTAACAACGATGGCATATTGTTAAGGGGCAAAACTCACTTAACAAATATTTCACTTAGTAACCGAAATTTTGGGCTCAATTGTGGTCATATATTGAGGACTATCTATATATGGTACTACCAATTAACTGTACTAACAATGGTATTGGCTATATTTCTAATTGATATATGACTTGTATAGCAAAATTATTGCTATACAAGTCATATATCAATGTACAATAAAGCAATGTAAAAATACTTTGTGTTGTCTTAGGAAGAAACAGAGGGAAAAAATCCCCATTACATTCTATGAGATCCACTCTTAAATTAATGAATGTATTTATTTGAATAAAATTTTGAGAATGACTAGGCCTTAGAGAAGTGTCACCATTATTTACATGTATTCACAATTGTTTCACTGTCTGCACAAAATGATATATATATATATACCAGATTCTTTCATAGGAGGAGGAGATGAAAAAATTAATGAACAGATGTCCAACTGTTTTTCAGTCTCTACTGCCAGTGGAACCAGCTTCAGGGTCCAGAAATTTACAAATCAGAAAAAAAGAACTTAATATTGTATCTGACTCATATTTTGTCATTCTGGCATCTTCAAATTCTGGCTTATTAAGGAAGCAACATGCCAGAAGTTTAAGTTCTATTTTTCTCTCTGATGAATTCCTAGAAGGACTATATGTACCAGGATATGAAAAAGGAGACTTTTCTTAGCGAAATAATGAAGGTTATGTCTATATTCCTCTCTGACCCATTGTAAACAATGCTTTAATATTTCCTTTATTCAGGAAGAGTAGGATTCTATTTAATATATATAGCTACTGATCTTTGATAAACTTAAACTCTGGAAAACATCATGGTGGCCTCCAGATGTTTTAGATGACAATTCCCACAGTGCCTTGTCATTGGTTACGCAGGCTGAGGCTGATAGAAGCTGAGAACTAAAACATCTGGAGGGCATCAAGTTGCCTGTTGTAGGAGAAGCTAAATGACCTCATTGGAATGGGTGAGTAGACATGAACAGGGTTATGAAATTGTCTACTTTCTTCTTTTGTCAATTCGTAGATCACTAGGTTGTGTGCCAATGAAGTTTCACAGGCTGTTTATGTATTATGCAGCTATTCTCTTAAAATTTCAGAGCGATTAAAAAATAAGTTTTCAATATTCTGTAGTTCTTCGGTGTTGAAGGTTTTTTTAAAAACGCCTTTGGGGCTTTTTGAGGAAATCTGAGTATAAAGTTGAAATGTTCTTCTTTTGTGGAATGTATGCATTTGCTCATGCTTATCCTGATTTTATAGGATCCTCAATAATAAGGAGCGATTTTATTTAAATTATTTTTATTCCTCTTAAATGCATTCTTGCCTTCTAGTTCAGCTCAGAACTTCTACCTTTTAAACATTTTTTTAAAACTCCGCTCAAAAGTATCTTTAGAAGTTTCCATTTGTTTAGCTTGTCTGTCTGTGTGTTTCATAAGTCACTGTCCGATCTAATGTATCTGCTTTTTATTCTACATCTGGAGGTCTGAATGACGGCTGAAAGTGTTTCACTTTCAACATGAGGTTACTGTCTGTCACTTCCTGTTTATATTTCTTGGAACCTTTATGGTGATTAATATGAGGCATGGCATGTCTGTTTTGTCAATTTAAAAATTTAGTAGGTGTCTGTTTCTGAGAGGTAATATTACACGTCACTTTTTTCCTTCACTCCCTTTCCAAAATAATGCCCTAGTAGTACTCTAGTTGAAATAGTGTTTAAAAAACAGCTACGCTACGCAATGCAGGGATAATTTTATACTTATGAGCATAATCTAATAATCTAATAAATAAATCACAATCTTGGAGCAAGCAATTTTGTTTTCTGATTATAGAGTGGCTTTTTCCAAGGCCAAGTTTTACATGCAGATGCTTGCTCTGTCTGTAGGAAGGGCTAATTGTTAAGCATATGATGCATACCTAATTTAATGCAGCACACAGTTTGATGGATTTACACAGCTTCCCTAAGCATGTACCCACTAAAATGTCGCTGTAGGAAAACATGGAACAAACACTCTGCCTGTGTTAAAATGCCCACATCCTCTCATTTGAA
The DNA here is from genome assembly GCF_900518735.1 of Pseudonaja textilis. The sequence continues at coordinate 10,082,698 of NW_020769341.1, forward strand.
TAATCCAGCCCAATTAGTTGTTCCAAGTCTGTAATAAAAGCCCTTCGTGAACTAATTAGAGAAGAAGGCTGTAATTTTACAGAGTCTAGCCAACCTGAACACATCATCGCGGCAATATCATTTGCATCATTTATATTTGGGGGATGATATATTATGCAAATGACAGCAATTGATGCAAGAGACGTACATTTTTGTGTAATGACTTCATGGATATAAATTGCAATGGGATTTGTTTGTTGCATGGAAAGTGTGTTGCTTTAAGGACCAGAAAAATCGAGGTTGGTGATACCTGTTTTGCTCTCTGAATGCAGGGTCTGAATAACGCTAACCCTACATGGATTTCCCCCAATGGGGTTTTCCAATATATTTTACCATGAAATGTAGAATAAGGCAGGGTTATTCTAAAGTCAGGGCCCTCCTAAGTATACATATGTGCTCCCAATCTGTCGGTAACCTAACCCTAACCCTTTTGTGGATTTTCACCAAATGGGATTTTCCCATGTCATTTACCACAAAACATAGATTCAGCATTTCAAAAAGTCAGAGCCCTCCTAAGCATACCCTTGTGCTCTGAATCCATTGGCAATGTCTGTTTTGATCTCCGAATTCATGGTGACCAAATTCTAACCCTAAGTGGATTTTCACCCAATGGGATTCTCCCATGTATTTTTCCATGAAACATAGATAAGCCAGGCTCAAAAAGTCAGAACTGTCCTAAACATATCCATCCACTCCGAATCTATTGGCGATGTTTGTTTTGCTCTCCAAATTCATGGTGCCCTTTACCTAAAAACATAGATAAAGGACGCTCAAAATTCCAGCACCGTACTAAGGATATTTCGAAGCCATTTGTCCTCCAAATTCATGGTGCCCTAACCCTAAGTGGATTTTCACCCAATGGAATTTCCCCATGTTTTCCCCCAGGAAATATAGATGAGCCAGGCTCGAAAAGTTAGTGTCCCCAGCATACCCAGGTTGAAGTGGCTGTGTTAAGGTAGCCATGTTCCCATTCCACCTAGAAAAGGCAGAAAAAAAATACCCATTTGATCTTAACCAAGTTGTTTTTCTTTTTTTTCTTTTACCTAGCTGAAATGGAAAATGAATGTCTAAAATTTCATTGTTGATTGGTGGAAAGACTTCATCTTTTATTTCTGGGTGCTGTTTCTTATTAAGTAACTTTTAAAAGTGTCGGGGTAGCCCTTTAAATTCTGTTTGTATATTAGGTGTTTTCACAATTATGTAGGAACAGTCCAATGTTCATTCAAGTAAGGAAGCAGCAGGAGAACATGGTGATGATCTTATTGCGTTGTCTCGCCTGTGTTTAATACTTCGTTTTTGTGGTTTATCCTGGTTTATCCTGTACATTGTTTTGATTAGATTCTCTGTGTTTGTTGTTCTGGCCTGTTTTTATGGACTTCTGTTAAGCAGCCACAAAAATCTCCATCAAATAATAAATATTGGCATTGTAATCTTCTGCATAGGGTTTTGTTGTTACAGATTGACATGACGAAACTGTGATTATTAAACCAAGAATGAATATTATTCCTATGTGCTCCCTCTTCAATTCATGTTTGCATTTTGATTCTGTATTTCCAGGTTTCTTTACACCACAGTCCTGCAAGTCATGTAAACTAAGAAACTTGTTTAATCTTGCTTGAAATCAATAAGCAATAAAATGTAAGCAGATTTCTCATTTCAGATGAAAAAAAAATAGATCTCATGCTGGATAAATGTGTTTCGTGATCACACAATTGCCTATTCCCTCCCCCATTCCTAATGTTCATTGGTTGCTTGCACTTTATATTTTTAAGAATTTGCTGTATCCATGTATGTATGTATGTATGTATGTATGTATATGTGTGTATGTATGTGTGTGTATGTATGTGTGTGTGTGTGTGTGTGTGTGTGTATGTGTGTATATATATATATATACATATATATATATATATATATATATATATATATATATATATATGAGAGAGAATTTCATAGACATAGTGTGTATAATGACATGGTATGTTTCAAGAAATGGGCGAAGAGGTGAAAAGTTGGATCCTTTTGTTTTGTAGCCACCAGCTCAAGAGCAGTATTAGAACTGCTTCTATTCATTCAGTGATAGTTATGAATATTCTTCTGACTGATGAATAATTTTGGAAACTGCAGAAAAGAGAATAAGGAACTTCAGGATAGAGAAAAGGTAGTTCATGGGGTTATCTGCTGTCCAAACGTAAAAAACTTTTTTTTAAAAAAAAGTCATTAGGTGTGTGCAAATTCCTGGGCGTGCCAAAATTTGTTTGGATCCCAGCCTATAAGCTAAAGAATAACTTTTTAAACTCAGAAAACTCCCATGATTTTCCTGTTACACCTGAGCTTAGCCCATTGGGGAACAATCATGAATACAAAGTATAACAAAAAAGTTTGTGGTATGTTTTACAAACTAACACATAGAGTTAGTTGGAAGAGACCTTGGAGGTCATCTAGTCCAACCCCCTGCTTGAGCAGGAGAGTACTCCAAATATTAGCCTCTATTTAGGATCAAACTCACAGCCTCCTGATTGTGAGCCTGTGAGGCTCCACCTCTAGGCCACCAGATCTGCCACGCACCATGCCTCAGTTTGTCATTCTCCTTTGTAAAAACAGGGGTGTGTGTGTGTGTATATGCATATTTGTATACAAGGAGTCCTCAACTTACGACCACAATTGAGCCCAAAATTTCTGTTGCTAAGTGTTCTGACCCAGCTCCCCAAACACGACAAAACTTCTGAAGTTAAATCAAGGATTCCTTTATTAGGAGCGCCAGCAGCCCCAGCAAATGTTTCTCTCTCACTGCAGGCTAACAAGTCTGTCGCCTCCTCCTCCTCCTCCTCCTCCTTCCTCCTCTGATTCGGCCCAGATCTGGTCCATGGGGTACTTAGATCTGGCCTGAGGGGCTGCCCTGAAAACAGCGAAGGACTGGTCCGCAGTGCTTCTGCCAGCAAAAACGGAGTTTGGGAGGGCTGCGTGTGGCCCCCCTCCAAGCTCCGTTTTTGCTGGCGGAGGGTTGCAGGAGGCCCTTGCAGCCGAAACGGAGTTTGGGGGCCCATTTTCACTGTAGAGCACTTGGGCCACCACAGGCACCCCTGGCCTGAGTGACATTGAGCTGGCCACGTCCCCCCCGCCCCCCAAGGTCAAACACAACCCTGGTGTGGCCCTCAATGAAATTGAGTTAGACATCCCTGTACTAGATGATTAAAATCTTTTCCTAGTTTGTGTGTTCTTGGTCAGAGGGACAAAAACACTTCTACTTTTTCTCTTCCATAGAAAGGGTAAAGCCAAATAATTTGGCTCTTCTTTTTTTTTTTTTACTTCCTTTTGAATTTTGGCGTGTTTCTCAAAAGGAACAAGTAAGGGGCAAAGCCATGCCTTCAAATCTATGCATTGTTCAAATCAATTGCTGTTAAATTTAGAAGTAACAATTTTTCATATGCAATTACTTTTTTTTAAAGTGGTTGGATGTTGGTAGGGAAGAAGTATGAAATACTGCATGTAGGGTCATTATCCAGTTCCTAGCACTGAGCGTCCTAGTTATAAAGAGGTGATGTGAGTTTAATTAGGGTCAATCCATGCTTCTTTTTTTGTCACCGCTATTTTATTATGAGAAGAACCATCAGACCTTCTCTCTCCCTCCCTCTAACCCAGTTACATATTTTGGCTCGTTCCACTGCTTGCAAGTTGGCACACAGCAGAAATACAGAATATGTGAAAGACCACTCATTATATTAAACAGTAGATCTACTGTTCATGGAGGCTAATCAGCCTGTAAATTTGTTGGACAGAAGATTAGATCATGTAGCTTTTCTTTTTCTGCTGGTCAGGTTCATCTTCTTTTCTGCATTTGCTTGTATCTGAGTTTTCTTTTTCCTCCCTCCACTGCCAGGCCCTGGTTTTATTATGCAAAGCATCTGCTTAATAAGTTCTTTAGAAAATTGGCCAAAAAGAGACACAAGTGCAGACAGACATCTCTTAGTGGAAAAGAAAACGTTGAGTTCAAGACAAGCTTCGCTTAAGCTTTTCCTAAGAAAAAGACATGGATGGAGCGCAAAGAAAACCATGTTCTGTGAAATTATTTTTCTAAATAAGCAAGCAGAACATAAGATCGGTTGTAAGTAGTTGGTGGATTGCAGTGTTCACCTTTTGGCAGGATCTAGCAATCTATCCTTGTCTTGGCAGTTTCTAGAATTCATTCTTCGCTTCTGGCATCTTGACATACAACATCAGAATCTGTATTTAGCTGTCATGAGCAATAGATACAGATAGGATATAGCAGTGATGGCGAACCTTTTCGGCACTGAGTGGCCAAACTGGAATGCGCATGCATGCGCGTAAATGTATGCGTTCCGGAGCGCCGGAAACCCAAACACCAGCTGGCCGGTGCATGCATGCCTGTTTTGGGGGCTGTTTTCAGGCCATTTTTCAAACTTTTCAGGTTGTTTTTTGGGCTGTTTTTTGAAAAACGGCTTGGAAAAAGCCCAAAAATGGCTTGGAAATGGCCCAGAAACAGCCTGAAAATAGCCAGAAAAATGGCCTGGTTTTTGGCTGTTTTTCAGGTTGTTTTCTGGCACCCATGAAGACCAGCTTGCTGGCGCCAGAAACCAGAACAGCAGCTGGCGATGGCGTGCATGCCTAGAGAGAGGGTTTTACATGCCATCTCTGGCACACATGCCATAAGTTCGCCATCATGGGGATCTAGCATCTAAGAAAGGAAGTCAGTCCAAAAGCCGTGATGGTGCAGTGGTTAGAATGCAGTATTGTAGTCTAATTCTGCTGACTGCTAGCAATTGGATTCTTACTGGCTCAAGGTTGACTCAGCCTTCCATCCTTCTGAAGTAAAATGAGGAGCCAAATTGTTGGGGGCAAAATGCTGACTCTGTAAACTGCTTAGAAAAGGCTGTAAAAGCACTGTGAAGTGCTATTGCTAATTTTATAAGAAATCCTAGTATTTGACGAAGAATACTAGTAATCCTTGAGTTATAGCCGCACTTGGGACAAGAATTTCTGGTACTAAGCAATGTGGTTGTTAAGTGAATCATGCCTAATGTTACCACCTTTCTGCCACAGTTGTTAAGCAAATCACTGTGCAGTTGTAATCCAGCATCTTTTTTTGACTTTGTTTGTTGAAAGCTGGCTGAGAAGGCCACAAATGGTGATCACGTGATCCTAAGATCCTGCAGACATCCCAAACACATGCAAGTTGCCAAGCACCCGAGTTTTGATCATGTGACTATGGGAATGCTATGACGGTCGTGAGGACTGGCTGTCAATCTTTTTTTTTCAGTGTAGTTATAACTTTGAATGGTCACTAAAGGAATGGTTACAAGCCGAGGACTAACTGTAATAGTCAGCTGTGATTTTTTTGCTAAGTAGCATCACTTAGGAACTCCTGATTCACTATTTTAATGCATGGCTTTCAGTAAATAATGACTAGAACCAGAAAATCAGGTGCAACACTAAATAAATAAATAAATAAATGAGGGAAGGAGAAAGAATGAGAGAGAAAGGAAGGAAGGGAAGGAAGGAAGGAAGGAAGGAAGGAAGGAAGGAAGGAAGGAAAGAAAGAAAGAAAGAAAGAAAGAAAGAAAGAAAGAAAGAAAGAAAGAAAGAAAGAAAGAAAGAAAGAAAGAAAGAAAGATGATAACCACTCCCAAATAAAATTACTTTCAGTGTTTTAAAACTGGGATGCCTAGATGATAGGAAAATATTGAAGATATTGAAAAAGCTCAAGAGTGAGGCTTTTTGGCGGCATACAAAAAAATTCAGGGATACTTTAACCTGTCTGAAAATGGTATTTCATAGGCGCCATGTGCCAGAATTATAAAATCCCACTTTGCAATGATTCCCAGCCTTACTTCATTTATGAGGCCTCTAAAGTCTTAATCTTGAGGCAGCCAATGTTCCTTAGCTTATTAGTTCTGTATTGTACCACTTTGTCAAGAGTCAAGATGGCTTCTTCCCTCCCCTCCCCCCACAACAACACCCCTGTAAAGTAGGCTGAGGTTGAAACAAAATGGCTGGCCTAAAGTCATTCAATAAACTTTTCTAATGAGTTGCATTTGGACTGCACTGGTTCCAGTCTAACATCTTAAACTTCATCTTGCGTTACTGTAGGCCAAATGATTTAGAACAAAAGCCTATCAAGTTTTTTAAAGCCGGGGTGTCATATCATAACCATAATCAGTATTTTGCCTGTAGAAGATGTAGTCGTCCAGTGCCATTCATTGAGAGGAAAGTGTTTGGGTCCCATTTTCTCTCTCTCTTTCCCTGGTTTTATAGCAGGTACATTAATTTTCTTGTATTCCATTCTTATCTTGCTTAATTTTTTGCTGAAACTTATGAGGCTTGGAGGAGTTAGATCTTAATATTCTGCTTTCCAGTGAACTTATTTGAAGAAAGTTTGCAAACCCAATGAAATCCAGAATGAAGACAGGGCATTAAAACTCTAGTAAGTTGGTAGAGGTGGGTACTATCGAATGTGAGTTCCTAAAGACACCAATGCTCTGTCAGTGATCAGATGGACAAACTGTGCAAAAACACTGAAGAATTTCTGGCACTCAGACAAATCAGTCATTAACAGGCACAGAGATAAACAACATGTACATACCATTCAAAACAAACAATCGAAAAGTTAAAACACCACCCCTTTGTGAGCAATCCAAATCCAGACGGAGATTAACACCAAGATTAATACTAGACCAACAATCAAGCAATAAACAATACCCCAATCAAGGAACTACCAACTCAGACAAATAGTCAAACATTAAACAACAGTCTAATCAAGGAACCACCAAAAGCATTCCCAGCAATACTGACAGGGCCAAGCCACATTATACAAACAAAGACCAAACCCCACTTCCGGTCTAGCATGTTACTTGGTTTGATAATGAAACATTGTAAGAAAACAACCAAGTTGAGAGAGTCTCAGGAACTCCAAAGTAATAAAAGTTGGATAAAAATATAATAAATAACATTACTTTACATTCTTCAAGATCAGCCTCTCATGTTCCATCGGTGTAACTGAGCCTAACTATTAACTATCTCTGCCATTTGCGTCACAAGTTAAGTCGAGAAAAATAATTTTCAATCTTTTGACTCGCAAGGGAGGATTTTAATGTCTTTTTTCTTTCTTTTCCAGATTCACTATCTGTTTTTAAGATTCTTTTCGTTGTTTTAATTTTGCAAACTTTATTCAGAAGGCTCATCAGGACTTTTTCTCAGTTGGAGAATTAGTCATGAAGCTCCCTTAACTCCCCTAATCCTGATCCCTGTGCAGTAACATGAAGTTACTATATGCTTAATTTTGGGTTCACATGTGGATTGGAGCAGAGCCCAACAAGCTTGACTAGGGCCAATGATGAATGGATAGGGAACCATAAAACATGCCTTGCATTTTGCAATATTTATAGATTGCGGAGCAGACATGCAGGGGTTGATGTAAAAAGGATTTCCTGAAGGCATTAAGCTTTCGAAAACCACAACCACTTTAAAGGAAGGGCAAAGTTATTTTGGAATGCCTATTTTTCAGTATTTTCATTGGTTGCTATGTTGATTAGCAAATGGGAACTAGGATTTCGACAGCCAGGGTATCATTTCTGTTTATAAACCTTCCATACACCCTATGATTCCAAGTTGGTGTAACTAACTTGGTGTCTGTGGGTTGAGGTTTTGTAAGAAGAGGTATTATCTCTGATGCAATCTTGCTTCCATCCAATTGCTGGTTTCAAGGTTTGGGTTTTGGGGAAGAGTTGTACACAGCAGAATAGATTCAGCATGGGCTGAACGAGCATATATTTAAAAATCATGCAGTAATCAGCATTTTAAAAAGCTCGATTTGGCGATGAATTTTAAGCAGCATGAAAGTATAATGTTGGTTATGGTTTCCTCTGTCCAGTTGTATCCAACTCTAGGAGATGGTGCTCATCTCCTAGAGGTTGGTCGAGGGAGCCAACATTGTCAACATTGAGGAGGCTTCCATGGTCACGTGCCCAGCATGACTATATGCTGAGGTGCACGGGACACTGTTGCCTTCCCACCAAAGTGGTACCTATTTATCTACTCGCATTTGCATGCTTTCAAACTGGAAGTCCCAAACGGTTTTTGTTTTTTTTTCCCCACGAGGCAACTGGACTTTCTGGTTTCTGGATTGAAAACATTTCGCTTCTCATCCAAGAAGCTGCTTCAGCTCTGACTGGATGGTGGGGAATAGAAGGATTTATGCTCCGTGCATACAGTTGGACATTTGCGTTCTTTTAGTGGGTCGTTAAAGTCATCTGGAGGTTTATCAGGGTCACCTGAGTAGTGCAAATGGGTGTGGAGCTTTCTTGGAACGATTGAAAGGACTGTGTTGTAGATGGGAGATGGTTGATGTCGTATTCCTCCCGCTCTGTTTGAGACTGGAAGGTGAGACTGTTTCAAACTGGAAGGTGGACAGGAGCTGGAGCAAATAATGGGAACTCATCCAATCACACAGTGCTCAGGTCTTGAACCTGTACTGCAAGCTGACAAGCTCAGCATATTTAACTGCTGATGCATCACATCACGCCTCTCATTAAAGTGAAGCAGTCATCATTAGCAAAAGTGATCAAATAGGGAAAGGCACCTCAGATATTAGGACCGTGCAAAGCTTTTGAAAGGACTGCTTTGCAACAGGCAGGAGCACAAATAAAGCACCTCTGTCTGGTTCTTTAAAACCATGCTGTTTTTTTTCCAGCGCTCATATGGTTTAAACCAGAGGTCTCTAACCTTGGCAACTTTAAGACTTGTGGACTTCAACTTCCAGAATTCCTCAGACTTCAATTCTGGAAGTTGAAGTCCACAAGTCTTAAAGTTGCCAAGGTTGGAGATCCCTGGTTTAAAAGCTATCCCCAGCTGTTCTTTTCCTTTTCCTTTTCCTTTTCCCTTTTCCTTTTCCCTTTTCTTTTCTTCTCTCTCTCTCTCTCCCTCCCTCCCTCCCTCCCTCCCTCATAATTTCTTTTAAAAATCAGTTGGAATAGAACAGTCTACAGAAAAACAAGGCTGCTTTAATGATTCACAAAGAATTGTTCCACATACTGCAAACTCTTCTGAAAGTTTTGCCTAGCCCTACCAATTGATACACATTCTTGATGTATCCTCAACTAACAACAGTTCGTTTAGTGACAGTTCAAAGTTACAACGGCACTGAAAAAAAAGGTGACTGATGACCGTTTTTCACACTCCATCACTGTTGCAGCATCCCCATGGTCATGTGATTAAAATTCAGACGCTTGGCAACGGACTTGTATTTATTGGAGCGTCCTGAAGTCTTGTGATTTCCATTTTGTGACCTTCTGAGAAGCAAAATCAATGGGGAAGCCAGATTCACTTTAACAACCGTGCTACTAACTTAACAGCTGCAGCGATTCACTTAACCACTGTGGCAAGAAAGGTCATAAAATAGGACAAAACTCACTTAGCAAATGTCTCACTTAGCAATGGAAATTTTAGGGCTCAACTGTGATTGCAAGTCAAGGACTACCTGTAGTGTATTCCTGATGGAGGATAAACTCAGTGTCTGGAATACATTACCTAACTCTGTGGTTTCTTCTCCAAACCCCCAAAACTTTAACCTTAGACTGCCTACTGTTGACCTCACCCCTTTCCTAAGAGGTCTGTAGGGGGGCGTGCATAAGCGCACCAACGTGCCTACCTGTCCTATCGTTTCTTTATATTCGTATCCATTTCATGTATTCGTAACCATGTTTATACTTATATCTGTTATCTAATACTTGCTTGACAAATAAATAAATAAAATAAAATAAACTCAGGATTCCACCTTACATGAAGTGGAGTGGGATCCTGTTAAACCATTTTCTCATCTGCCTGTGACCTTGTTATGGGACCAAACAGGATTGTTGTTGTTTTTCTTTTCATCCCAAATTAACTCTGGGTGGCCTTGAGAAGCAGGACTTATTAGTGGTGGCAGAGGAGGAACAAGTGCGAGTCCTTCAGGAAAACCTACTGTTTAACTGACTTGATTTTTAATTTGAAGAATCCTTCACAGGCCTCTAAGAGAAAACACACTTCTTTCTGGATCGCAGTTGGAAAGAATGAGGTTCAGCTTTTGCGGCCAAAACAAACTGAACACTTGGTTGTCAATTTTCAGATGTTTCGGTGCAAAATAAAAATGATCTATTTCTTCAGTGCATGTTTTTGACCATTTAAAACAAGAAAAGGTATCCGCTAATTTTGTCCAACATTCACTCAATGCCTTTCTTTTAATGGAAAACACACCTTTACAAAAAAAAAACCCAAAACAAGATAGTACAGTAGCTCGATACATCAATAAGCCTGCCAGATGAACTTCTGTTTTTAATCATCATAATTCAGTTCACAGCTAGTTTCTCAGGATTCTAAAGGCAGAGCCACAGAGAGCAAAAGTTTGGGATGAATTTATAGGTGTTTCTGCTTAATTCTAAAGGTGAACGTGAAGGTCTCATGGTATGTGTGTGTGTGTGTGGGAGTGTAAGAGTACACACTGAAAACGATGGACCCATAAAAAAAATATCTGTCCATACTTGTTTTCCAATGTAGAGTTACAGATCATAAAAGTATTCAGTACAAGAATCTGCTTATACTCTGCAAAAGTGCCCATGGATAAAAGTGATATTTCTGCTTCCTGCAGTCATTATAAGGTTGACTTAGCTTTCCATCCTTCTGAGGTGGGTAAAATGAGGACCCAGATTGTTGGGGGCAATAGGCTGACTCTGTAAACTGCTTAGACAGGGCTGTAAAGCACTGTGAAGCGGTATACAGGTCTAAGTGCTATTGCTATCATTAGCAAAAGATAATTTAATATGGAAAGAGACAGTTTGGTCTAATGGTTAAGGCAGCAGTTTCCAACCTTTCTGGCTTGACAGAATGGCAGCAGTGGGATGGTTTTGAGTGCATGTGCCAGTTTCACAGAGGTAGCTATGCATGCGCTCGCCCATCACTTCCATGGATCGGTTCCAAATGAGCTGCATCCGCAGACTAGGGGTTAGGAATCCCTGGGTTAAGGTACCAGCTAGAAAACTGGAGACTGTAAGTTCTAGTTCCACTTTAGTTGTTGAATCCAGCTAGGTGACTTTGGCCCAATCATGCACTCTCAGCTGCAACATCAGGCTAGGATGACAAGTCAGTCAGTGCCTGTCACATCCAATCAATTAACACACGTTGATCCTCCCGCCCCCCAAAGTAGACCCTGCATTGTGAGAAAATGCTAGGGCCGTGATGGCAAACCTATGGCACACATGCCGCAGGTGACATGCAGAGCCATTTGTGTGGGCACATGAGCCCCAGCCAAACTTACCTGCACTGCGCATGCACACACCTTCCAGCTGATTTTCGGCCCATTTGAGGCCTTTTTCACCCTCACGGTAAAGTTTCCCCCCGCACATATGTGTTAGTCATTTCTGCTCTAGGGCGCGGTGCTCATGTCCTTTACAAAGCTGAAGGGCCAGCACTGTCCGAAGATGTCTCCATGGTCATGTGGCCGGCATGTCTAAACGCCGAAGGTGCATGGAACGCTGTTGGCTTCCTACCAAAGTGGTGCTTATTTTTCTACTTGCATTTTTACATGCTTTCGAACTGCTAGATTGGCAGAAGCTGGGAGAAGTAATGGGAGCTCACTCAGCTATGCAGTGCTAGGGATTCAAACCGCCAAACTGCTGATCTTTCTGATCGACAAGCTCAGCATCTTAGCCAGTGAGCCATCGTGTCCCGTGTGTGTGTGTGTGTGTGTGTGTGTATGTATGTATGTATATGTGTGTGTGTGTGTGTGTGTGTATGTGTGTGTATGTGTGTATGTATATGTATATGTATGGTATTCAACTTTGTTTGGGTATTTTCCCACGTCATTGTAGTTGTGCTTTTAAAGTTGTAGTAACGTTTCGGCAGAATCTCATCTGCCATCATCAGGCTTCTGTATTGTGTTCGTCTGTATTGTGTTCGTACAGAAGCCGGATGATGGCAGATGAGATTCTGCCGAAACGTTGCTACAACTTTAAAAGCACAACTACTATGATGTGGGAAAATACCCGAACAAACCTGAATGCCATATATAAAGTTATATATATATATATGGTATTTATTATAGCTCCAGAAAGGTAAATTAAATTTTAAACATGGAACTTGGAAAATTATTTGTGGAAAAAATATGTCTATCCCTACCTATGTCTATCCCTACTCAGAATGCTATGGAATTCCAGTAGGTAGACAGACTATCTATTGCCTTTGCAAGTATTGGCCGGTTTTAAATTTTGAAACTTTTAATTTTTCTTGTATCAGTGAAATGCTGCATTTTGAGTAGAAACTCGAGACTGACTTTTGTTCATTTATTCTGCAGATCTCTCAATGGCAGTACAAAAATTTTCCCAGTCACTTCAAGATTTTCAGTTTGAATGCATTGGGGATGCTGAAACAGACGATGAAATTAACATTGGTGAGTGAACTTTGTTGAATTTAACTATCTATAGGTAGTCCTCGATTTACAACCATAAGTGGCCCCCAAATCACCATTGCTAAGCAAGGCACTTTTTAAATGAGCTTTGCCCCATTTTACAAACTTTTTTTTGCCACAGTTGTTAAGTGAATCCTGCGGACAGTTGGCAGATCTGGCTTTTTCCATTGTCTTTGCTTGTCGGAAGCCTGTCCACTTACCATTGATAAGTGAGAACTACTTGCATTCTGTTTGGTAAATAAATACTTCTTGGGATTTTAATTATGATGTGTTCAGTTTGGAAGTTTAGGGTTTTGAATATTGATGCCAAAGAAACAGCTTTTTTTAAATGGGTGTTTTTAGTTTTAATTTAGTTTACTTGTCGTTGCACCTCATACAATGAAATCAAACACCATCTTCAGTGCACATCATGACCATGAAAATAAACACAAACATACATCCTTCACACTCCACACATTAAATTGAAAACCCCCAACACGGCACTATTC
>NW_020769341.1:10100454-10203276 GCF_900518735.1 Pseudonaja textilis
CTGAGGAATTCTGGGAGTTGAAGTCCACAAGTCTTAAAGTTGCCAAGTTTGGACACCCCTGGTCTAAACCATCTTTTTCTCCCTGTGTTACTAACTGGCCCTTTCAGATATGGCTCACTGCATCTAGCTGGAAGTAGTTGTTCTGGCATCTAGAGGGTTAAAATTTAAGGAAGTTGGTCTTCTAGCTTGACCAGTGTCACTGTTGGTCATAGGCAATTCATTGTCTAATTTACAACAAACCTGGGTTGAAAATTCAACTTGAAAAACTTGGATGTTATTACTCCGAACTTGTTTGAAAAAATAGGAGAAAGGCGGGGAGAACAATGATGATAGAGAATGACAGAAGCCTTACCAATCATGCGTAGACACATTAGAAGTCATTTTTTTAAAGTATAATTTTGGTTTTGTCTAAAGGCAGCTTCCTAGCTGCTGAAGTATACTTACTGTTCGTAAGACTCTTCCCCCCCACACACACCCTAAACTGACCAAAGTATTACAAAGAGACTCCTTATCCAATGTTTAAATTAGAGGGTGAGAGTTTCCCACCAAGTTTAACAAAACCATTATCTTGCTGTCTTTAAATAGTACTTAAGAAAACCTTCACAAAAACATAAGGAAGCGAATTCACTGGTTTACTTGGTTTATGCAGGGAGTTGCTTTGTTTCAATTCAGACCATTGATCAAGGGTACTGATGTTGTTTTGATGCTGGATAAAGTTTCTTTAATCTCTTTGTTGCCATCTAAATGATCCTATTTTAGTCCTTCTTTTGAACTGAAAGCACTTTAACAGCAGTGATTTATAGATTCATTGCCACGTATTTAACTTACTGAATGTGCTGCATGTAGGGCTGCTTACCAAGATGTTTTGAAAATACAGGTAGTCCTCCACTTACAACAGTCCATTTAGTGACCATTCAAAGTTACAACGGTACTGAAAAAAGTGACTTATGACTGTTTTTCACAGTTATGACCTTTGCAGTATTCCCATGATCATATGATCAAAATTCAGATGCTTGGCAACTGGCGTGTACTTATGACGGTTGCAGTGTCCCAGGGTTACGTGATTCCCCCGATGCAACCTTCTGACCAGCAAAGTTGATGAGGAAGGCAGATTCACTTAAGAAGCGGATTACTAATTTATCAACTGTGCTGATTCACTTAACAATTGTGTCAAGAAAGATTGTAAAATTGGGCAAAACTCACTTAACAAATGTCTCACTTAGCAATAGAAATGTTGGGCTCAATTGTGGTTGTTAGTTGAAGGCCACCATACACTTGGTCTACTCTAGAAGGTGGAAATCCAGGTCAGCATGGGAGCTAGCCAATCAATAGGATAGTGCCAATGCCGTAATCACTACCTGTGATTTTACAGCCAATTTGGTAAGGTACCAGGCTAGGAAGGAGGAGACTGTGAGTTCAAGTCCAACCTTAGCAACGAAAGCCAGCTGGGTGACTCTCAGTCCCACCCACCTCACAGAATTGTTGGGGAGAAAATAGGAGGAGAAAGGTGTGTTGGATATGTTCACTATCTTGAGATATTTATAAAAATAATGACGGGCGAAAAAAAATACAAAATGTGAAGGAATGTACAATCAGCAGGAGAAAAAGGAAAAACCTTAGGCATCATAGAGCCGTGATGGCAAACCTATGGCACATGTGCCACAGGTGGCATGCAGAGCCATTTGTGCTGACATGCGAATCCCAACCAAACTTACCTGCACTGCATATGTGCGCACCACCCAGCTGATTTTCGGCCTGTTTGAGGCAGTTTTCGACCGCCCAGAAGCTCGAGGGAAGCCTCTGCAGCCTCGGGAGGCTGAAAAATGGGCCTTCCGGAAGTGCTGAAACGGGCCCATTTTCAGTTTCCTGAGGCTGCAGGGGCTTCCATCAAGCCCCTAAGAGGGCGAAAACTGCCTCCCCAGGCTCCAGAGGCCCCCTGGATGCTGAAAACGGGCATTTCTGGTATTTCCAGAAGGCCCATTTTTCGGCCTCCCGAGGCTGCAGAGGCTTCCCTCGAGCCTCTGGGAGGCCAAAAGAGGCCTCAAATAATCCAAAAATCAGCTGGGAGGTGTGCGCATGATCAGTGCAGGTAAGGGGGCGGGGGGGTGTTGCACACGCATACATGGGGGTGTCTTACATTATAGATGCCGGCACGCATGCATGGGCACTATCGCACACATGCATGCTTTAGGCACACAACAACAAAAAGGTTCACCATCACTGTCATAGAGCTTTCCCAGAAAGAGCCCAGATGAAGAGACTACATAGTCCCAAAATGGATGGGCAGGTGGGAAGAGGTTCACGGTAGCCCCACTCTACAATCTCTAGAACAGATCTAGTAGATTAGAAAGTTACAGCTTTAGTTTGGCAAGATTCTGTCCTTTGTGCATAAGCAAATAAAGGGTTGAATTTAATTGTATCTCGCTGTCTCATCTCTGGATTTGATACTGATACTGCAAGAAGTATTAATAGGGTTATGGGATGTATGCAAAGTGCTAGTATTTACTGGTAAAGATCTACATGACGCAGTCCCACTTCTTGTAGGTCTCTCAGGTTCAGTCTGCCCTTGAAGGCTTCTGATGAAGAGGACATCCTGCAGGAGACACGAGGGAAAGAGTTCGTTTGGCAATCCTTCTTGATGGTGCTCTCAAGAAGTTCATTTGGCTTGAAACTATTCAGTGCAGGTCTCATCTGAGATACATTTGGAGTTTAGCAGTGGACTTTGTTCTTTTCGTTTTGCTTCTTGTGGCTTTTGGAATTGTAGTATCTTGGCATTTAATTTGTCCACTTTATTACTGTCGTTTTTGAACTGCCCTGGAATTTGATGTAGTGTTTTTTGTTTTGGTTTCTGAGGTGGGACTTTTCAGTAGTGGAAAGAAGAGTGGAAAAATTACTTCCTTTGTACTCTACCCTCCTATTAATATATCCTAATTTAGCACTTACCTTTTTAATAGCAGCTTCTCGTTGTTGGCTGATGATTAACTTGTGGTTAAAAAGAATATTCAAATCCTTTTCACACATTCTACATTCAGAGCCGGGTCTCCTCCATCCTATATGTGTTCCTTTCACGTTATATGCAGTATTTGGAAAGATGTGAATCTTATTTGTGGGAGGGAACAAAGATGTTCAATGCAAGCTGATAATCCATCTGCAGGAGATAAACCTGGATTGCTGTGATTCATTTTGATTACAAGTGCCTCCTGATAATCAAAGCAGAGAGATAGATGGCAGATAGGAGGGTTGTCTGAAAAAGTTTAATTGGATTATGAATTATGACCATATCTTCTTGTTGATGTTGAAACTCTAGAAAAAGTACAAAGAAGAGCAACCAGGATGATTAGAACATATGGAGACTAAAACATATGAAGAACGGTTGCAGGAACTGGGCTTGGCTAGTCTAGTGAAGAGAAGGACCAGGGGAGACATGAGAGCAGTCTTCCAATATTTGAAGGGCTGCCACAGAGAGGAAGGGGTCAACCTATTTTCCAAGGCACCCAAAGGGCAGACAAGGAATAATGGATGGAAACTGATCAAGGAGAGATTCAACCTAGAAATAAGGAGAATTTTTTTTGACAGTGAGAACAATCAACCAATGGAACAGCTTGCCCCTCGGAAGTTGTGGGAGCGCCATCACTTGAGACTTTCAAGAAGAGATTGGACTCCCATCTGTCAGAAATGGTGTAGGGTCTCCTGCTTGGGCGGGGGGGGGTTGGACTAGATGACCTACAAGGTCCCTTCCAACTCTGATTATCTGGTAATTGAGCCCAAAATTTCTGTTGCTAATACTAAATTCTGATACTTGTTAAGTGAATTTTGCCCTATTTAATGACCTTTCTTGCCGCACTTATTAAGTAAATCGCTGCAGTTCTATGAATCATGAGATCGTTAAGTGAATCTGGATTCCCTCATTGACTTTGCATGTTGGAAGCTGGACGGGAAGGTTACAAGTGATGATCACATGATCCAAGGATAATACAGCTGTCATAAATACATGCTAGTTGCCAAGCATCTAAATTTGGATCACATGACTATGGGGATGCTGCAATGGTCGTAAGTGTGAAAAATGCTCAGTTTTTTCAGTGCCGTTGTAACTTCATATGGTCACTAAATGAACAGTTGTAAGTCGAAGACTACCTGTATGATATATGGGAATGGAGTAATTTTGGGGGAAATGTAGCCAAACCTCTGTACAAATTAAAAGCTGATTCAGATTATATCCAAACCTATTGTCAGGTCTGAATACACTTGGACAGGGGTGTCAAACTCAAGGCCTGTGGGCCACATCTGGCCCATAGAGTGCTTAAATATGGCCCGGGAGGCTGCCCTAGAAACAGCAAAGGACCGGCCTGCGGTGCCTCTGCCAACGAAAACGGAGCTGGCAGAATGCTCAGGCCGCCACAGGCGCCCCCAACATGAGTTACGTTGAGCTGGCCATGCTCACCCCGGCCACGCCCACCCCGACCCCAGAGGTCAAACAAAGCCTGATGTAGCCCTCCATGTAATCGACACCCTTGCACTTGGACAAAATCAAGTCACCAAGAACTACAACGATTTCAGTAAGATTTCTTTAATGATTTCTTTCATCTCTCTTTAGTGAGATTATCTCTGGTCCCATCCTTGTCAATTAACTCTACTGCATTCAGAAGAGACCATTATCTTCCTATAGAAAAATGAATCACTATATTTGCCTAAGATTTGGCAACAGTACTTTCACATAGAGACTTTTAATGAGGTTGCAAATTTCATTGCAAATTGTTGCAAGCAGAGATTGCTATCGTACTTCAGAATTTTATAGAGGCATAACAAAATCTTCTGCATTGTGTTCTCCGATGTTTAGGAAGCTTCATTCTCTCTAATTAGCTTTCTTGCAAATTATAACCCATTCTACTTTAAAATAAAACCTCAAACTGTAAAAACAGTTATTTTTTTTGTTCGTCCCACTTTAGATAATCCGAGAATGAAATTGTTTATCCAAATCTTACTTTGGATGTAAACTTGGGTTAGCCTGATTTGAACAACATCTGGCCTTTTCTAAAGTTCTTGCTGACTTCTCCAAAATAATTACGGTAAACTTAGCAAACTCCTGCTATCTAAAAATCTGAGCCTTTTCTGTATTAAAGCAAACTAGCTTGTTTTTATTTTCTTCGGAAAAAAATTATTTAAAGGGGGTAGCAAATGGCAACATTTACTGGAAATTCATTTTTATTGAAATACTTATACACACTTTTAAAAAATACTCAGTAACATTTGTTTCACTTGAATCATCGTTAAGAATGAATATACTGAAACTGCTTAATATAGCTCAAGACTTTCCATCTGTGAATATGTATCTTCTTAGAAGCAGTCAGCTGGAAAAAGTTAATAACATTTTAATTTTAAATTGCATCCATATTCATTGTCTAGACTAATTTACATTCTGCCTTACTTTATGAAATGATGTATTTCTAGAAGCAGGAAAGTTATCTCTTGCATCACAGTGAATTAGTGAAATAACATCTATACCCGCCTGCTTTGAACTGCCAAGCAGTTCAAAAGAGGCACATCAGCAGGTATCATAACAAATATTGCTCTGATAAGGTGGTAAAGAAAATCTCAGATATTATTTTAGTTTAGTTTAGTTTACTTTATTGTCATTGCACCTTGTACAACGAAATCAAACACCATCTTCAGTGCACATCATGACCATGAAAATAAACACAAACAACATCCTTCACATTCCGCACATTGAACCAAAAACCCACAACACTGCACCAACACTGCACTATACAGTAGGCAGTAAGGGAAAGGTAGTTGGCAAAGACCAGCCAATCCTTGCTTTATGTCCATTGTGTTCTTTCTTACTTAATTATATCTTCTTTTTTGGGTAAGTCTATCTTCTGATCTACGAATGCCTTATATATCCTTAGTAAGGCCACACCTGGAATACTGCAGCCAGTTTTGGTCACCACAATACACAAAAGATGTTGAGACTTTGGAAAAAAATGCAGAGATGAGCAACTAAGATGATGAAAGGCCTGGAAACTAAAACACGCGAAGAAAGATTGCAGAATTTGGGTTTGGCTCGTCTAGAGAAAAGAAGGATTTGGAGGAGGGGGAAAACGACATAGTAGAAGTATTCCAGTATAGGAGAGGCTTCTACAAAGAGGAGAGGGGTCAATTTATTTTCCAAAGCACCAGAAGGCAAGGCAAGAAACAAAGGATGGAAACTGATCAAGGAGAGATTCAACCTGGAGTTAAGAAACTTCCTAACAGTGAGGACCAGAGGTGGTATTCAGCAGGTTCTGACCAGTTCTGGAGAATTGGTAGCGGAAATTTTGAGTAGTTTGGAAGACCAATGGTAACCTCCCGAGAGTGGGAAGGGAATGGAGATTTTACAGTATCCTTCCCCTGCCACGCTACCAAGCCATGCCACCCACAAGCCACGCCCACAGAACCGGTAGTAAAAAAATTTGAATCCCACCACTGGTGAGGACAATTAACCAGTGGAGCAGCTTGCCTTCAGAAGTTGTGGGTGCTCCATCACTGGAGGTTTTTAAGAAGAAACCGGGCAGTCACTTGTCTGAAACTGTATAAGATCTCCTGCTTGAGCAGGGGGCTGGACTAGAAGACCTCCAAGGTCCCTTCCATCTCTATTCAGATGGATTAATAAAAAATAAACTATGCAAAAAAAAATATAGTGACAAACTTGTGTCAGAGAAAAACTTAATGATTCCATTTTAAAATGTGAACTGTTGATATAATGGCTCACTAACCCATTATTACATTTTTTGGCAGAGATGTACATACAAAAATAATAATCCATCTTCCAAGAGCAGAAGGTTGATTCCTTGGCTCGTACTCTCCAAGTTAAATGTTTACGTTTATATCTGAGTTAGGTATCAGTTGGTATGAAAAGTAGCAAAAGTGTCAAGTGTTTGCATCGTTAAGAAAAAGCATTCAAGCTGATATAAAGATTGGTTGAAGTACTCTCCGGTGGGAATTAATTTCATCCTGGTTAATAACACTTATTTCTAACTGTATAAATCAGTGGTGACCTAGAGTGGGTATTAGGTAAAACTATGGCAAAAGTGAAAATTGGAAGTGTTAAAATTAAATTCAGTATTTGTGCAAAGAGTCAGTATAAGTGCTGGACAGAATGGTTAAAACTGGAATTAAAAATAATAGAAAACTCTTAAACATCGTTTAAGTTTAGGTCAAAAAGGAGTCTTAAATACATGTACATTATAGGGCAGGGGTGTCAAACTTAATTTCATTGACGGCTGCATCAAGGTTGTGATTGACTTCAGGGGGGCTGGGTGTGTGTGACCATGGGGGTGGGCATGGCCAACTCGACATCACTTGTGTGTTGGGGGCACCTGTGGTGTCCTGGCTGGGGCTGGGGGGATCCGGGCTCTGTTTTTGGCCATGACGGTCTTCTGCAGCCCTCTGCCAGTGAAAATGGAGTCTGGGAGGGCTGCGTGTGGCCCCAACTCCACTTTTACTGGCAGAGGCATTGCAGGCCAATCCTTCACTGTTTCCATTGTAGCCCCGTAAACCAGATCTAAGCACCCTATGGGCTGGATCTGGCCCGCGGGCCTCGAGTTTGACACCTCTGTTATAGGGCATTTTACATTATGTACTTACACTATGGGCACGATGGCTTAGTGGTTAAAGACGCTGAAGTTGTCAGCTGACAGCCAGGGTACGAGACCCAAGCTCCACCCAACGGGATGAGCTCCCGTTCCTTGCCCTACCCACCCAGCAGTTCGAAAGCATGCAAACGCGAGTAGATAAATAAGTACTACTTGGGTGGGAAAGTAGCAGCATTCTGTGCACCTTGATATATAGCCATACTGGCCACATGACCGTGGAAATTTCAGACACTTTCTTGAGACTTTCAAGAAGAGATTGGACTCCCATCTGTCAGAAATGGTGCTTGGGCAGGGGGTTGGACTAGATGATCTTACAAGGTCCCTCCCAACTCTGATTATTTATTATCTGAAATTGTCTTTGGACAATGCTGGCTCCCTCGGCCAAGAAACAGAGATGGGCACCATGAACTAGAGCAGGGGTCGCCAACCTTTTGGACCTCAGGGACCACCAAACTCATAATTTTAGATCCCAGGGACCACTAACTGGTTCTGTGGGTGTGTGGCCTAATCTGTGGGTGTGGCTTGGTGGTCATGTGACTGGCTGGGCATGGCTTGTATGTAAATATTATAAATATTTATATAAATATTGAATTTATTATTTTTTAAAAAGAGCAACTTTTACTCAAAAGCAGGCAAAGCAGGCAGGCAGATTGAGTTGCTCGCAGAATCACAGATTCATTCAGAGATT
The DNA here is from genome assembly GCF_900518735.1 of Pseudonaja textilis. The sequence continues at coordinate 10,108,774 of NW_020769341.1, forward strand.
TGTCTATGCTATCGGCTAGCTCAGTCTGTCACATAAAATTTGCTAGCAAGCAAACACAAAATTAACTCACAACACACCATGTATGTAAATATTGAATTTTTTATTAAAAAAGCAACTTTTACCCCAAATCAGGCAAAGCAGGCAGATTGAGTTGCTCACAGAATCATTCAATGATCTATCTTATCTATCTGCCATCGGCTAGCTCAGTCTCTCAAATTTGCTTGCTGTGAGTCTGCACTGAATTTGCTTGCAAGCAAACCTTCAGTCCTAAGGGAGGTTCGGCTGTACTTAAAAGCAGAGCTGAAGATCTAAAGACTAGCTGGAAAGCAAGAAATCCCACCATTTTCTGCTTCCTAGCTAATCTAAATCTCCCGGCACAGAGAACAGATGATGGTCAGAAAAAGGAAAAATAGAAATTTAGCAGGCAAGTTTACCAGGTAAGGAGTGAGTGAGCAGAGAGGGTTCTAGCGGGCCATGTGGGCGGTGCAGCACTTGTGTTTCTGCGCAGTCTAGATTAATTGCTTTGGGGAGGGTGCTCTTGAGGTGAGATTTCTCTGTGGCCCACCAAAATTTTCTCACGGCCCACCGGTTGGCGACCGCTGATCTAGAGTGAGACATGACTGGACAAGGGAAACCTTTATCTTTTACCATTACTTACATTTTAACTTGTATCTCAATAGTAATAGGTTTCATAAGCAGCATATTAGTGTAGTATTGCTTAGTAGTGGTAGACTGCTAGTACTTTTCATAATATTAGAAATTTTTGTTTGAATGTCTTTTTCTGACATTTGTGCTGTTTAAAAAACAGCAGTCTTGATTTATTTTTTTTGTCCTTTGCACCTAATGTTTTTGATAGTTACTTTTGCATTGTTTTCTACAATGTTTACATATTAGTTGCTACCTCTGCTTATGAGTGTTATGCAAGGGAGAACCTTGCATACAATAGTAGTACAATACCGCACAGTGGTCATCTATAGACAGTGGTGGGATTAAAAAAATTTTGACAACCAGTTCTAGGCGTGGCTTGATGGGTGTGGTATGATTTGGGCGTGGCTTGGTGGGCGCGGCAGGGGAAGGATACTGTAAAATCCCCATTCTCACCTTACTCCTGGGGGAAGTTTACTGCAAAATCCCATTCCGTCCCCACCCACCAATCTGCTTTCCAGCTCTTTTCTCCTGTTCAGGACCACAAAAGAAGACCCAGCTGATCAACTGGGACTCAGGAGGCAGAGAATAGATGGGGGTGGGGCCAGTCAGAGGTGGTACTTGCTGGTTCTCCGAACTACTCAAAATTTCCACTACTGGTTCTCCAGAACTGGGCAGAATCTGCTGAATACCACCTCTGTCTATAGAACTAATGATAAAATATACAGCTGGTGAAAGTTATTTAAGAAACCCTGACCAATGTCTTTCAGCTGTGATAATTAATACTTGGAATGACTTCTTTTCTCTAATGAGAACTTAAGCAGTTTGTTTTCACATATGTTGTTCATTGTGTTACCATTGGCAGTAAAAGCCACATGTTTTAGCACATTCCCTGCTGAATAAAGAACAGTTGCTACTGTTAACTAAACCTTTATTTCTTGACATTGATTTAACACAACCACTTTGCTTCTGTCTCTCCTAGAATAGAATAGGAAATGTTATTCAGGTTATAGGTGCCTTTAAAATTCCCCCTTTTTGTGGCTTTAAATGACTATAGAAACATTGCTATGTGCAATCAACTGTCTAACTGCTGCAAAGATAAAAAGGTCAAGGCCATTATGTGTTTATTTTTATTTATTAAATTTATTGGTTGTGCATATTGCCACACAGTAACACTGAAGTAATTACAACACTGGGAAAAAAGTGCTGAACTGTTATGACTTATTGAATCCCATATTTAAGATTCTATGAAAATATTCACATTTAATTGCCCTGTTTTTTAAATAACTGAGAGGAGGAGTTGTATTAAAGCAAACAGTTGTAATAAAATATTCTGAACTGTGCCTCAAAAGTTGATCTGCCACTTTTTTTACATGAAACCCAAGATAGTCTTGGTTCTAAATCAGGAAATATTGAATTTTTTTTCATGTTATTTTTAGATCTCTACAGACCCATTTACCCTGAAATTTTACTTATTGATATTTTGTGTGATATACTTATATCCCATCTTTTGTCCAGGTTCATTTTTCCTACTAACAATAACTTGGAGCTCGATTGGGCTGACAGTGACGGGTTACTTACTAAGGAGCTGTAGCTGAGGATGGATCTGATTGCAAATATATATATATATAAGTTTTCGTGGGTACTTACATGTATGGTATTCAGCTTTGTTCGGGTATTTTCCCACGTCATTGTAGTTGTGCTTTTAAAGTTGTAGCAACGTTTCGGCAGAATCTTATCTGCCATCATCAGGCTTCTGTATTGTGTTTGTCTGTGAGTCACCACTGTAAAAGTCTGACTCACAGACGAACACAATACAGAAGCCTACAATGACGTGGGAAAATACCCGAACAATAGCCTACAATGACGTGGGAAAATACCCGAACAAAGCTGAATACCATATTTATATATATGTATGTATGTATGTATGTATGTATGTATGTATCAGTCAGTCAGTCAGTCAGTCAGTCAGCTTTGTTTGGGTATTTTCCCACGTCATTGTAGTTGTGCTTTTAAAGTTGTAGCAACGTTTCTGCAGAATCTCATCTGCCATCATCAGGCTTCTGATGGCAGATGAGATTCTGCAGAAACGTTGCTAAAACTTTAAAAGCACAACTACAATGACGTGGGAAAATACCCAAACAAAGCTGAATGACATACATGTAAGTACCCGCAAAAACTTAAGAAAACACACACACACACACACACACACACACACACACACACACACACAGAGTCGCTATTCATGAAATTGACCAAAAAGAATTTTCTTCAAATATAACTTCTCAGTGGCTGTGATTGTGCAGATCTGGCTTTCACACTGAAAATGGCTTTCACATCGAAAATGTCATGAATAGTTTACAACTCTGTCTGTGGAAATTTGCAGTCATCCAGGTCATAGTTGTCTCAAAGGTGTTTTTTCAAAAGGCAACTGGGCTTTTTTTTCCCTGAGGAAGAAGAAGAAAACATTTTCCTTTTCATCCAAGAAGCTTCATCAGTTGTGTTGGTGGAGGGATGGAATGATAGTTCTGATAGGATGGTGGGTAGGAGATGGAAAGATTGCATTTCTTTGCAGTCATCTGGTCATTAGTACTCTCTCTGAGAACTGTTGAGGCCACTTGGGGGTTTATCTGTGCCCTCATTGGTTGTGGAATCTTTTTGGAACAGTTAAAAGGGCTGTTTTGTAGATAGGAAGTGTCTTATTCCTCCCCCTCTATTGAGGGAATTCCATAAAGGACTACATGTTGAGTGTGGTTTGTCAGCCAGTTATGAATCCATCTCGTGCTCATTCTGTCTATCTCACGTTTTTCTAGTTTACCAAGAAGTAAGTTGTGGTCTACTGTGTCAAATGCCTTACTGAAATCCACAGCACTTTATTGATCCACTAATTTAGTCACTTTGTCAAAGAATGAAATAAGATTTGTTCAGCATCATCTGTTTTGACAAATTCATGTTGGCTTCTGGTTATAACTTTGCTGGCTTCTAGGTGTTTGCAGACACCTAGATTGATTATCTTTTTCAGGATCCTCCCAGGTAAAGATACTGATTTTTCAGTAGTTTCTGGTCTTTGTTTTTTCCCTTTTTTTGAAGAAAAAGGTTTTTTTTACTAAAAATGTAGTTTACACAAACACACACAAACACACACATGAACACACACATATCTCTCCCCAGCCAATCAAATCTCCAAAGCAAGTGATAAATATAAGCATAAAAATAAAATGTATCTTGGAGTTTCTGTAATAAATCCCTAATAAGCAAATACAATTTAAACATTGGTAAGAATTAATGAGGTGAAGTATTTCCATATCCTGCACTTATATAGTTGTTTGTGGTATTTTATCCTTAATACTGCAAATTGTTTCAAACACATTGAAGTTATGAGTTTAAACAAAATCCAAATGGGTAGAAAATAACACCCATAAGTTCTAATTTTTTTCAGTTAAGTAGAGTGGTTTTAATGTATGATGGTCTCCCCCCCCCCCCCCCCCCAGATATGAAGTTCTGGAAGAATAATTATACTGATAAATTCCTGATGAAATGGATTAGGTGGTATTCAGCAGATTCTGACCAGTCCTAAAATGCCATCATTTTGGATTTATTTAAAGAACTATTTAGGAAGCACATTTGAAAAGTGCTTCAAATAGAAAGAACACCTGCTTTTCTGTAAACAAAATTCTATATATATGAATTTCCCTTAAAATATTTTAAGTGAACAATTCTTGAGTTATATTTTATGTATCATCCAAGTGCTGGAGTAGAGCACAGAATAGTTAATAGAATCCTTATTTTGGACCAAAACATTAAGCAATCATAAAAACTAGCAAATTAGAATCACATTATTTTGTTCTACAGAAGGCAAAGCTGTTATAATAAAAAGTTTATTATAAGTTATAATAAAAATTAAAAGGACATAACTATTTTATTTTTTCAGACAGTTAGTATTTTGCCATCTTTCGTTCCTCCCGGAATTTGGAAAACCTCCAGGAAAAACAGCTGCAAACCTGTTTTAACTTTTACAAAAGAAACTGCCAAATACATAACAGAAAGAAAAATGCAATTGTTTTCTATGTGTTATCTTGGTTTCAGACATTATTCTGGCTATAATGGTAACTATTCCATTACAGTTAATTTACAAAACATCTTTTGTATGGAAAACAGACTATAGATCAATTTGATATAATGCAATGTAAAATTTAAAAATATTTTTTGCATAAATATGTTCTACGTTTGTATATTTTTTAATAATTTTAATTACAAAGATGACTATAGAAAATATTCCAATTTAAGATTCCCATCCCTGTTCCTACAAAACAATGGGTGGCCACCAGAAGGCAGCAGACATAGTGGTAAAAATCTAACTCTGCTGCCAACTGGTCTTAGCCTAGAATTTTTCAGCCAAGATATGGTATCTTCAATTTATACAAATGTTACCTTAGATCATTTGCTATCTTTGTTGCCTCCCTCCTCTTAATATAAGACCCAAAAGAAAGGATTTGAAGCATTGAGAATTAAAAGAAACAACAGTTTCATATTGTCCCATCTAGTTTAAGAAACTGATATATCAAATTATAATTAATTATATATTTTTTTAAAATAGCTGATAGAAACTGTAGTTAGAATATAGTAACACCAATACCATTTTCCACTGTTTGGTAGTGCTTGCATGTGTGTGTTCTCACATGTTTAAAAATTCCTGCAACAATCTTGCAATACATTTTAGCCTGAGAATAAGTTATTTCCTCTTTCGAAGAAGGACCATAATTCTTTGGCAGGTTTATATACCTGGAGAGAAGGCAATTATTGCTCAGTGCACTCTGCTGGAAGAGACTGATTTTTCCAGGTTTTCAAAGACAATGACAAATGGAGATCTCCCAGGAGAAGCTGGTTTATAATCTGGCACTTCTCCTGGATTTCAGCTGTTGTTGAATTTATAGGAGGAAGTTATGGTTTAGGCAAGCTTTTGCACAGGTTTAGCTAGTGTACTAGGTATAGCCATTCCTGAGATGGGAGGAACTGGAAATAGTTATTCACAATCACTGGTAGCTTCACAGCCACTCATCTGGACTATGTTAACCTCTTCCACCTGGAAAGCTTCAGGTCATATAAACACAATTGCCTGGATCTTTAAGGAATGCTACAATTCTAGCGGTACTCCTGAAGTTATATTAGTTGCCTGGGTGTTTCTGGGTGCAGATTCAGGCGCTGGTAATAATGGGCAAAATCCTGCAGGGCTTCACATCTGGGCACTTGCAAGACTGCAGTAGAATCCAACTAAGACTTACTAGATTTCAAGCCCCTGCAAGGAATGGTAGGAATATACGCAGAAGTTATGTTTCTTTGTTAGATATCCGATCTTGTACTACTGCTCAAAGGTGCGGAGAACTGGTAGCGGAAATTTTGAGTAGTTCAGAGAACTGGGAAATACCACCTCTGACTGGGCCCACCTCCATCTATTCTCTGCCTCCCAAGTCCCAGCTGATCATCTGAGTCTTCTTTTGTTGCCCTGCATAGGAGAACAGAGCTGGAAAGCAGGTTAGTTAGGTGGGGAAGGAATGAGATTTTGCAGTAACCTTCCTACAGGAATGGGGAGGTAATGGAGATTTTACAGTATCCTTCCCCTGCCACAGCCAACAAACCAAACCACGTCCACAGAACCGGTAGTAAAAAAATTTGAATCCCGCCGCCGCCACCACTACTGCTGCTACTACTACTTCTCCTTCTCCTTCCCCTTTTCCTTCCCCTCCTCCTCCTCATTCCTAGAGGCGCAGGATCTGTTTATAACATTTTAATGCATAACAAATTATATTAAGACTTCTAATAAAATCTGCCTTGTTTCATGGTAAAGCTTTGCACAGTTCAAGGCCAACTGTAGGTCAGTTATAGAATAGCCTGGAGAGTTAACGTGTGTCATATTGGTTTTTGTTTTATTTTGCTATTTTAATGCTGGAAGAATTGGCATCAGAAAGTGCTCCTGAGTTTTATCCCCGCTTCTTAATTGTTGTAGTTGGTCCAGTGTTGATTAGCAGCTATTTCAAGTGTGATAATTCTATAAACAGCTTGCTTGCTATTCAGATATATGAAATTAAAGTTTAGAACTGTCTGAGTTGTAAATTGTTACATTATAGGCCTGCATCTTTTTATTGGGAACTGTAGATATAAGCAGTTATGCTATTGAGTTGTGCTATCAATCTATTTCGTACTGTTGTGCATTAATCCTAAGCAGCAATCTGGTCCTTTTGATCTGTTTAACTTCATTGCGCTATATATTTGTATCTTGAGAAATGCCAGCTTTAAATCAATTACCTATGTATGCTGATCTGGTGAGTCTGAATTATTTCTATATTATAGCTATTGTTGTGGCCCACCAGCAGAGCTGGCGGCAGACTCAGAAGTTGAGGAGGGTGGAGAAGAACTTGGGCCAATTCTGGAGCCTGGGGAAGGCTCTGATGGATGCTCAGCATCGGACACAGAGATAGAGTCAGGGCTGTCCGGCAGTTCCCAGCCAGCGAGGCAGTTGCCTTTGGAGTCAGAGATAAGTGAGGAGGAGGAACAGCTGGGGCCTGTTCCAGATGCATGTATGCACAGAGCAGATAGGAGAGGGGAACAATGGAGGACAATGAGCAAAACAAATGTGGATACTGACTGGGCCTTCCCTGGCTGGGGAATAAATAGGAGGGAAAGGGACTGGTTTGGTTGTCACAGACAACCGTTTGTACTTCTGGAAAGCTTGCTCCTTGTGCGTTTTGTGTGACAAAGACTGCCTTGCCAGAACTGAGGTTTGTCTATTTCTGTTTGATCTGACTTACTTTGCAGTCTCCTGGCTGGGAGCTCATGACCTTGCATTTATCATAACGAGCTGATAAGGATTATTGTTTCAGTTAACTTGTAAATAAAGAGGAGTTTTTCTTTGTGGGGAAGTCTGTTTCTTGCTTCTGCGAAGGCCAGGTCAGAACAGGTATCGCTAGAAACAATGGACTTCTTGGTGTGTTCCAAATAGAAGCTAGAGGTACCTAAAATTTGTAATGGTCAGTTTCTGATAGAAGACAGGAGTTACATATATCCAAAGAAAACTTCCCCAATAGGGTCTACAAAGTGAATCTAGGAAAATTCAAGGATGCAAAAACTACAGAGTTTTAAGATGGTGTTAATGCTGATTTGGCGTTACATACAGAATCCTGAAAACTGTAACTCATTCATGAGTTGTTATGACAGAGACTTGAAGGGCTTCTTCCAGCTTTCTTATCACCCTGGCTGGTTTGCTATCAATAAATTCAAACTCTTTGCCTTGATTGTTTATGTCTCCGCTCCCTTCCACTCTTTTCTCAGCTATTCCAGTCTCTCACACGTGATGGATGTATACTGAATCCATAATCGGGAGCACTTAGCTGAAGATCTTCACTTTATTACCTGTTTCTTTTGTGACTAATGAACATGTTGGTCTTTTAAAGTTTCCACTTAAAGAGATCATGAAGAGAGCCACATGTTTGTTTTCACAGTGGACATATACGTGGGTATTCTGTGCCATCAAAAGTGTATAGCAACATCGGGGAAAAATAGGCGTAGAAATTCTGTGACAGCTGCTGATCACGCTATACTTAAAATATGAAGTAGCTACTATTATTGAAGTCATTTCAATGTGATTTTTTTTTTACTGGTGTTTACAAGAATTCAACTGTTTTACCAGAGCAGTTGTCTGAATACAAACGCAAATTCAAATTGTGTTTTTTATCATCTTCATGACAAATTAATGTGATTTTTGTGATTGCCCTTTTGAAGTATCTATAAGTTCCCGCATGAATTATCTGGGATAATTTCATGGCCATAATTTTGCATCTATTTCTGTTGACAGTGAACATAAGAGTTCTCTTGAGATATCTATAATTTGTCTGCAGTGGGCGTGTTTATTAAACCATTCTTATTTGATGCATATAATTTATACTTTGGCTAAGAGCTTGTTGCTCAAGTAATATAATCTGTATAAAGAAAACTTCAAGAACGGAAAATAATATCAAGTTAGGGTTCTCTTTACTATTATGCTGTATTCCTGTTAATTAGTAGAATACAAAATAAGACTTGGAGGTCTTCTACTCTAATCCCTTGTTTCAGCAGGAGTCCCTATATCATTCCCGTTTCTCCCTAAAAATGTCAATGATGGAGCAACTTCTGGAGACAATCCATTCTACTGATTAATGGATAGGAAATTTCTCCTAAATTCTAGGTTAGATCTCTCTTTGTTAAGTTCCCATCCATTACTTCTTGTCCTGTCCTTTGGAGAGTAAGTCAACCTTCTCTTCTTTATAAAGCCTCTCAAATATTTGAAGACTTCAGTCATCTCACCCCCTGGTCCATCTGTTCCTTGGACTAGACATACCCAGCTATCACAACCATTCCTATATGTTTTAGCCTCCAGTCCCCTAATCTTCTTTATTGCTCTTCTCTGCACTCTTTTTGTATTGTGGCAGCCAAAACAGATGCGGTATTCCAAGTGTAATCTTACAAGTGGAGTATAAAGTGGAACTAACACTTCACAGGATCCTGATACTATCCCTCTGTGAATGCAGCCTAGGACTGCATTGGCTTTTCTGGCAGCCACAGCATACTGCTAGCTCATACTTAAGTGGTTGTCCATTGTAAATATGTCCCAGTTACTACTGATGAGTCAGGTGCCATCCTGTCTAATAGGATGTTTCTTTACTAGCCTGCTCTACTCTATGTCTATTTTCTACTCATACTTCTAAACTATTGCCAGAAATAATGGTTCCCAAATTTAACATGTGAGCACTTGATTCAAGAATTTGGCCGTTTTAACAACTTGGGGTTTTGTATCCTTCAAAAGACTATATGTAAATTTGATGAAAGGGAAGTAGATGATGATTTAAATGACACAGAAACAGAAGAATGAGAACATGCAACATCAAACGTGCATATGTACATAGGCATATTCATAGGTGTCTGTATTACAAGGAAAAATGGGTAGTATCAGCAAACTATGTGTGTAGGAATTCAAAAATCTTCTTTTTCCCTTGGCACCCTAATAGGTTTTAAGTCTTGATCTGTTTATATTTATGCACTTGGTCATACTCATTTAAAATGATATCCTAGGTTTAATAATTATACCGGTAAATATAAAAATAAGTGAAAAGTGAGAGGAAGAAACCTTTTGGATTGTTTCTCTTTTAGAGAGTTACATAGTCTTCGGTGGATGTAACATTTCATTTGTATGTCCATGTGTGTTTTAACTCTATTTCTTTTGTGTATTTATGAACCTTTCCCCCTTCTTTCTTTCTGTATCTTAATAGAAATGAAAAACGTGTAAAGAGCATTGTCTTGAAGTTAACAGAGTAACAGAATTGGAAGGGACCTTGCAAGTCTTCTAGTCCAGTGGTCACCAACTGGGGGCCGCAAGAAAATTTTGATGGTCTGCAGAGAAATGTCACCCCCAGAGCATCCCCCAAAGCAATTAATCCAGGCTGCACAGGAACACAATGCTGTGCCGCCCACATGGCCCACGGGAACTCTCCCTGCCCACCCACTCCTTACCTGGCAAACTTGCCAGCTAAGCTGCTATTTTTCCATTTTTTTTCCCGACCATCAGCTGTTCTGCTGTGCCGGGAGATTTAGATTAGCTAGAAAGGAGGAAATCGTTGAATTTTTTTGCTTTCTAGCTAATCTTTAGATCCTTAAGACTGAATCAGTGCAGACTCAGATAGCCAATGGCAGAAACACAGATCTCTAAGTAAATCTGTAATTCTGTGAGCAACTCAATCTGCTTGCCTGCTTTGCCTGCTTTGCCTGCTTTGGGGTAAAATTTGCTCTTTTTTTAATACAATATTTACGTATATGGTGTGTTGTGAGTTAATTTTGTGAGTTTGCTTGCTAGAAATTTGAATCCCACCCTGCCTCTGTGTGTTTGTGTGTGTGTGTGTGTGTGTGAGAGAGAGAGAGAGAGAGAGAAAGGGGGAGAGGGAGGGAGGGAGGGAGGGAGGAAGAGAGGTCAGATCAGATCTCTCTCTCTCCCTCTCCCAGGAACGTCAGCAAGGTACCGTCAGTCAAAATTCATATTGATGGTCCCCAGGATTTAAAATTATGAAGTTGGTGGTCCCTGAGGTCCAAAAGGCTGGCGACCCCTGTTCTAGTCCAACCTCCTGGTCAAGCAGCTGTACACCATTACCAAGTTACAGCCAGGGATATTAGTTTGCAATTACGATTCTTCGTGGAGGAATTTATAAGGGGTGTGACAAATAGCATGGTAGTATAATGTAAAAATAATGTGGGTTTTTTTGTGTGTCTTTTTATAGCTCAGTCATTAAAGGAGTTTGCCCGATTACTGATTGCTGTAGAAGAGGAAAGGAAACGCCTGGTAAGTCTACCTGAGAATGTACTTGTAAAATTCCACTTCTACATCCCAGAAAATCCCTATTTTCAGGTTTTGTAAAATCCCAGCAAGAACTAACCATATTTTTAAAAATTACTTGGCAAGTGCAAATTAAATACATCAACTTGTCCCTCGCAGTCTGTGTATTCTGCTTTTTTCTTCTCACTTTTAAAAAAACCAGCCTTATTTCCATTCAGAATTATTGCTTTCACTGTACTATATCCATTACGCTTAGTTGCAACTATGGTTCTAGTTCTTTTTTTAAAAAAACCATGAAGAATATTTAGCTCAAAGACCCTAGATTAGAGTGATATAACTTGAAACTGAAAGTACAGCTTAGCCCCTTTGCTGCCGTCCCAAACATCTCCACAACTTGTTACCAAATTATACTATTCGTAGTCCTTAACTTACAACCATTTATTTAGTAGCTGTTTGAAGTTACTGTGGGACTGAAGAAGTGACTTATGACCAGTCCTTGCGCTTATGACTATTGCAAAATGCCCTGGTCACATGAACAAAATATGAGCACTTGGCAACTGGCATGTGTTGATGATGGTTGCAACATCCTGGGATTCTGTGATTGCCAGTTGTAACCTTTATCAACTGGCTTCTGAGGCAATGGGAGAAGTTGGATTCACTTAACGACTGCATGACTCACATACAGTTGTGATGATTTGCATAACATCCATGGCAAAAAGGTCATCAAATTGGACATGACTCTTTTAACAACCATTTTGCTGAACAACAGAAATTTTAATCCCAATTGTGGTCCTAAATTGAGGATTAGCTGTATTTTTATGTGATCAGAAGGAACAACTTATTAAATACATAACCAGGTATTATGTTAGTGTCAGGTCTGCCATCTTCAGCTTGGTGCCTCTCTCGCATCCTGCCATCAAAGGCTAGGAGGGAGCAGGTGAGGTGGGGAAGAGGACAAATGGACAATAAACATGTATGGGGATGTGATGGGAAATAGGAAAGGGGGATGACAGCTTGACAAAGACCAGGGAACCACGGAATCAGTTTGTGCCAGCATTCAAGGCCACGTACCCTGAGATTGGAATGTAGACTACCCCAAACATCTCAGCATTCTCAAAAGACTCATGCAGCTCTTCATTGGCTGAAGATGAACTGGTTGTGGAGAGATGGCTGGGATGAGGGGGGAAAATTGTAAATTTTTGTGCCGAAAACGTAGTTCTTAGACTTTATTGCAGCCAGCAGCCTTTAGTAAAAGAACCTATCAATTTACCCAATTGGAATCGAGGGTCTTTCTTTCCTAGGTGACCTGACTGGGGCAGGTCTGACAGTTAGACTAATAGATGATGTTATTTAATTCTAAATAAATAGAAATTGAACAAATAATTCTACTAGCTGCACAACTTCCATTTTAGTTAGGGCATTCTATAAGAATTGTATATCAGCTCTTCGAGATAGACCAGACTAGGAAACAAAATCATAGTGGCCAATAATATTTTATTTTAAGGTTATCCAAATTTGAATGTGTTTCTCCCCTTCATCCGTTTATCTTCCCGAGTGTTAAGGAGGGTTTTGTCTGAGTTGTTTTCTCTGCTTACATTTCTGTCCAAGACTCAGGGTTTATTTATCAGATTGTTGGCTTGGTAGCAGATCTCCCTCCTGTTCCACAAAATAATTCCTTGTATTCATTATATTGTAGTTTTTTAAAAAAAGTTTTCACCCCTGCCATAGATTAATCTTCCCCAACTAGTGTTTTCCAATTGATTGGAGAATAGGCTTTTCAAGTGTGCTGGATCACAGATTTATTACACTTTAGTAGCAAGAGAAGATATCTGGAAACATAGCCCAATGTATCTGGCATATGCCAAATTGAGGAATATTAGCCGAACTGAAGCTAAGCATTCCACTCCTTTTCCTCTCTGTTATCCCACAGAATGCAGAAGACTTTTTTTTTCCTGGTCAAGTTTCAGTGGGTAGGTGGAGATGACGAATATATCTACTCTTTTTGGCTGTATGGAGGGAAAATCATGCACTCTGCCACAGTCTAATGAATAACTCACAGTTAGTCTTTAAACACATTTATGTTGGTGCCCCAGAAGTGTTGCCAAAATGATACAAACCAGTTAAATCTTAACAGGACAAGGATTGACCTGTGCCAAATTGTTTGCTCCAGGGTGGATGGTTTATAAATTAAAACAATATAAGAAATGGTTCGGTGTAATGGTTAAGGCACCAGGGTAGAAACCAAGAAACTGTGAACAGGCTGGATGACTGGGCTGGTCACACTCGGCCCAAAAGGTCCCCTAAGCTCAGATGACAAGCTAGATCAGGGATGTCAAACTCAATTTCATTGAGGGCCACATCAGGGTTATGTTTGACTTTGGAGGACCGGGATAGGCGTGGCCAGGGTGGGCGTGGCCAGCTTGATGTCACTCGTGTCGGGGGGCACCTGCAGTGACCTACGCACCCTGTCAGTGAAAATGGGCTCCTGAGCTCTGTTTTCGGCTGCGACGGCCTCCTGCTACCTGCAAAATGGACCTCCCATTTTCATGGCAGAAGCCCCGCGGGCCAATCCTTGTTTCCAGGGTGGCTCCGCAGCCCAGATCTAAGCCCCCTACAGGCCAGATCTGGGCCCAGTCCTTGAGTTTGACGCCCCTAAGCTAGGTGGTCAGTTCCTGTCACCACCAAAAGATGAGTACTTGGTTGGTCCCAAATGGGAAATGAGGGAAAACTGTTAGAAAAGGGGAAAAATGATAATTAAATGAGGGAAAACTGGTTAGGAAAAGGGGGGAAGGAGAATTAAAATACTGTACTAAAGAAGCACACGTTAAGGTAGATACAATGATTTTATTAGACTTTAGCAACAAGAGAAGCTATCTGGAAACATATTGCAGGATTGATTTGATTTAAAACTGAAATGTTTTCACATGGAAAGGTGTCACGCAAATGGTCTCCATTTGATCTACACCCTAAAGGCTAACTTTCCCCATTTTTCTGTTTGCCTCTATTCTTCGAAACAGAGTTTTTATAACTGGGTTTCAGTGTCAATATTTAATACTTCACACTTAAACTACTTCAGTTTACCAAGTTAGATGAGTTTCCAGCTGAACAAGATAAGGACAGTGCCTAGAGGCCTGGAGTTTCCATTAAAAAAAAAATTCTTGACATTTAGGATAGGAAACATTTCTTGAAATAGCTAAGAGTGGCCTGTTTTCATCTGATGTTGGAAAGACCAAGAAGCCTCTGTATTTATTTTTTAATTTATTTTGTTGTGAGTCTAAAATCCCAAATATCAGAATTGTATGAAATGTTTTTCTGCTCCAGCTTGGTTATAGTATAAGTTAGGACTTCATCATCTTTTAGGGAGTGGAGAATCAGCTGCTTTGATCAGAGATCTTTCCATCTATAATGACATTAAAATTTGAGTTCCTGAGTTCAACAAAGTCATTCTGTGGGTTGTTTGGAGGAGGTGCTGTTTAGACCATTTTGAACTGGGGGGGGGGGGAAGCTTAGAGTTAGAGTTAAGATTAGGGTTAGGACAGAGGTGGTATTCAGCAGATTCTGATCAGTTCTGGAGAACCAGTAGCGGAAATTTTGAGTAGTTTGGAGAACCTGCAAATACCACCTCTGACTGGCCCTGCCCACATCTCTTCTTTGCCTTGCGAGTCCCAGCTGACCAGCTGGGGTTCTTTTGTTGCCCTGCACAGGAGAACAGAGCTGGAAAGTAATTTAGTAGAATGGGGAGGGAATGAGGATTTGCAATAACCTTCTCCCAGGACTGGGGAGGGAATGAAGATTTTACAGTATCCTTCTCCTGCCATGTCGACCAAGCCACACCACATCCACCAAGCCATGCCCACAGAACTGGTAGTAAAGGCTTTCAGTTTGAGTCTCTTCAGCGACAGACCGAAATCCGCTATCGTGTGCGGTTTCAATCTGTGCTAGCCGCCGGAGCACCCCGAGCCGGCTGGTTTCGGGGCTAACCCACCCTGTAGAAGTGGTGAAGAGGGGGGAGACTGCCAGCAGGGTCGAGGAGAGCCGCATCTCTCTTCCCCAGCTGGCCATTACTCCCTTTCCTGAAGGCGGTTGCAGCGGTGGTCAGAAATGGCCACCTCAAAGAAGAACTGAACCAGAAAAGAATGTGCAGGAGGAAGATAAGAAGAGAAAGTTTTGGTCGACCGGGTTAAACTGAAAAAGCAATAACATAAGGTACCCTGGAATTTAAACTAAATACCATTGTTCCCAAAGAAGATTTTGAAGCAGCGAAGTAGAGAAAAAAAGGGAAAGGATTAGATTTGTTTTTCTTCCCTTTCATATACTGACAGCTAAGAGACTTAAGCAAGAAATTGAAAAAAAAACCCACTTTGATATTAATAGGCATTTAAGCTGAAAATAAAAGTCAAAGGGATAATAAAGATTTCTGGATATTTAAAAGTTTTTAAAAGCAGGAAAGGAGAAAAAAAAAGAATAAAAGGGTAGGATCTGGAAAAATGGAGGAGACTGCCTAGAACTAAGGAATGGAATTGTAACTAAAAGGAACTTACAATGAAACTTTAACAAGATTCCCCAAAGATACATCCTAACTGAAACTTGGCAACAAAATAATAGAACCCCAGGAAGAGAAAGTGGAAAAAAGAAGCAGGAAGAAACAGCCTTGGATTATTTGGATTACTTGGTGATATTTGGTTTTTGAATCTAAATGACTAAAACTAATCAGATGGTTGTTTAAAAGTGTTTAAAATGGCACCACTCTTCGAAGAACTGAAAATGGAACTTTAAAAATGGAAAGAAGATGCACAAGAAGGGAGAGGTTCTTTTGGGTTCGTATTTCAATTCTTAGATATGGAGAGCTGGAACTATGAGAAACAACAAGAAACGCTTGCAGAATAAGAAGATCGGGACAAAGAAGAAGCCATCTTTAATGATCAAATAATTTTAAGTGGGTGGAAAAAAGGAAAGGAAGTGAAAGGTTTAAGACCAGAAAAAACAACCAAAAAGAAGAAGAGTTTGAAAGATAAGTATAATATTAGAAAGCAACAGAAGAGGGGATTACAGATGAGAGAATTAGAAGTAGAGAGACGAGGGGGTAAAAAGGGGAGGGAGAAGAAGAGGGGGAAGAAGGTAAGGAAAAGAAGTTGTAAAAGGTAGAAACAAGATATAGAGAAACAGGGAAAAGATATAAGGATTGAAACCATAAGCCTGTTTAGAGATAATGGGTGAAAATTTAATTGTAAAAGGGATTCTACAAAGGTACATAAAATTGCATTGTTATATTACAAATAGAAATAATTTTAGAAAATATGACTAAAATGATGGGTAAAATATTCACTGTAATGTAGTGGAATGTTTGTTAATAAATAAATGAATTAAAGTGAATGAGATAATTAAATTAGGAAAGGATGGGGACACTTTAATTATTAGTAATGATTTATAAAAATATAAGTGAGAAATATGGGGAAAAAAAGAATTAATTATGGAAAGTTTATAAGTGTTCCCAAGGAAGTATGATATTTAATTGAAAAGAAATGTTAAAGATGTTAAGATTTTAATGAATATTAATGATAGAATTGAATTGGAATGGAATGTGTGATTTATTTACATATATATGAGCTTTTTTTTTTAAAGAATATAGTGTGTATTTTAAGAATGTACCAAGCAGAATTTGACTGGAAGTTATGTATTATATTTAATGCTATAATCTTAAAGGTATACATTGAAGCTTAAATAAGAGTTTGAATGGATAAAATTAAAAGATATAAAGGTGTCATGCTCCAATTAGTAACTACAGGGGAAAATTTGTTTAATGAAAAAAGATAATATGAAATTTCAACAGGACAGACAAAAGTATACATATAATGATTTGAATTGAGATGAGATAATTAAAATAAAGTTGAGAAAATTAAAAGGGGAAAAACTATGTAGAAAATATAAAACAGTAATAAGATATGGAACAGAACATAAAAATGAGCATGAAATTGAGTTTGTGTCTATATGAAGAAGTGATAACCTGGGACCATGCTATTTCCAAAAAAAGATGTTTTATTTGTATTTTGTTTTTGTGAAAACCCAAATAAAATTTTCAAAAAAGAAAAAAAGAACCGGTAGTAAAAAAAAATTGAATTCCACCTCTGGGTTAGAGGTGGACATATAGCGATCGATTATTCTCCTTAAAATGTTGTGTGCGTGTTTTGAAACATGCAAAAAGCCGTTATAAAATTTTGCCTGTTGCATGCCTTTATTCAAACTCAAGGCCCAGGGGCCAGATGCAGCCCTTGGGGTGCTTAGATCTGGCCCAAGGCCCTGCCCTGGAAACAGCCCACGGTGCCTCTGCCGGCAATTTTCACTGGCAGAGGATTGCAGGAGGCAAGTACAGCTGAAAATGGAGCTCACAAGGGCCACAGGTGGCTCTCCATAGCTTTTTTCTCACAGGCAGAGGGTGGCAGGCGTTCCTCCCGAGCTCCGTTTTTGCTGGCAGATGGTTGCAGGAAGTTTTTGCAGCCGAAAATGGAGCTTGGGAGCCTGTTTTCACTAGCAGAGTGCTCGAGTCATCATAGGCTCCCCCGTCCCAAGTAATGTTGAGCTGGCCACGCCCACCCTGGCACACCCACCCTGGCCCCTCAAAGTCAAACACAACTCTGCCTTTATTCAAGGAACATCATGACTACTTTCTTGAGAGTTTAAAAGAAAATTCTTAGGCAACAATAAAAGAGTCTTGTAGGCTAACATTTAGTTGGAATTGCTTTTGTATGTGTCCAAGAGAACACCATGATATATGGAAATACCTAAGTAATGTTCTGTCATAATCATTCCCAATCAGAAATAACTTAACAGTGCACAATCTCTTGATACTCCCTTTTTACTAGCTAATGAAAAATGGCTTTAAGTACAAGCCTTCGTGCCAAGAGCTTTTGTCTAGAGCACTGCAGGGTAGAATAAGGAAGAAAAAAAAACATATGTCTGGTAAAAGAAGGGAAATTGAACGTCACATGAAACCCCCTTCTAACTTGTAAAATATTAATATTGCTGTTAAAGACCAAGCTCACTTATCTTTGCTATCTGTAGCATTTCCTTTTGCTTTCTTTGTGGGGGTTAATAGCAAAATGCTTACAGTTATTCATATTATTTCCTCCATCCCGATGCATTCCTATCTTAGGATCCTGTTTTCTCTTAATGACTTTTTTTTTAGAAGCAGAGGTTTTAATAGGCTTTAAAAATTATTTAAGAGAAATTTATTTTCTGTATCTTAGCATTTTCCATTTCGTTATCAGCCTTTCATGTTTTTTTTAAGCAAAAGGATAATTAATTGGATGGGGGAAAGAAGAAGTGTGAAGAAATGGGGAATCACTGCAGAGTGACTTGGTATTGGTCTTCTTTTAGACAGAGGTACCCATCATTCTTGACCATTGGCCATGCTAGTTGGAATTCATAGACTCCAATGATATTAGGAGATCGAAGTTGTTAAAGCATATGAGCAGGGGTGGGTTTCTACTGATTCTGTCCACCTCTGTAGAACCGGTAGCTCTGAAGAGCAGCAGACATAGAATCGGTTCTATGTCTGCTGATGTTTTTGCCCACCCACCCACCTGGGCTGTCACCTGATCTTTATTTCCTGATTTTTCAACTTCAGCTGCCCAGCGAGGCACAGCTGCAGTTTAAAAAGCCGGAAAAAAGTACTTTTTCAAAGGCTGCTTCTCCACGCAGCGCTGCTCAGCTGTCCAGGCTCCAGGCTGATGACGATTTACAGGTACTCGCACCGAACTGATAGTTAACCCTGTCAGATCCCACCCCTGCATATGAGGAACAGTTGCTGGAATTGGGCATGTCTAGCTCAGTGAAAAGAAGAACTAGGGATGACATGATAGCAGGGTTCCAGTATCTCAAGAGTTGCCACAAAGAAGAGGGAATCAAGCTATTCTCCAAAGCACCAGAATGCAGGGCAAGAAGTAATGGATGGAAACTAATCAAGGAGTGAAACAACCTAAAACTAAGGAGAAATTTCCTGACAGTTAGAACAATTAATCAGTGGAACAACTTTCCTCCAGAAGTTGTGAATGCTCCAACACTGGAAGTTTTAAAGAAGGGATTGAGAAAACATTTGTCTGAAATGGTATAGGGTTTCCTGCTTGAGCAGGGGTTGGACTAGAAGACCTCTAAGGCCCCTTCCAACTCTGTTATTCTGTTAAAATATCTGAAGCAATCTGGGTAGCTGACTTAAAACAACACTGCCCACAATAACAATAAAGGGAGGATGAAAAGGAGAATGAAAGGCATTAAAATACCCAGTAAAGAACAGTTGCAGCCCAAAAGCAGTTGGAGGATTCCCCCACTTTTATAATTTCTTTAAAATAATAGTTGTACCACTAGAAGGAAAGCAGATTATGAGGTGTCACAGTTTGGTAAAAAAAATTCTAATGGTCTTCTGAGTTGGCTCATGACTTTTAAGATTTGACACACTATCTTTAATTGTGCCATACCCATTGCACTCAAGAAAGCACAAACTGTGTATGGAAACTGCTGCGCTGCAGAGAAGTGTATGGTATTCTGGGTTTTTACTCTGATCCTCTTTAAGCATTTTTTAAACACTTGACTTTTCACGCAAGTCATGGATGGATGGATAGATGGATGGATGGGCACAATATGGACGTATGATCCCTGGTGATGCAGTGGTTAGAATGCAGTATTGCAGACTAACTCTGCCCCCTACCAGGAGTTCGATCCTCATTGGCTCAAAGTTTACTCCAGTGGTGGGATTCAAAATTTTTGTACTACCAGTTCTTTGGGCGTGGCTTGATGGGTGTGGTGTGGCTTGGTGGGTGTGGTGTGGTGGACATGGCAGGGGAAGGATACTGTAAAATCTCCATTCCCTTCCCACCCCACTAACCTGCTTTCTAGCCCCGTTCTCCTGTGCAGGGCAACAAAAGAAGACCCAGCCAATCAGCTTGGACTCGGGAGGCAGAGAATAGATGGGGCCGGAGCCAGTGAGAGATGTTATTTGCTGGTTCTCTGAACTGCTCAAAATTTCTGCTACCGGTTCTTCAGAACTGGTCAGAACTTGCTGAATACCACCTCTGGTTGTCTCAGCCTTCCATCCTTTCAAGATCAGTAACATGAGGACCCAGATTGTTGGGGGCAATATTATGACATTGATAAACCACTTAGAGACCCCTGTAAAGCTCTGTGAAGCAGTGTATAAATCTAAGCGCTATTGCTATTGCCAAATCTCCGTGGAGATTCTCAGTCACACAGATCATGGTTGTCCCAAAGGTGCTTTTTCAAGAGGCACCTGGACTTTCTTATTTGCTTTTTATCCCAAGAAGCTTCTATTGCTTTTGCCGTTGCTATTTTGTCATTGAACTGTGACTGCTTTTCCCCCCCCCCCCCGTAATACTGCTATTAATTCCGCAAAGTCTGTTTGGAATGGAGCAGTGTAGAAATTTAATAAGTAAATAAATAAATAAAACACAAATGATGGGGGGAGGGAAGTTATAGGATGGTATAGAAAGTGAGTGATTTCATCCATAGTGCCCTTGAAATGGCCTCAGGCCATAATGTAATTTCATTTGATTTACTATAATGTCCAAGCCTTTATTGTGTCATAGTCTGTAGGGGGAAAGTACATTTGAAGGCAGAGAGTAGTCTTTTCTTCCCACAGATCTGTGAGTCTCAACCCCACAGTTTGAGGGTGGTTTGAAGGCAGGTCATAAACGTAACATCTGTAGTTCAGAAGGCTACCATTTCAATCTACAGCATCATGGATTCCTTGAAACCTACTGCTCATTAGAATAAAATATCGGCTATGCCAAGGATATAAACTATTCTTAAGAGCGTGGTAACACAGTGGTGAGAATGCAGTACTGCAGGGCTAACTCACTGCTCACTCTTGGAGTTCAGTTCTGAGCAGCTCAAGGTTGACTCAACCTATCCTTCCGAGGTTGGTGAAATGAGGACCCAGATTGTTGGAGGCAATATGCTGACTCTGTAAACTGCTTAGACAGGGCTGTAAAGTACTGTGAAGTGGTATATAAGTCTTAAGTGCTGTTGCTGTTGAGGGTTTATGCTGGTAATAAAAACAGTGAAACAGTTAAGAAAATGTGGCTTTGATTCAGAAATAAGCAACTTGTTCAAAGAATGAAGGCTTTGTAGATAAGGACTTGACCAGTTAAGAATGTGTCTAACCTGGCAAAATAATGACCGCCAATCACCAATCTGCAGAATCTTCCAGAAACTTCATGGAGCACAGTGCCAGGTTTCATGGAAGCCTTTAGCTAGAATAAACAAGGACCTTAAAAAGCAATCAGCTCAGTGAAACAGCGCACCACTGCCTAAGTGTTGAGAGAAAAATAGCATATTGAATGCATTCATTTACCATAGATATGGCAGACTTGCTGATAGGGTCTTAGATCTTAGACGGTTGTGTTGTCTGCCATTATGTGTGGTATTTTTCCAGAGACCTTGCATCTAACAGTCCAAGGTCATTAGAAAAAGCTAGACAAATACATCTTAAATAGAAAAAGCACATTGGACAGAAGCACAAGGCAGATGTTTTTTGAGATAATATCAGAGTTATGATGGTCTGCTTTTTAACAATACCTAATAAAAATTGCACTTGTTTTTAACCCAAGAATTTGAAATCCAGAACAGAGATTTCATTGACCTTCTAAGAACAAGACTGAGCTTTGTGTAAAATTCCATTTGGGAACCATTGGGATTTTCCTCTCTTCAGTTGGTTGCACAAGAATTTACTAATTTATTTCGGACTCATGATGGAGAGTCTGCCAGGTATGCTTGCATCATACTCTTAAGCTGTTCTTTCCTCCCCAGAATAAATTACTATAAAACAGTTTCTGTCTAAGGACTTCTTGCTTTGACAATGACACGAAATATTCCATTTCATTATTCATGTGGAATACTAATAGACCCAATACTAATAGAACTGATCAATCCTTTGTTCTCCATATACTTCGAGTCTTCAACTCCTCAAATTTGTAGTTAATATAGCTATTTGTTAAATTTGCTGGGGATGCTAGAAGTTATTGTAAACATATTAAATTTCTGAAGGCTTAAGAAGATTCTGAGAAATCAGGAGGACTGGCTACAAATAAAATAAAGAGGGCCCAGTTTGGTCTAGTGATCTAGGCTCACTTGGTCAAGGCACTGGGCTAGCAAATGGGAGATGGTGAGTTCAAGTCTCATCTTAGCCATGAAAGACAGCTGGATGACTTTGGGCCAGTCACTCACTCTTAACCCAACCTACCTCACAGGGTTGTTGTGGGGAAAACAGGAGGAGAAAGCTGCATTCTTTCTGACTACTTCTGACAATGATTATTCACACACATAAAAACAAAGCACAAGAGAATTTACCTGATACTGTGAGTGGATGAGTGTGTTTCAAATTACTTATTCTTAACTCAGAAACCCTTGTATAATTACTGCCAGAAATTATATTTCGGGGCATGATATGCTTTAGAAAATCTATACTTCGCTTGATAAGCAGAACAACCTAATATAAAACAAAACCCCAGATATGTCACTAAAGCAGCTGAACGGAGCTTCCTTTGGACATTAAAAACTGCCTCCTTTTTTCATGGTATACCAAACAGCTTTGTCGTCTTTGTCTTGATGAACACACTTTGTGGGAGTGGGAGAGAGAATACCGCTCAGCTGAGTTCAGCCAAAGTGCAACCTGATTGTACGGTAGGATTCCAAAATCATAGAGCTACTTGCTCTTTCTTGTTCAAAAAGATAATTCATTCCTCTTTTTCTTAGGTGTTTTTTTTTTTTAAACCACAAATCCTGGTTGCCCTGAAAAGCGATTGATGATCTTTGGGACTTCAAGCCGTACTTTGAAACATAGCAAAGTTCTTCGTGTAATTTATCTTAATACAATCCTGTGTAATAACCCTGGATGCTTGATCTTAACAGAAGATGAGATGAAGATTTGCCTAAGGCTGTAATCTGCCTCAGATAATACCTACTAGTCTATCAGTGTATATTTCCTATCTTGGGACTGACCTAAAATTGTAAACTTCAAGGCTGAAACATCTGGTTTCATTATTAGACTTTGTTATTCCTTTTCTATTTGATTTGTTCTAAAAACTTGCTTGATGAAGATTTTAGAAGGAGTCTAAAGCTTCATTGTTCCTTAGGGCTGTTTTTGTTAGTCCTAGTAAATTCTTGTTCACTCAACTCTGGAGTTTATAGGCTTCTTCATTATGACTTACACTCTCTCTCATCTGCTTTGAGGAGAGAAGAGAGCTCCAAGCTAAAATATATATCTGAGTTGCCATCACGTTCTCTATATCTAGGGCTTATCTTTATGACTTGTGTGGGTAAACTTTTGTACTGGTTTTACTGAATCCAGAATTGCACAGTAGTAGTTTCAAGTTCAAGGCTGCTGGGCATGGTACCATTACAAACAGCAGTGCTGATATGGCTGGGTGCCTGAACATGTTCATTCATGAAATCCTGTTGAAACCATCGCTTCCAATTATATTCTTTCGGTACAACAGATACGCTTGCATGCTTTCTGCTCTTGTTTCATAAGCCACCAAACAGTTATTTCATGGGTCAGTGGCGCTCTGTGTCGGGACCATAAATATGAAATCACTTTTCTACTGACATATTTTTAAAGGGGGAAATTTGTAATGCACAAGATTTCCGCGCAATGAGATCATTGGAATCTATTTTGCTCTGCTTGTGGAATGTAGAAAATAGAGTTGTAGCATAAGAAGGAGCCAATCAGTCCAAATTCCTAATTGGAACAAGAAGCCACATGAAAGCACCGGTAGTATTCTCTATGTCAGTCTTTCTCAACCTTAGCAACTTTAAGATGCATTTAACTCCCAGAAAGCCCTAGCCAGCCCTGAATTGATGAACTGAAGTTCACGCGTCTTAAAAGTTGCCAAGGTTGAGAAACATTGCTCAGACCACAGGCTAACTCACTGGTCACTCCAGGAGTTCAATTCCCACCAGGCTCAAGGTTGATTCAACCTTCCATCCTTCCTAGGTTGGTGAAATAGAGGACCCAGATTGTTAGGGGCAATAGGCTGGCTCTGTAAGGCGCTTAGAGAGGGCTGTAAAGCAGTATGAAGCGGTATATAAGTCTAAGTGCTATTGCTATTTGGATACTTTCAAAAGATAGGGGATCCCATAATCACTTTGGATAATTGCTTCCAAGTAAAGTTAATGCATTTATCCATTAGCTTGACTTATTCTTCTTGATTTTAAATGGAACAGGATAGTGGACATCTCTATTCAATTCAACTCTCTGTTCCTTTTTTTCCCCCACATCCCATATTGAGATTGAGAAGAAGAAGGACAGCCTCAAAACAGTTTGGGAACAAAACGATCCAGTTTTAAAGAAGATAAAAGCACTATTCTGCTGGATCAGACTTTGTTCAAAACAAAATTTCAAAGTGACCCTGGCCTTAGTTTTTTTTTCCCTCTCTTTCTTTCCTGACTGTGGGGATCATCTGGGTGGGAACAGTGCTTGCAACTTTTTTCCATTATGCATCTGTCAAGAAAATGATCAGCAACTGTTTTTAAGAGGAAAAAGAACTAAACACGATTAAAGGCGGCATCTTCACAATTGTAAGGCATTCAGATCTGATGATCGTAACACTACCATCTTTCTTCTTAAAACAATAAACAAACAACAAACTGGTAGATAAAATGCATCAAAAATAATTTCTTACTCATTTTTAAAAAATACTGCTGTCTGTGAAATTTCACCCTTTGTCCAGTCTGCTGCTTTCCCATCTGTATTGGGCTATTATTATTGTTGCAGGATCCAACTTGAGTATTATTATTGTGCCCTCCAAACCATTATAATTTGAAGTGGGAAAGTTGCACCAATATGTTGGAAGCAGTGGTGGGATTCAAAAACTTTTACCACTGGTTCGGTGGGTGTGGCTTAGTGGGCGCACTTTGCGTGTGTGCACACACTTTGGGTGCATGCGCATGCCAAACATGCACTTTGCACGGGCGCAGAGGCGTTCCAACTCACCTCCTGGAAGCCTACACTCTCCTGGTCACTTCAGCAGCTGCCGCACAGCACTCTTACGTGCCATGCAAAGCATCTGCGCTTCAAAAGCAGAAGATAATGGTGAGTATGGGAGCAGGCCCAACAGCAGAGTGGTGGAGAGAACGGTTCGGTCTCCGCTGCTCATCGCTGCTACCAGCTTCACAGAACCGGGAAGAACCGGTAGCGTACCATCACTGGTTGAAAGGCACTAGGTTAAAGAAGGATACATAATATTGGCAATTCCACATGGAAAACACCTTTATTCAGTCTGTCGAAAGCATTTTGCAAACCATTATGTGAATGTCTTCCTTCTTATTAACTTCAAAATGCTGTCAACAAATATGGACAATCATGAGCCAGTCAGTAAATCCTCCAGCTTATCAGTGAGACAATACAAAAATCATAACTTGGTAGATGACTCTCCCTCTGAGCAACAATAACTCCCGAAATAATAGAGTGTTCACTTAGCGACCACTTGAAATTAAAACATATTTTGAAAATGGGACTTTGAAAAATGAGACAGATTTGGAATTCCAGTGTCTGCATGTTTCGTCCTGCCATGGTCAGGTGACCATATTTTTGCAACGCCAGACAGTCATATGTCCGCAATTTATGAAATTTTTCCTGGAGACCAGCTATTATTTCCAGTTTTTAGCAAAATTTGCCCTATGGCAAGTAATGGCTTAATGACCTTGGCATTCATTTTATGACCACCATGTTCACTTTACAATTGCTGCAAAAATGGTTGCAAAATTGGGTGTGTTCCCATAACAACCTGCTTTATGATTGTTGTGACTTAACAATTGAAATTATAAGCTCAGTTATCGCTGTAAATCGAGGATTGCCTGAAAAAGTCCCTTCAAACCTACCCAATGTTGGAGAAGTGAATTGATGAAACTTTACTCAACAAAGCCCTCATGGAGTTTTCAGCATATGCTCTGTATATTTGCTTTGCAGAAACCTTGAATAGAATAGAATAGAATTCTTTATTGGCCAAGTGTGGTTGGACGCTCAAGGAATTTGTCCTGGTGCAAATACTCTCAGTATACATAAAAGAAAAGATACATTTATCAACTCTTGATCAATGGAAAGACCATCCTGGTTATCAAAACCTGTGCCTGAATTCCCTCTGAAAACTGTAAGGATGGCATGGCAGTGCAGTTTTACAGCCTTGTACTTTTATATAACAGCTCATAGGTTGTATTGTACAGCCTGTGTGAGGGTGTGAGGAAGTGGGGAGGGGGAGTTTCTATTGCCTTGGGCTAGAGCAGAGTCTCCAAACTTGGCAACTTTAAGACTTGTGGACTTCAATTCCCAGAATTGCTCAGCCAAATTTGTGGACTTCAATTCCCAGAATTCCTAAGCCAGCATGGCTGGCTGAGAAATTCTAGAAGTTGAAGTCCACAAGTCATGAACTTGGCAAGTTTAGAAACCACTTAGTTAGAGGTTAGGAAGTTAAGCACAAGTCCCGTGTGGTTACAACACCACTGAAAAACGTGTGGTTACAACACCACTGAAAAAAGTGATTTATAGAATAGAATTCTTTATTGGCCATGTGTGATTGGACACACAAGGAATTTGTGTCTGGTGCATAAACTCCACAGTGTACATGTAAACAAGTAATAAGTCATAGGTCATAATCATAGTTACAATCATTGATCAAAGTTGCAGACAACAAAGGATAAATCATAAGAAACCATCAAGAGAAGACAGTAGGAAAGATGAGAAATGAGACAATGCTGTGGGAATTAAGTGTTCACTTAATCAGAGTGATGGCACGGGGAACAAAAAGTATATATCTGCTTTCTTTGGCATACAGTGCTTTATAGTGGCATCCTGAGGGGAGAAATTGAAATTGATTATGGCCAAGGTGTATGACTAGTTCTCACAGTTATGACCATTTATTTATATATATTTCATATTTATAAACCACCTAACTACCTCACAGAGGTATTCTGCTCCATTGCGGCATTCCCTCCGATACTACCACCTCTTACAATACTAGACAGCACAGTATCAACAGTAGAGACCTTCACATTTCTAGGTTCTATTATATCACATGACCTAAAATGGACGCCTAACATCAAAAAGTCATCAAAAAAGCACAACAAAGAATGTTCTTTCTGCGCCAACTCCGAAAGCTCAAACTGCCCAAGGAGCTGCTGATACAGTTCTACAGAGGAATAATTGAGTCTATCATCTGCACCTCTATAACTGTCTAGTTTGGTTCTGCAATCCAACAGGACAGACACAGACTTCAGAGGATAGTTAGGATTGCAGAAAAAAACAATTACTACCAACCTGCCTCCCATCGAGGACCTGTATACTGCACATGTCAAAAAGAGGGCTGTGAAAATATTTACAGATCCCGGAAATAAACTGTTTCAACTCCTTCCCTCAAAACGACGCTATAGAGCACACCAGAGCAACTAGACACAAGGACAGTTTTTCCCCGAACCCCATCACTCTGCTAAACAAATAATTCTCTCAATACTGTCCAACTATTTACAGAGTGTGCACTACTATTGCTATTAATCTTCTCATCACTTCTTATTACCCATCCCCTCCAACTTGTGACTGTATGACTGTAACTTGTCACTTGTATCTTTACGATCTATATGGACTGTTTCCTAGTATGATTTGATTGCTTATTGTACCCTATGACTATTATTAAGTGTTATACCTTATGATTCTCTACTCTTGACACGTGTATCTTTTCTTTTATGTATACTGAGAGTATTTGCACCAAGACAAATTCCTTATGTGTCCAATCACACTTGGCCAATAAAAAATAATTCTAATTTTAATTCTCATGCTCACGTGATCAAACTTCAGGTGCTTGGAAGACAACAATGGTTGCAGCATCCTGGAATTGTCACCTGCAATTCTCCTTGCTAGGGAGTTTCTGACAAGCAAAGTCAATGAGGGAATGCAAATTTGCTTAACAAGTGCATGTTTAACTTAACTGTAGTGATTCGCTTAGCACACATGGCAAAGAAGATTATAATATGGAGTAGAACTCACTTAACAACTGCCTGGGTTGAATTGTGGTTGTTAGTCAAGCATTACCTATTGTCAGGATTCCAGCGATCGCCCTAATTAAATCATAAGCCTCAAGACAAGCTTCAAACAACTTCAAAAGATTTATTAGGAGCAACATGCCAGCATAACCTATATGAAACCGACTCTGAGGCATGTAATTTACAATCAACTATGACTCTGTCTTCCCCCACCCACTGGGTGTATTCAGCTTCTCCAATGAAACACATTCTTGGACTGGGTGTCATCACTTACATTTTCCAATAAAGGATTTTCACAGGATAGGTCTCCCCCCCACCCTTTCTCATGGCATACAATGTTTTACAAATTGACATCTACAGCAATAGCACTTAGACTTATATACCACTTCACAGCGCTTTACAACATTCTTTAAGTGGTTTACAGAGTCGGCACATTGCCCCAAACAATCTGGGGCAATCCTCATTTTGCCAACCTTGGAAGGTTGAGTCAACCTTGAGCCTGGGTGAGTTTTGAACTACCAAATTGCAGGCAGCCGGCAGTTAGCAGAAGTAGCCTGCAGTACTGCATTCACTGCGCCACCGCGGCTCATAATCTATTAGGAAATCCCAAGTTCTCTGTGGGAGCCACAGAGAGACAACAATTTCCACAAATGGGGAAAAACGCCAAACCACATGAAGTTGTGCCATTAGCAAGCGAGAAACCAGTTGGCTCAGCTCTTCAAGAAGGGTACAACCATAAGGCAGGTTTTGCATTTTGAAAACTTCCTGTTCAATTTTCATAGCACGGTTCTGCTTTTATGAACTTCTATATCGATGATGAAAGAAAAAAAAAATCTATACCATGCTTTTGTTTCTCTCAAGAGTGCTTGTATTTTTTAAAAAATCTTTGAAATTCAATTAGAGTTTTTGCTGGGATGGAAACCTCACAAGGACGACAACTGTGGTTACATTTTTCTTTTGTTTTAATTGTTTGGTATATACGTGGTGAAGAGATTTGGCTTGTGTAGCTTGTGGCAGTGCTTGAACCTATAAAAAAAAAAGCAAGGAATGACAACATAAGGAACTTATTACAGGCATTTCTTTACAATTCCTGAGAGCATGGTTTTGGGTGACCGCAAAAGTTATGTGTGTTTCTTTCTCTCCCTGTTGTTTGTGTATATGTTTCCCTTTTTAAGATGACTTAATAAAGGAACTGACTTTTATTTACTTATTTAAATTTAAAGGATTTGGATGCGTCTGGGTTCATTGATACTTGAATTCATCACAATATTTTAATTTATTTTTTAACAACCTCCCCTATCCCTTTTAGTCTTTATTCTGCAAGAAACTCCTCATTCTGCTTTGTAGACCAATGCTGCATCTTTAGGGTTTCATTATTCTTGCAATTCATTGGTAACACAATCTTCATATAACCAATACTGTGATGGGATATCACCAGATGGAGTACAGGTAATCCTCAAGTTATGACCACAATTGAGCCCAAAATTTATGTTGCTAAGTGAGAAATTTGTTAAGTGAGTTGTGCCCCATTTTACGACCTTTCTTGCCACAGTTGTTAAGTGAATCACTGCCCTTTTGAAGTCAGAAGGTTGCAGAAGGGGTTCACATGATCCCGGGACACTGCAACTGTCATAAATATGAGTCAGTTGTCAAGCATCCAACTGTAAATTATGGGGATGTTGCAATGGTCATAAGTGTGAAAAATGGTCATAAGTCATTTTTTTCAATGCCATTGTAACTTTGAACAGTCAGGACTTCCTGTGCATTAAAAACAAATTGACTATTGTTACAAAGAGGTAGAAGTGTTCAGCTATAACAACAAAAGTGTGGTCAGATGTTATTACTGACATAAATACTTTTAATCCAACAGTTAGTCTGCATTACAATGATTCTAAAACGGAGGACCTTAGATAAATGAGAACCAGTAACATGGGTAGCTCAGGATTCAAGAGTTGGGTTCTTGGTCTTTGGTTCTCTGAGACTTGGTTGATTTTTGCAGATGTTTCGTTACCAAGCTACCAGTGCAGTGATAGGATTGCCTGGCCTAGTAATAAAACATCTTCAGGGAAAGAACGAAGCTTCGAAAACACCAAGAACCCAAAATAATTTGTGCTTATAAAATAGTTGTGTTGCCTTTAAAGAGATATCTCTTTAAAGATAGCGTTGGATGATCAAAAATTGTACAGAGGTGAGTGAATCAGTGAAGGAAGAATTACATATGTGAAGACAGTAATTCATAGACATACCTCCGGTTTTCTCTGGCCGGCAGAGAAATATAGCAGTGCATGGTCGCTATCACAGGTACCAGTCTTCTAAACTAAAAGTCCCCAGCCTTGGCAACTTTAATACTTGTGGATTTCAATTCCCATGGCTGGCTGGGGAATTCTTGGAGTTGAAGTCCACAGGTTGTTAAGTTGCCAAGGTTGAAGATTTCTATTCTAAACAATTCCAGAGACAATTAGCATGGAATATTTTTTTTTAAAAAAAATGAAGTTGTTTTCATATTAAGTATATAAAGAGGGTATTTAGCAGGTTCTGACCAGTTCTGGAGAACCTGTAGTGGAAATTTTGAGTAGTTCTGAGAACTGGCAAATACCACCTCTGACTGGCCCCGCCCCCATCTATTCTCTGCCTCCCGAGTCCCAGCTGACAGCTGGGTCTTCTTTGGTTGCCCTGCACAGGAGAATGGGGCTGGAAAGCAGGTTAGTGGGGTGGGGAGGGAATGGAGATTTTACAATATCCTTCCCCCGTCACACCCACCAAGCCACACCCACAAAACTGGTAGTAAAAGATTTTGAATCCCACCACTGTAAGTATAGATACTTAACAATTTATCTTAGCATCTCTTTGACATTTTGTGAAATTGCAGGCTAGGTAGTCCTCTACAATATTCATTTGCACTCAGAAACAAATTTAACTGAAATATCTGTTTGTGGCTCAGGGCTCTAAATACACACTTTTTGTTGAAGTAGCAGAGACTTGTAAAATGTTTACATTTTCCTTGGGAACAGATAATAGGAGGATTGCAAATATTTTGAAATAAGTTCCTTAAGCCCTGTGAGGATTTGGTCTCTCCAGCTGGAAAAATAATGCCTTTATATTAAGTCTAGCAGATAATCCCTAAACAAATCCTGAACACCCATTGCAAAGAAGACTCAGTTATGTCCCATAATCCAAATTGATTTTTATTTCCATACATATAAATTTTATATATTACACTTAAGAGCAGTACTTTAATCTTAGGAATTGTTCCCTTCAGATCATTAGGACATTTTAAGCACCCTTATAAAATATCCTCAATGTTTGTAGTCTTTGCTCATTTGGCTTGCCAAGTGCTTATCTTCCAAATATGAGTGATATTTATGATGTCTAGATGATTATATAAAACTGCTTTAGGCAATTTTCTTGCTCTAATATCCTACATTTAACACTGAAATACATGAAATGCATCAATGTTAAAACACTAAAATCTAATTACTGTGAAATAACTGCAGCCTAGGGAGCTTTGTTTTACAGTATTTTTCTCTTTAAATATTCATAAGCATTTGTTTTGTTTTTTTTAAGAAAAAAAAGTCTCAGCTGTATAAATACAGAAGTTGGGGGACAGATGGGATGATTAAGTCTCCATTCAAAAGGATTACTGGTAATAAATATAGTAGAAGCAGCCATAACATTTTAAAAGCAAATACTTGTTTAGTCGTGCCACTGAATGTATTTTAAGAAATTGGTGATGCATGTTTTCTATTCAAGAAATCAACTTTGAAAGTTAAATGTGGTCTTGCGGGATTGTGACAAAATGGAAATGGAATGAATGAATGAGAATAAGTCCTTATATAGTGTCATTATAGATATGGTGCTTAGATCTCCAATGGCAGCTTCTGTGACCTGTATATGCAAATAAAATTCATGCCAGCATCATCATGATGCATATATTATACAGTATGCAATTCTTGTCATTTGCGTAATGAATTCTTGGGTGCGCCTACAAGTAGTCCTCAGGTTATAACAACAATTGGAGCTGAGATTGTTGTTGCTAAGCAATCCGATTGTAAATCTGGGTAGTTCCAGTTGCTGTCCAAACTCCCAAGATGTTTGAGGTTGGGGTAGTTTACTAAGGTTTGGGAAGCATTGCTATAATGGGTATCTATGTAGATGCAGTTGAAATAATTGTGCTGGCTGCGATTTGTTTTAAACAACTATGATATTAGGTAGCAAGAAACAGTTGAAATGTTGAATATAACTATTAATATTACCGACAAGTGTCTTGAAGAGTTTGTAGAGAAGCATTCTTCATCCTACTAAGGTTATAATAAATTGGAACTTTTGTGTGCCCCTGGTAAGTGGGGATTGATTGGGATTTATATAAAATGCTTCTTAGCTAGATTGTGATTTCTGTACTTGGCAGGCACCTTGAAAATGTTTCATTTAATAGGTTCACTGGGGTTAACTTGACTATTTGGCCATTTCTGTAATTAGTATTTTAAATGTAAAAAGTACTGAGCTAATTCAAAATATACCAAATATTGAAATAATGATTTATTTTTGGTTTGGTATTTCAGATCCAGAATGCGGATGATGTTTTAATAGCACCACTTGAAAAATTTCGTAAAGAGCAAATTGGCGCAGCAAAGGTAAGTTGTTAAGGAATACTGATGTTTTTACTTTATTGTTGCATCACTGCTGCATCTTTTAAATTCAGAATCAAAGTATACAAAGTATTCTCCTCGATCAATGGTTTTTGAGGGGAGGGGCAAGGGTCTCCATCTTGGCAACTTTACAACTTGTGGACTTCATCTCCCAGAATTCTTCAGCCAGCATGGAGGAATTCTGGGAATTGAAGTCCACATGTAATAAAGTTGCCAAGGTTGGAGACTTAGCGCATTCTTGTTCTAAGAAGCTCTTCATTGATTGGTTTGTTTTTGTGTGATCTTGTAATCAGTACACACTTTTGGTGGCTAATGTCATAAAAATTACAATACCTACAAAATAAAAAAATGCAAAAAAAAACCCATGATAGCAGTACAAATAATCAGCCAACATTAATACATTTTTGTTGCCTAGTTATTCAGTTACAAGTGATTGACAAGTCATTACTCACAAACTGACAATAGCATGCTTTTGGAGGGTTTGGGTTGTAATGAGAATTAAAAAACAGCATGCATTGTTAACTGTTATCCTATGTCTGATGGGTATTTCATGTGCTAAAAAAATTTATGGCTCTCAGAAGAAAGGGTTTCACACTACTCATATCTTCAAGATTTGTTATAAACTGCAGGAAGATGTAGAATAGATTAGGCTTCTATTTTTAACATAGCTTACTCTCCATTGAGCTAGTCATATGTAGTGTATGCTGGCATCTTTTTCCTATAGCTGAGATGATCTGGTCTGTGTGTAGAGCTAGGATAGAGAGAATAAACAGGGTAGGGAGATTCTGTAATATTGGGGGGTCTTACGTAAATCGAAAATGATTTGCGAGAGTTATTAAATTGATAAATATGGGGAAGATAAAAAAAGTAAATATTAGTTGTGTTTATGATTAACCAGGCTTCCGATCGTATGTATTAAGTCAAAGCTAGCTAATGATTTCCTATCTTGAAATTGTCAAAGACTGAAATTCAGAATGGAGCCGGAAGGGACCTTGGAGGTCTTCTAGTCCAACCCCTATTCAAGCAGGAAACTCTATAACAGTGATAGTGAACCTTTTTGTTGTGGTGCATGTGTGGCCAGCACCCACTATGCAATGTGTCCCCTCCCTCAAACGGGCGTCAAACGGGCCAAAAATCAGCTGAGAGGCACGCACATGCGCAGTGCAGGTACGTTTGGCTGGGGCTCGTGTGCCCACACAAATGGCTCTGCATGCCACCTGTGGCACCCGTGTCATAGGTTCGCCATCCCAGCTCTACAACATTTCAGACTGTCCAGTCTCTTCTTAAAAACCTCCTGCTTTTATGCGGGTAATCTTCCAATTATAACCACAATTGAGCCTCCAATTTCTGTTGCCAAGCAGGACAGTTGTTAAGTGAGTTTTCACCTATTTTACGACCTTTCTTTCCATGATTGCTAAGCGAATCACTGCAGTTGTTCAGTTAGTAACACAATTGTAAAGTGAATCAGACTCCCCCATTGACTTTGCTTGTCAGTAGGTCATAAAAGGTGATCCCATGATCCCATGTCATAAAATACATACCAGTTGCCAAGTGTCTGGATATTGATCACATGACTAAGAGGATGCTGCAACGGTCGTAAGTGTGGAAAAAGTCAAAGTCATAAGTCAATTTTTTTTCCAGTGCTTTTTGTAACTTCAGTCATTTAATAAATGCTTGAGGACTACCTGTATTCCAATTGTCAGACTCTTCCTCTTTTTCTCATGCTGGCTGGAAACTGTAATTCAAAATATATGAAGAATAGCGGTATATGATAAGTTTTTGTTAACGTCACTGAATCGCTTGCCTTCCCCTACCGTTAGCAAGTCCCAATATGCGCTGGATAGCCTGGCAATCAGATTTATCTGAGCTAGAAAATGGGGGTGGGGGCTGGGGGAGAAGAATGACCTCTATCTTTTATATTCCCCAACTGTAGTGGGGGGAAGTAGTGTGAGCTAACTGGGAAAGGATTCCAAGCATGAAGACACTTTCCTTATTTGGTCAATGTGGTTAGCTGGAACCCAGCTGGTAATGTTGTTGAAATCATGGATTACTGTGTTGCCTGCTTTCAGGGCCCAGCTCCCTCGTGGTTCAGTCTGATCCATTCTGAATAGTATTTAGCAATATTTGTTCAAGTGCTCCCTGGCCTCTTTGCAACAATCTGCATCACATCAAAGAAGACGGAGGAGCAAACTCTGATGTTTTTAAGAAATTAATGAAGACTTCTCTGCTCTTCACCTCCCCTCTTCCTCCCAGCACTGCATTCCTTCTGCTTTGCTATTCCTTTTGGCACGGAAAGAAACGGATCTGTTTGTTGTTCTGTTGATTTGGCTCCATATCTAATATCTTGCATTAACAATACCTCACATTTCCACGGCATCTCAGAATCTCCCAGGCCTTCTAGCGATAGGATCTTGTTGCAATTCCTGAAACATCCCTATAAACATCCTACCATATGGTACCTGCCTATCAGGTTACTAGCTTGCTATTGCATTATTATGGTTCATCACACAGTCAGTCAGAGGTTCTAACTGGATTTGGCATTTTTATAGCTTTCTCAAGGACCTGGAATGGCAGATGTGTATGTTTGACAGTGTTACAGATATCGTGGCAGGATGGAAGCTGTTTCAAGTAAAGCCGCCATTTGCAATTGACTGATGGTGGATTTGTCAATGCCGATGGCGTTCAAGTGGTGATTCGGTTGTTTTGGGATTGCACCAAAGGCACCTATTACTATCGGTAGTACCTTAGCTCTCTCTTGCCACAGTCATTCTATTTCTATTTGTGGATCTTTATATTTTCTTATTTTCTCCAGTTCTTCTTCTTCTATTCTGCTGTCTCCAGGTATAAGAGCCTCGGTGGTGCAGTGGTTAGAGTGCAGTACTGCAAGCTACTCCTACTGCAATTTGGCAGATCGAATCCCACCAGGCTCCAGGTTGACTCAGCCTTCCATCCTACCAAGGTGGGTAAAATGAGGACCCAAATTGTTGGGGGCAGTATGTTAACTCTGTAAACCGCCTTAGAGAGGGCTGTAAAGCACTATAAAGCAGTATATAAGTCTTAAATGCTATTGCTAAGTGCTACTGCTACTTCCATGGCCACAATCCAGACTGTTTTGCCTTTCTTATCAACAATTGTTGTGGTTATCGTGGTTGGTCGCAAGTCAGCCAAATGTTTGGACTGCATTTGGTATATTTGTCCTCCAATCAAGCCCTTCCCAAGGACTTGTGATAGGCAGATGTTGACGTTTGATGGTGTTAGAACAGGGGTGTCAAACTGGTGGCCCATGGGCCGGATGCGTCACATGCAGGCCATGTCCACCCCAGCTCCATAAAGGGGAAAAATGTCATGCAATGTCATGTGACAGCAACGTGACACCGCGAGTTTGACACCCGTGTGTTAGAGGTATTGTCACAGGATATAAGCTGTTCCCATTGAAGCTGTCTTTTGCAATTGGCTGATGGTAAATTTGTCACTGCCGACAGTGTTCAAGAATTAATTTTATTATGGTTTGTTGCAAAGTCAGCCAGGTGTTTAGACTGCATTTGGCATTTTTGTCCACTTAACTGAATCCTGTGATGATGATTATTTCCTGTTCACCCTTCTCCTATGAGACCTTTTTGAGAATCAATTATGCTATTAGAATCTTTGAAGAGCAACAATTTAAAAAATTGCTAGAACAGGGGCAAAGCAATTTGTGCAGCTGGGAGAACTCTTTTGGTCTCTAATTCACCCTCCTATTTGATATAGGAATTCAGAGATAGGAAAAGAATGGTTTGCAATGATTCTGTGACAACCACGGAAGAGAGGATTGTTCTTCTTACGTAGCTAGCAGAGAACTTCTACAACATGCTCGCATGTGTCTGCCTGTAAAGAATAAAGTGATTTTGCCAAATTATTTTGAGTAGCAGAGACTTTATTCTCAAGGCAAATAACCGAAACTTTCTTTTCTCGTTCTGTTTCCAGTTCCTTCAACACGGTGTCTTTCAAATCAGGAGGCCGAGGGGAAGTGATAGTCTGGGTTGTTGTTTTTTTTAAATTATTATTTTATACTGTAAGTTACTCTAAGAGCTTTCCAGACTGAAGAGCAAGATCTAAGTGCTTTAAAATATAAATAGTTTGGCTGTTAAAATAATATGATTTTTTTAAAAAAATAAAAAAGTGTTCTGATGAAAGAATGCAGTGAAGAAAATTGATTTCTATATTCTCACTTTGCAGTTCACAATTTAATTTAATTTTTTTAAAAAAACCCTCACAATGTAGTGCTTTCCATAAAGCTTAGCATCCATAATTGTTGGCTGTGCTTTAATACTACAGCCTTAGGTTCACTGTTCTATATAGCCCTTGACCAAAGGTGTCATCTTTGTTGTAGATCATATAACGTTGCACTTTTCAGGTTTTCTCAGTCTTGGCAAATTTTAGATGTGTGAACTTAAAACTCCCAGAATTCTCTGGGAGAATCCAGGGAATTGAAGTGCACACTTCTAAAAGTTGGGTGTTCAGGATTCCACATGGCCAACATTGGATAAACAGGCCTTTAATTTCTTTTTTCATGCTCTTCATTGGCTTAAGTTTGTCAGAGCAGCTAAACCAAAAGGGATTCTGAAGAGTTTTGGGAGACTCTCATCAAGGGGTGGTAATCAGAAGTGATATTCAGCAGGTTCTGGAGAACCGTAGCGGAAATTTTGAGTCGTTCAGAAAGCCAGCAAATCCCACCTCTGACCTGCCCCGCCCCCATCTATTCTCTGCCTCCCAAGTCCCAGCTGATCAGCTGGGTCTTCTTTTGTTGCCCTGCACAGGAGAATGGAGCTGGAATGGGATGGGGATGGAATAGGGATTCTGCAGTAACCTTCGCTGGAGTGGGGTGGGAATGGAGATTTTACAGTATCCTTCCCCTGCCATGCCCACCAAGCCACACCCACAAAGCCATGCCATGCCCACCAAGCCATGCCATGCCCACCAAGCCATGACCACAGAACTGGTAGTAAAAGAATTTGAATCCCACCACTGGTGGTAATGGTAGGCATTAAAACAATAAATGCAAGCAGGTTCACACTGAAGCAATAAATTAACATAATCAGAGTTGGAAGGGACCTTGTAGGTCATCTAGTCCAACCCCCCACCCTTCACCATTTCTGACAAATGGCAGTCCAATCTCTTCTTGAAAGTCTCAACTGATGCCGCTCCCACAACTTCCGAGGGCAAGCTGTTCCATTGGTTGATTGTTCTCACTGTCGGAAAGTTTCTCCTTATTTCCAGGTTAAATCTCTCCTTGTTCAGTTTCCATCCATTATTCCTTGTCTGGCCTTCCGGTGCTTTGGAAAATAGCTTGACCCCTTCCTCTCTGTGGCAGCCCCTCAAATATTGGAGCACTTCTATCATGTCTCCCCTGTTCCTTCTCTTCACCAGACTAGCCAAGCCCAGTTCCTGTTACCATTCTTCATATGTTTTAGTCTCCAGTCCCCTAATCATCCTGGTTGCTCTTTTCTGTACTTTTTCTAGAATCTCAACATCTTTTTTATAATGTGGTGACCAAAACTGGATGCAGTACTCTAGGTGTGGTCTTACTAAGGCTTTATACTGTAGTATTAGTGCATCACTTGATATTTATTTATTTATTTATTTGTCAATTGTTTACGAGATAAGTAAAAGTGTATACATAATTATGAATACATGAAATGGGTACATATAAGAAAAATAAAAGAAAAATAAAAGAAACAATAGGACAGGGACGGTAGGCACTTTGGTGCGCTTATGCACGCCCCCTACAGACCTCTTAGGAAAGGGGTGAGGTCAATAGTAGACAGTCTAAGGTTAAAGTTTTTGGGGTTTGGGGAAGAAACTACAGAGTCGGGTAGAGTATTCCAGACATTGACCACTCTGTTGCTGAAGTCGTATTTCCTGCAATCAAGCTTGGTGCGGTTGACCTTGAGTTTGTATCTGTTGTGTGCTCTTGTGTTGTTATGGTTGAAGCTGAAGTATTCATTGACAGGTAGGACATTGCAATGTATGATTTTATATACCATGCTTAAATCAGACCGAAGACGGCGTAATTCAAGGTTTTCTAGTTCTAGAATTTCAAGTCTGGTGGCATAAGGTATTCTACAACGAGTAGAGGAGTGGAGAACTCTTCTTGTGAAATATTTCTGGACTTTCTCAATTGTGCTAATATCAGATACGTAATGTGGGTTC
This sequence comes from Pseudonaja textilis, assembly GCF_900518735.1. The sequence goes on from NW_020769341.1 coordinate 10,147,648, forward strand.
CAGACTGATGAGCTGTATTCGAGTATTGGTCTAGCAAATGTTTTGTATGCTCTAGTTAGTAGTGTGATATTACCAGAGAAAAAGCTACGTAAGATTAGGTTAACAACTCTTAATGCCTTTTTGGCTATGTAGTTGCAGTGGGCACTAGCACTTAGATCATTAGAGGTGAGTATTCCAAGGTCCTTTACAGAGCTTGGATCATCAACAAGATCTTGACTATTCAGCTTGTATTTTATTTTCGGGTTTTTTTTGCCAATATGTAAGACAGAGCATTTATTTGTTGAGATTTGAAGTTGCCATTTGTTTGACCATTCTGATACACAGTCAAGATCTTTTTGAAGGGTAGCAGTATTGTCTGTGGTATTGAACAGCTTTACATCATCAGCGAAAAGAACTCAGTTGCTCTTAATATGATCACAGAGGTCATTTATGTAGAGTATGAAGAGAGTTGGTCCTAGAACACTGCCTTGGGGGACACCACTATTGACAGGTACAGAATTTGATAGGACACTCCCAATTTTGACCATTTGTTGTCTGTTTGACAGGAATGCTTCTATCCAGTTATGCAGTTGTCCAGAGATACCATAGGATTTTATTTTTAGTAGTAGTTTGTCATGTACCACTGAATCAAAGGCTTTACAGAAGTCTATGTAGATTGCATCTATTGTTTTGCCCTGATCAAGTTGTGTAGTCCATATGTTTTTGCAGTGTAAGAGTTGCAGATTACAGGATAGTTTTTAATTTCCTCTGTTAATGCAATTTAGGATTGCATTAGCTTTTTTGGCTGCTGCTGCTGTACACTGCTGGCTCCTATTTAGCTGATTGTCCACTAAGACTCCAAGATCCCTCTCACAGTTACTGCTATTGAGCCTGGTTTCACTCAGTCTATATGTGTACCTTTGGTTTTTCTTGCCTAAGTGTAGGAGTTTACTTTTCTCTACATTGAATTTCATTTTGTTAGATACAGCCCAGTGGTCTAGTCTGTCAAGACCCATCTGGATTTTGAACCTATCTTCTTGTGTGTTAGCTGGTATAAATCTCATAAATAATAAAAACATTAGTTACAGATTGTATACAGACATATGATAGATGTATATTATGTCTTATCTACATCTGACATATTTTCTAAAAAAACAGTTTGAGTTCAGATACCAGTCGCTGGAGAATGTGAAAAGAGTGGCCTTTTGCTTGTTGCTTGATTCTTCTGATCTTGGGTTTTTTTTTATTGTCCACTGTATCTTGATCATCTATACTAGCGAGGCCTTCTGTTGTTGTGTCCCAAATATGGATGTAATAGCAGTAGCTAAGCATAAAACAATGATGTTATATCAGAATCTGACAGTAATTGCTCAGTCTACTTAGGGCTGGGCAGCTTGATTAACGTTCAGATTAATTCATTTATTTGTGTGCCTTGTTTTCCCCATTTCTATAAACAGGAAAACATTTGTATACAATCTTTGATGATGAGCATGATATTGTTTTCTTATAGAAAGGTTCTAGCTCAAAACCTACAGGGAGACTTATGCTGTGATGTTACTTGATTGCTCCAAGGAAAAATTTATATTTAGCAGATGCTGCATTAAATAGATGTCTTTGGTTTTCAATTCTCTCTATCACAGAGAATGTTAGCAAAGAGGAGTATAAATCTGAAAACTCTTTATAAGAAGAGTAATATTTTCCACTGTTTGTGACTTCAGCCTCTTTAATTTAAGGTCATGTAAAAAAGCAAACAAAATGATCACGGGATGGGATACTTCACTTTGAAAAGCTAAACATTTGCTTTTGGGGGGTTATATAAAGGGAGATGACATACCGTATTTATCGGCGTATAACACGCACTTTTTCCCCCTGAAAATAGGGGGCAAATGATGTATGCGTGTTATACGCCGATGTCCAGGGAGCGGAATCCTCTTATTTTTTTCCTGAAATTTCCCTCTTAAAGGGAATGCGTGTTATACGCCTGTGCGTGTTATACGCCGATAAATACGGTAATTGTTTTTAGGGAAAATGGGTAGAACACTGATAGAGAATTCACTTCCTTCCCTTATAATAACTAGATGGTTTGACATGCTGTGAAATTGTTTTGAATGAGATTTAAGCCTTAAAAATAAGTATTTTATACAGTAAATAATTAAGATGAAATTAGCTCTTTTTAGGAAATGTTGGTGGATCTAATCTAGTTTAAATTATTCTTTTCCAATCCAGAAATGTGTTGGGACTATAAATCCCAGAATTTCTCAAGATATTTGAGAATACAAATTGGATAAAATGATTTTTTTAAAAAAAAAAAACTTTATACTGCATTGAGTCAGAAAAAGCTTTTGGAATTTATGTGGGCTCCTAAGTAACACCAGTTAACGATTCCTTTAAATGGAAGGTATCTTTGTCTGGAATTGTGATGGAATTGTAAAGGAGACCAGTTCTTATCCAAGGGAAAGTTGTAGTTGCTTTAAAGAACCCCCAATGTGCTTTGATGCACATTTTGCTTTTAAATCATTTGCCGGTCCTTTTTATAGCTTGATTTAAAAAAAAAAAAAACTAGCTACTGTAAACAGTGGGTATTTTTTCTCTTTTTTAAAAAAAAATCATGTTATATTCTTTTGAACTAATCACACTAAGCAAGAGTTTAAAGACCTGGTTCTGCCATTTGGCTTGAAATTCCAACGGAGGAGTTCCACGTTAGGGATGGTTGATATATTAAGAACAGGTTCCACCTCCCCTCCTTCTCATCCTATTCCCTTCCTCCCCATCTTTTTAGTTAGGGCTCAGTAATTGGGATCTTTGTAGTATTTTATTTATATCATCTAGGTTTTGTACAGTTTTATCTTTTTAATATAATGAGCCGCTCAGACTTACCCTGTGGTAAGATGGGTGGCCAATAAATTTTCAAATAAATAAATAAGAAAGCAAGCAAGATTCCTGGGTTAACCCTACTCCAACATTAAGCTCTTTTGCTATCCCCAGGGAACCAAAACAAGTCTTCTACTACCAATACTCTCCAACCATTTAATTTGATCCTGGATTTAGAGCTGTGATGATGTAGTGGTTAGAATGCAATACTCCAGGCTACTTCTGCTGGCTGGCAACTGTTTGATTTTCACCGGCTCAAAGTTGACTCATCCTTCCATCCTTCCGATGTTGGTAAAATGAGGACCCAGATTGTTGGGGGCAAGATGCTGACTCTGTAAATCACTTAGAGAGGGCTGTAAAGTCTGCTATTGCTATTTAAGATCACTATGAGAATTTGGGAGTCTGTCATACTTCCTTCTTCTCCTGAGATAAGCAAGCAATCTTTCATCAGTAACATGTTTTGCAAGTTACATCCCTATAAGCAAAAAAAAAAAAATGTTTCCCATTAATGAGACCTTTTTACAATTGGTGGTCTGCCTCTTTTTTTGTCCAGGCAAGCAACAGTGCAAGTATTACACACACAACTTCCTATTGTGTGATGACTCGGTGGTTGAACACATGTTTAGAATAAAGATCACTGTTTCAATCCCTGATGACTCCAATTGACAAGAAGATAAAGGGTGGGGGGAAAGGCTGCTGCTAATCAGAATAGATGGTTAAATAGATCTAACTCCTAAACAGTCTGCATTTTTGTAAGCTTCCTATGCAGTTATTTCCATTTTGGAATGCCTGTCTTCTTTGTTACATCATTAGTAAGGAGATATATTGCACCAATTATCTTCCATATTCCTTTGAGAAGAATATCACTGATCAATGAAAAATTTAAAGAGCTGGCAATCTTCCTAAAAACAAACCTGATTTTTGAGATATGTATGGTATTTTTTCTACTTTTCTATGGATTGCTGCTTGCAGTTTGGCAGTTCAAATCTCAACCAGGCTTAAGGTTGACTCAGCTTTCCATCCTTCCGAAGGTAAATTGAGGACCCACTTAGAAGGGACTGTAAAGCACTGTAAAATAGTATATAAGTGCTATTGCTATTGGAAGAGTTATTCCCTTAATGTAAAGAATGGTGTGTGGGGGTGTGGGGGTGTATGTGTATTTTGTGTGTGTGTATACATACATACATACATACATATATATATATTTATATTTACAGATTTTAACAAAGCAATGGTGGCCCTCTTCAGAGTATCAAAATGCTGAGAACCATTTATCATGACATCTAGGTAATTGAGTAAAATTTTGTAAAAGCAGTTCTCTGTACCCTTGCCAATGCAGTCTTCCAGATTTTGTAACATTCCAACATTCCCAAAGAAATGATTATAGGTGTTTCACAAGATTAATGAACATTGATTAATCATTTGAATTTGCTGTTTTTCCCCCTACCTTACGCTCAACATTCATGTCCACCATATGTTATTCAAGATATACAAGCAGGTACAGTATACTTCGTGAAACCCATTTTTTCCTGAGCTACAGTATTGCTTGATTCCATGAGAGAATATCCATTATGTGAAAGGTCCATGTTCTGATTCTTGCAAACTGCTAACGCAGGTGGCTCAGCAAACCCATCTCAAGGCAGAGGATCCAATTTACAAACTGTGCTGAATGCTCATCTATGCTCATCCAAAAGGAAACCCAGAGGAGCAGCTTCTCTTAATTTGGTATAGGTTTACATTTGTATTATTTTAAATGACTAAAAGGAATTGCACAACAATGGATACAGTACACCAAGGTACAAACGAGCCCCAAATGAGAGAGAATTGGCTGTTAGGAACAAATGCTTATAATGAATGAAAAATTGTTTTTTGTTTCCCAATTTTATTGGGAGTAGAGTTTTCTTTTCTTTTTGTGCTGTTTTGGAAAAAAAGGGGGTTTAAAGGATTATGGAAGGAATGCTGGTATTCCAGAGCGACATCCAATATTACTAGTTTATTGACCATAAACTAAAAGTAATTGCTTTTGGGGGGGGCAAGTAAGAAGAGATTTCTTGGCATAGTTGAAAATACTCACAAAAGAAATCCCTTTGCTGCTAGAAAATATGGCCTTTTGCTTCTCTCCCACCTTTATTGTGATTTTCTTTGAATCTTAAGAGGTTGAAAGGGGGGCTTCCATGAAAAAAATAAACATGTATTTTTATTGGCAGTTAAAGATGGGCATTTTGTTCTTGCTGACCCATAAATTTGAAAGTTAGTGTTTTTGTTTTAGAAGTGTTCTGGGAATATTTGTCAGACAGTTTTATTTTTGAAGCTGAAAAGACTGGCTTGCTAATTTTTTATTGAGAAATTATCAGCAGCGAGATCATAGTCTCAATAAAAATGAAGATATAAATTCAGCTGAAACTTGTGATGAATGGTTGTGACATCTACTAAAGCTCCTCTTAATTGCTTTTCTTCTGCCGTTGGAATAAAAAATGCCAGCATGTGGTAAGAATAGAGACAATTAAAGAAGCTGTATTACTTGCTTTCCAGTAAGTGAACCTCATAGGTCACTGGATGATCTGGTAACAGGAAATCATAGTTAAGTTTTCGCCCCTCTCAAAATAGCTGGTTTCAAAACATTGAATCTTAAGGTAGGTGAACTCTTGCCCTTATTGTAACAGACTATCTTTTGTTTCCCCTTCTAGGAGGAAGGGTGAAATTTTAATTGTTGGTTCTGTGTGTAGGTAGATTTGGAAAATGTTTACAGTTTATCAAAGCTCATTAATGACAACCATTTGGAACAGGAATTAATTTTATAGTTTCCACAAAGAGCAAAAGATAATGGTGAAAATGATCTATTGGGGAAAAAAAAATCAAAACCCGCAGTAGAAGTTGAATACTTTGGATCCAACAACTGTCCTACTCTTTGGGGTTCTCCAGAATTCTTCATCCACTGTGGGATACTACAAAGAAGAGGTGCTGAGAAAAACAGAATGCCCCCCCCCCCACCCCATCCAAAAAAATTAGAGCAGAGGCAGCGCATTCCCGACACTTCTTGTTCTTTGTACAACCCCACAGTGGATAAAGAATTCTGGAGAACTCCAAAGAGTGGAACAGTTTGTTGGATCCAAAGTATTCAACCTGTGGGTTTTGTCTTTTTCCCTCAATAGATCATTTTCATCATTATCTTTTGCTCTTTGTGGAATCTACAAAATAAATCCCTGTACCAAATGGTTAAGTCATTCATGATCTTTATTTTATAATTTAATCTCCCACCAGTCTTGTAGACTGAATGCCTTTATTAGTAGCAAGTATAATTGGTGTCAGATTTCAACAAGGTTCAGAAACAAAAGACCCCTCTGCTTCCAAAACAAAAGCCATTAGTTCCCAATCTGTTTCTCATCACCAAAAAAAAACCCTCACAAGCTCCTGGTCCTGGAAAGAACAAAATACAAAAAACTAGTAAGCAAATCCAGAAAATACTTTTGGGGTGTTACTCGGTAAATCTCATCAGGCTAAATATATGTTATTAACTTATAATTGGAAAGAAAGTTTAAGAAGAATTTCCTTCTTGCAGTTTCTCTGCTGATCCATTGAGAGCATCTGCTCATCTCTACTTCATAACTTGTTAATGGTTATATATTTTTGCATGCAAATCATTACTGAGATTTCAAGACTGCAGTCCTGTGGCTTTCGGGACTTAATACAGAGAATTTATTTGTAAGAAACCCAACAATCAGCAATTCATAGAGCTGTGAACAAGTTAGTGATGAAGTTGTCATTATTTCTTTCCAGTTTGATGTTTTACATACCTGTTATTTACTTATGTGCAGCATGTGTCCTTATCATAATTCAGTATAGAACATTATGGATGTTAATCATTGAGTTCATAGGTTACAAGATGGTAATAGTGCTTCAAGATCACAGGTGTTACACTGGTGGCCTGCAGGCCGGATATTCCTGTACCAAATGGTTAAGTCAGGCCACGCCCACCCCAGCTCCGTGAAGGGAAAACATGATACATCACATGATGGCAATGTGACGCTATGAGTTTGACACCCGTGTTCTAGATATTGTATTCTAAGTGTTGGGGGTTTTTTTCTTCAGTGAACCAAACTTGTACTGGTTCACTAAATAATATAATAATGATAGAACTTTCTGTTGAGGGCCAGTTTGATATAGGTGTTAAAAGCCACAGGTTAGAAACTGGGACACAGTTGATTGATTTTGCCTTGTGAATCTCTTAGGTCAAGGAAGAAAAAAGCAATGATAAACCACTGCCAAAAATGTTGACTATAGGGGTTGGTCCAGGTAGTTGCCAAAAGTCAAGACTGACTCAAAAGCACCAAATATGTGGCTTTCAGTTAATGCAATGCTCTTGCTAAATTTCAGAGAAATGCATCTAAACCAGGGGTGTCAAACTTGCATTGTCACGGTGGTGTCCCGTGACGTATCATGACTTTTTTCCCCTTCACTAATCTGGGTATGGGCATGGCCAGCGTGCGACACATCCGGCCTACAGGCCACTAATTTGACAGCCCTGGTCTATACCATTTTCATTCATCCTTGCAGAGTTGGCACATATGTGGTCAGCCAGTTGGTTATTGTTGATATGCCTTAAATAAGAATTGTGAAACTCATGGCATTTGCAAGCAAGCAAATGGCTTGCCACACCGAATAAGGCCCTCTTATGAATAGAGCTACAGAGTTTATACAACATGCTAGCATTTTATATTACAAACAGTTGATTGAGTGAAACAATATGATTAATGTAAAGAATTAGTTGCTGAAGTTCTGCTTTCACTGGGAAATTCCCCGTGCATAGTTCAGGGTATCAACGGTTGCATCACATCAATCATTGAACAATAGTATGATCTGTTTCACTGCACTGACTTAATTATGACCCCATCCAATTTCTTGGGTTTTGTTGCAAATATGTTGGCAAACTGGACAATTAAAGAGGGAGATCCATTTTTTTCTGTTCCACTACTTAGACTCCCCTACTTATATTCTCTTACCATGTAGCTGTTTCTTCCTTATAAGTTAATTTTGGTTTTTAGTAGATGACAACATTCATTTTAACATGTTGAACAATTCAGACATGTTCTTTTCTCACAATAGTCAAAGAACTTATTATTCACTGCCAGATTCTACTGGTTGAAATGCTAATATTAACAGTCCATCTAAGTTGTCTACACTATTGACTGATTAGGAGGGATAGTTTGGGTTTTGAAACATGAATCTTTCCTACCTCTATAATGAGACATACAGCCTGGGTTGGTCTGTACACAAAATGTCTTGTTGATTTGCTCCTTATCTTTCTTTGCATTGATCTTTGAATGGCCTATAAAAAATCTGGGCAAAAGATGCTCAGGTCATATAAGTGCTATTTTAAATTTATAGATTTGGCAGTAGACCCCAGGACCACCCCTGATCTTGACCCACAGCAATGATAGCAAAGATGGCACCAAATTCCTGCAGATAGCCAGGTAATCACAGTTATCTATGGAAAAAAATAACCTTACTTTATTGAACCCAGGTTGAGATCCCATAACAGCAGCTCTTAATAAAGTAGGAGAGAGGGAACACATGGAGAGGTCTGTAAGGGAGTGATGTGATTTGAGCAATTCAGTGAGAGCACTTATCAAGAATTCTTCCAATTAATATAATCAGAGTCAGTACTCCCCAACTTTTCAAGTAAAACTTCTGTTAAATTCTCCACAGCGCTGATTATGTAATAAACACGTGGAATTGTTTGCAGACAAAGGTTCAATTGTTCCTCTTGATTTCTTACATTAAACTGAAATTTCCGAAATTTTGATAACAGCATCAACAATTGTGCATTCTGTATTTATGCAGATGTGCTGTGGTATTGCGGTCTCCTTTGCCTTAATTCCCCTCTTCCAAAGTTATGTTTGTAAACTTAGTTTAAAAGTCAGCAGCTGTGTATGTTGCTTGGCTTCTGTATAGTTTATCATACAGCTGGAATACATATGAAATTGTTGACTCCACCTGAAAACAACTGGGAGGTAAAATGAAAAAAAAAAACTTCCTGAAAGAGATAAACATTAAACAACGTGAGCTATCAGCTCTTGAACCAACTTGTTCTATCTTGCAGAGTGTGTGAGTGACATGTGGAAGCCTAAAAGTGCTCATCTTATTCTTCCTGCCTACTCATATTGGAATTTATTTCCAGTTGTCCCTGGATATTTCTGTCAAAGAATGCTCTCAGACAGTTAAAAACGGAACAGTAGGGATTTTTCACTAGCTGTTTGTCCCTACTTTCTTCCCAAAAAGTTGCTCTGGGTTCTCGGGAACAATTTAATGATCAACATTGCTGTGAGCCAGACCTGTCTTTCTGGATGTCAGATGTGGTGCCAACTGAGTCATCAAAGTTTTCCAAATTTGACCTAATGGTTTTTTTTTTCCTGTTTGTAAAACTAACCTGCTTAACTGCTGTATGTTCTTTTTTTTAAATTTAAACTCTGTTTATCTAGTTATCCATTTAAAATAATGCCAAATGAGAACTTTGCATGGGTGGTATAAAGGAGACATATATGCAGGTGACAAGTAATACATTTAATTAAAAAATGACTGTTCCTATCTTTAAAAAACAAACTTAAAATCGCAGAGTTTTTCTTTTCTTAAATACTTTCAGAACTTCTGGGTGTTTTTGCTGATTGTGAAGACCACCATAAAGGTCACAGATCAATATGATGCCTGTAGGCATTATGTTACAAAAGGCATTCGTGGCATCTCAGAATTTCAGTTATTCTTTTTTTAATGCAAATGTCAAAAAAAAAATCATTTGAAATTGACATAAGATGTTGCATGGGATCAAAGCATCTTCTGTGATCTGATGATTTCCCCAAATCATCAAACCATAGAGGGGTACACTGAAGACTATAGCCCATGACCTCCTTAACCACATCATTGATCTTCAGACCACCAGTTGGGAACCTGGCATTGAACCAGAAATCATGGTTTACAAACCAGAATCAAATAAATCACATGGCCCTTAATTCCAGTGCACGAACACAGCTATGCATGATGGCTAGGTCCACACTAATGGTCATTTGTATAGTTGCTTCAGCTGGATGAGGAAAATCAGTTTGTTTAGAACAGGGTTGTTAAACTTGCGGCCCTTGGGCCGGATGCATCACGTGCTGGCCACGCCCACCCCGTTTTAGTGAAGGGGAGAAAGTCACAATAAGTCACATGACAACAACCTGAGGGTGAGAATTTTGACACCCCTGGTTTAGAACTCATAGGCAGTTACGATGTTAGATATGGTCTTTATAAGGCACATTTAGTATTATTCCATGGGCCTAATATATCCAAACATTAGTAAAGCATCCAGCAAGGCTTGGACGTGAAAAGAGGTGTTTTATCATTATGCATTCTCACATACCTAGTGTTGTGGTTCACCAGCAGCTGGTGCAGACTGCAGAGGTATTGGACAGTGAGGACAAAAGGGAACCAGTCAGGGAGTCTGGAGAGGACTTGGACGAGGGCCCTGCATCCAATGCAGGGATGGGGCCAGGGCCATCTGGGAGTGGGGTGCTGCCTCCGGAGCCTCTGGAGTCTGGCAGCAGCGAGGCAGAGGATCCAGGGGAGCCTGTTCCCAGTGTGTGTATGTGTGTACAGAGTTGCTAGAAGGCGAGAGCAGCTGAAGCAGAAGGGGCGACTCAGGAGTAAGGCTGGGAGGTGATTGCCCCTCCCATAAGGGATAAAAGTCAGGCCCAGATGACGAAACCTTTGCAGGAAGCAAAACAGTTCAATTAGATTCCGAGTCCTTCTGGAAGCTCTGTACTCTGGCGGTTTTTTTCTGATACTTCGGGTGGTTTTTGATATAATTACTTCGGAGACTTCTGTTTTTGGCAGCATTCCCCAGCACTGACAGGCACGGGCTTATCTTGGGGAACTGTGTATAATTAGTCTGGCTGGAAATGAAAGTAATTCCCAGCGTTGCATTAAAATAGGTTTTGCTTTTCAAACCAGCTTGTGTTTCCATACGTTTGACAAAGCCTGGGTCAGAACACCTAGTATGCCACGTTGAATAATTTCAGGCTAGGAGAGGTATTCAGAATAATGTCTTGCCCTTTTTTGCTGCTGATAATTACAGATTGTGCAGATATGCAGATTGGCTTAGCATTCATTGCCATCATCCCACGCAGTTTTAATTTATCCAGCATGCATGTAAATGCTCCTCATTTGGGACTATCAGATCTTTGGATCCACCACATCCAAAGAGGGCTACCATTCTCTGCTGACATAAAGGGAGAAACCAATTATGAAAGTCCTGTAACAACCTCATCCTATGATTGGCTGTGGAGGACTTCAGCTATGAAGGAGAAGAAGACATTTCAGAGCATGCCAGGGTCCACAAGTGGCACCTAGTGGCAACTCTTTAAAGCAGCTGCATCCTTTCTCAATATCATGCGACTGTCATGCACAACTAAAGTGCAGTCCTGCGAAAAAAACACATTTGGTTTAAGGCAGGGGTGTCAAACTCAAGGGCCGGAATCCAGATCCGATCCACGGAGTACTTAGATCTGGCTTGCGGGGCCGCTCTGGAAGCAGCAAAGGACCAGCAGCCCACAATGCTTCTGCCAGCAAAAATGGAGCTCAGGAGGGCCACGCACGGCCCTCCCGAGTTCTGTTTTCACTGGCAGCGGGTTACAGGAGGCCATTGCAGCCAAAAACAGAGCTCAAGAGCCCATTTTTGCTGTCAGAGCACTCGGGCCATCACAAGCATCCCCAACATGAGTGACGTTGAGCTGGGCATGCCCACCCCGGCCCCCGGTGGTCAAACACAACCCTGATGTGGCCTCAATGAAATTGAAATTGACACCCCTAGTTTAAGGAGTTACAAACTTATCAACTATTATATGTTCTGATGTAATCTTTTGTCTTTGAATCTAAAGTCTTTTCATTATAGAAACAATGATTGAAGTGGTGTGAAGGACCCATTTTACATTTAAACTCTTGAGTCTTCACAGCAATTGAGAGATCAGTTTTGATCTTTCATGTTTAAGCCACCATTTCTAAGTTCTGAGGGGGGAAATGGCTTTTTAAAAACTTTATATCATAAGCATTTCTTTGACTTTCCAATTCTTTACTTTATAAGTGTCTTTATTTTCCAGGAAGGAAAGAAGAAGTTTGACAAAGAAAGTGAAAAGTATTATTCCACCCTGGAGAAGCACTTAAATTTATCAGCTAAGAAAAAGGAGTCACACCTGCAAGATGTAAGTTTTTACAACTGGGATTTTGTATTTTCAAATTTAAAAGGAGGAAAGCAAAAGATATAAAGGATATTTGTTTTATGCGGGGCAGAAATGAAAGTATTTTATTATGTAAATAAGTACGTGAGGTCAAAGTGATGTTGTATTCAAAGGAGTGTTTGTCTGTTTTAATAATTTAAATATGAAACTAGCTGTGTTTCTTTTATGACCAAGATATTTAAGCTCTGGGTTTAATATGTTTTTCCTTCATGTTGTCTTTGACAAGAAGCTATTGAAGAAAGATTAATGACTTTAAAAGAAGTAATATACAATGATTATTTGTCAGATGAAAGTTAGGCCATCCCATGTCACTTAATTTAGGGTTGAAAGATAGGGATGCACAAAGACATGTTTAGATTTGTCAATATTTTGAAACAGAACAGAACAGGACCCCCTTCTCAAACAACTTTTGTTTCAATTAAAACATCAGTTTTAATTATTTGAAACAAAACTACTAATGGTTCATTGTGGAACATTAATGTCATTTTAGTAATTAGATTAGTAGTGGTGCTTGGTCTGGTATCTGTCTTATTTTTTTTCCAGCTGTTACAACAGGAGAGTAGAACAGCAAGTTAAAAAAAATCACCAGATTACTCCTATTTCCTGTTATTCACTGTCAGACTCTCAAGCTAAACATTTCATAGCCCACTGAGGATTCTAGAATGTTGCCCACAGACGCACCCACTCATTCCAAGAAAAGGGGGGGAAAGTGTTGGGTAGGGTATGACCGTCAGAAGTCTTTAACGTCTTTATTATTTTTGTTGGGCTTTGCAAATTTTTAAGGATTTATTCCTCAAGAACATTATCATCCTCCACTCCCTATAAACACCCTTTAGTCTGGTTCATCGGGAATACATTTCCATCATCCATAGGGTGAAGCCCAACATTTATTCTAGTATGATCTATTCTAGCATGATGTCATCCAGTTGTTTTGCAAATATGCTTTACCCTCCCTGATCACTGGCTGTGCTGGCTATTCTGAGACTGGAAATCCAATATAAAGGTAGTCCTTGACTTACAACAGTTCATTTAGTGACTGTTCAAAGTTACAAAGGCACTGGAAAAAGTGACTTACGACCATTTTTCACACTTACAATCATTGCAGCATCCCCAATGGCCAGGTGATCAAAATTCAGACACTTGGCAACTGACTCATATTTATGATGGTTGCAGTGTCCCGGGGTCATGTGATCACCGTTTGTGACTTTCTGACAAGCAAAAGCAATGGGGAAGTCAGATTCACTTAATAACTAAGTGTAACTAAGTTAACACCTGCAGTGATTCACTTAACAAATGTGTCAAGAAAGATCATAAAAATGAGAAAATACTCAGTTACTGTATAGGAAATACTCATCTTGCTTAACAACAGAAATTTTGGGCTCAATTGTGGTCATAAGTCAAGGACTACCTCTACCTAGTAAATATCATAATAGAAATACCATGCTTTTTGGTGCATCAAATCCCAAAATTGTCTTCTGTATTTCCCAGAAGTTCTCTATGGTTGCTAAAGGTTTTTTTGTGTGTATGTGATTAAAGGAACTTTATCTCAATAGGCAGTTACCCAAAGTCAAAGGAAGTTAATTGCTTATAAGTCCTCTGGATGTCTATTGAATGATCTTACTAAAGTGATTGATTCAGTGGGATTTGTAGAAGTATCTGTCTTTTTGGCTTGGGACCAGTAAAAATGCCCTGTGTATTGCTTACTTCTTTGAAATTTTTGCTTTATAAATCTTGATTGTGCAATAAATGGTTTCTAGGCTGTCATTTCATCCATAGTTTATCAATTATCCATATTTCACTGGCTAAATTTAAGTCGTGGATTGTAGAATTCATGAGTGATCATGTATTTCTTTTTAATTTCTTTCTTTATAATCCTTTCCGTTATACATCTGAATCTGATGATTGCTAATCAATCATTATTTACATTTAATAGGTAGGTAGGTAGTTAGGTGGGTAGGTAGGTAGGTAGGTAGGTAGGTAGGTAGATAGATAGATAGATAGATAGATAGACAGACAGACAGACAGACAGACAGACAGACAGACAGCACATGATTACAAAATGAACCTCTACTCAATTTTAACTCAATTTAGATTTCTATAATACTTTTTCTTTTCCATAAGAGGAATATATTTTGTCTAACAATTAATTTGAATTTGAGCTAACTGACTCTACTCTCTAACATAATTTATGTTCTGGATCGGAGAAAATGCTAAATAAAACATCAGAAACAACCCTTCCTGTCCCAAAACTGAGAACTATTTATTGCTCTCATTGTTTTTAAAGAATAGTTCTCAGATCAAATAATTCATCATGTCTGAAACCAAGAGTGAGTTTTCTGTACCGCCTTTGTGATTGGGTCATTGAACTTTCTTCCATGGAAATATGAATCTCAGATGATTGTATACCTTGCAGTGTGTAGATTTTCATGCTGATCTATCTATTCTGGTGGATTTTTTTTTATTTGAGCAAGAAACAATTTGCTTCTAATCCAATAGAATGCCTAACCATGAGAATTTATCGTGTGTTTACTTTTTATAGGATATATTGAGTTAATATGGAGCTTCTGTTACAGAAGACTTCCCTGGTGTAATTATAACAATACTAATAATCTGAATTGTATATTTTACAGTTATTCTATGTTTCAATTTTAGGCAGATACCCAGATTGACAGAGAACATCAAAATTTTTATGAAGCATCATTAGAATATGTCTTCAAAATCCAAGAAGTGCAAGAGAGAAAGAAGTTTGAATTTGTTGAGCCTGTAAGTTTTAATAATGCTATTTACTATAACCAACATAAAATAGAGACCAAAATTGAAATATTGCTACTTTTCCATAACATCCATTCAAACATCCCAACTTCCAAAATATTTTCATATTTATTTATCTCCCATTTATCTCTTATTAATTCTGGGATCTCTGTGAACGGTACAGATGAGATTTGATTGATCCCTCTTGCCAGCAGATTGGCTTTCATAGGAAGGGGAATGATTTTCTACATAGAAGTGGGGTGGTCTTCATGTAGAAAATCACTCCACTTCCTACATGGAAACTCTTTCTGGAGTTTATACTTGAGGTGGGAAAAAATGAAACTTTGGTTTTGGGTTTTACTGATTTGATTGATTTGTTGTTATAGAAATGGCTAGTTTATATTATTATGGAAACGTAAAAAGTTGAGGTTCGATGTTAATGCTTTATTCTATTGCAACCAAGAAAGTCAGAAGTCAATACTTTTCTTTTCTTCCTCCCTTTCTCACTTTTCTTTCCCCTTTTCCTTCCCACTGTATTTATATTTTTGTATTTTATTTTATAATTTAATTTAATAAAATTATAAAATAAAAAATAATTTTAAAAAAGGAAGAGGAGTGATTTCCCTCCATCAGACATGCACACGGCCCTTCTGAGCTCCATTTTCAGTGGCAGAGCACTTGGGCCACCATAGGTGCCTCCTGACATGAGTGATGTCAAACTTGCTACACCCATTCTGGCCACGCCCCCCCCCCCAAAAGCCAAACACAACCCCAATGCAGCCATCAATGAAATCGAGTTTGACACCCTGCTGTAGCTCAGCAAATTGTTTCAACCACATAATGAACATTGATGGGAACTGTATATGTCTAGTCTAACGATAAGGCCTACAGGTGATATGATAGCAGTCTTCCAATATTTGAAGAGCTGTCACGGAGAAGAGAGGTCAACCTGTTCTCCAAAGCATCTGAGGGCAAGACAAGAAATTACAGGTGGAAGCTTATCAAGAGAGCTCCAACCTAGAACTAAGGAGCTATTCCCATCAGTGGGATGGCTTGCCTCCAGAAGTTTTGGGTGCTTCATCACTGGAGAATTTTATGAAAAGTTGGACAGCCACTTGTTCAGAATGGTATGGTGTCTCCCCTTGAACCAGAATAGTATAGGGCAAGGGTCTTCAAACTTGGCAAGTTTAAGACTTGTGGACCTCAACTCCCAGAATTCCTGAGCTAACATGACTGGAAGAGGAATTCTGGGAGTTGAAGTCCACAAGTCTTAAAGCTGTCAAGTTTGAAGACCCCTGGTATAGGGTCTCCTCTAGTTGAATTAGAAGACCTCCAAGATTTGAATTTGTTGAGTCTGTAAGTTTTAATAATGCTATTTGCTATAACCAATATACTTCTACATACAGACCAAAATAGAAATAATTCATAGGATTGATTGACTATGCTCCTTTTCCATAATATTCAACTTCCAACTCTGTTATTCAAATATTCCTAAATGTGGATTGTCACATTTTCATTGAGCCAAAGCTGACCAGCGGTATTGATTACTTTAATAAGGACCTCCTAGTGAAATTCTAAAGAGTGTTATGATTCCTATTGGATGCAGCTCTTAATCATCAGAATTGTACCCATGCAAGGAATGCAAACCAAGTAAAATATATTAGTCAATTAAGGAAGTGATTTTTTTTCCTGTAAACAACTGAAAGCTTAAACTAAGTCATGTTTTAAATGTTCATAGAAAGGTTTTCTCATCCACTGTGGAATAAAATTGCAGATGGCTTGCCATCTATCTGTGTGACATTTTCATGGCAGTGCTGTATGTGCAACTAGAATTTCATAATATAAAAATTGGCTGAAATGCTTGCCAGAGACACTATTCTTCAGGTTTAAATAAATCTATTTGACCTTTTATTTAAAAATAATAAAAAAGAGTACAGAAAATGTTTATAAAAGTGGAACTATTATGCTCCACCCCTGTTTTAGCACAGTCAAATAATTTCTAAATAGATTTGACCAAAGTCAGATTGTGGGATGCATAATGTAGATAAAAATTGAACTCTGAAAGAAGAGAATATATGTCTCTCAGGGATGAACTGTGGAGTCCTTGGTAGTTTTCGAGCTTGGTTGTTTGCTAGTTGATGTTTCATTACCCAGCTAGGTAACATAATCAGTGCTAGTGAATGCAGGTAGTCCTCAACTTACCATCAGTTCGTTTTGTGACGAAGTTACAACAGCATTGAAAAAGTGACTTATGACTGTTTTTCACACTTACAACCATTATAGCATCCCCATAGTTATGTGATCAAAATTCAGATTCTTGGCAACTGACTTGTATTTATGATGGTCGCAGTGTCCCAGGGTCATGTGAACACCTCTTGCAACCTTCTAACAAGCAAAGTCAGTGGGGCAGCCGTGTTACTAACTTAACAACTGTGACAAGAAAGGTTGTAAAATAAGACATCCCGAGCTCCGTTTCCAGTTGCAACAGCCTGCAACCGTCTGGCAGTAAAAATGGAGCTTGTGAGGGCCGCACACCTACACACACGAGCTCCATTTTCGTTGGTAGAGGCACTGGTCCTTCGCTGTTTCCAGGGTGGCCCTGTGGGCCAGATCTAAGCATCCTGTGGGCTGGATCTGGCCTATGACACCAGTCTTGAGTTTTGACACCCCTGATGTAACAAAATACATAGACTGAAACCATAAAATTTATGGCTTCAATGGCTGCATTGATGGCCTTGCCTCAGAGGGTATGGATTTGATGAATGTAATAATGGCAGCAGTCTTCCTTACAAGAAACAAACACAAGAAACTGTCTGCAAACATTACTTGCACAACAGCTAGGGACACAATTTCTCCCTATAACCACTTTCAAGAGATCTCTAACTGTAGATGAGGATGTGTACTTAACCACTTTAGCTGATGTCTGACGATAAGTCTCTTTATAAACAGTTGTTTTATTAAGTAGAACCACAAAAGATTACGAGCCATCTCGCCTATAACTATGCATCCCCTGATTGTTGCAATCGTATAAAATTACACTTTTGAAAAACCTTGGATTTGAGCTAATAAGTAATTCATGTGGTAATTAATCTATAGTGGCTCGTTTAGAACTTGGTACTGCAACTGTGCAGTGATGAACATGCTTAATGTTTTGTTGGACATAATTGTATGTAGATCCACAAACATTAACCTTTCTCTGAATCCCTAAATTAACCCATCCAATAAATCAAAGTTTAACATAGCTCGAGCCATGATTATGCTAGCAGCTTTAAGGCTCCAGCCAACAAAACATAGTATCTGAAAACCTCAAATAGTCTTGTATTTATTTTTATGTAGTGTTGTTGACCCTGAGATTGTTTGGTCATCTCATTCTCACAGGAAGACGATTTTGGTAGGAATTTGACCTCTACCCCTCAGTTCATCAGCCAAGCAGTTATTATCTTTCTAGTTCCTTTAAAAAAAAACAGGGAAGAGAGAGAAAGAAAAAGTAATAGCTACCACAAAATATATTTGAACAATCAAGTTTTAAACCAATGTGGTTAGTAATCTGGTAAGGAAGGAGAGGCAAGTGACTTCAGATAACCACTATTCTCTCAATAAAAAGTGGAATAGTTATCAAGAATTCCTTGGTATTGGTCCATGCATATATTTTTTAGAAGGGGTAGTCTTAACAGTTCACTTTGTCTGCCAAGAAGAAATTTATTTAAGATGGTTTTGCTGAAGCTTGGGTGGCTCTTAAAGGGTGGTTGTTTTCTCCAGCAGCTTTTTCCAGTCTGGACATTCTCCAGATGTTTGGACTTTAACTCTCAGTTCCTTAGCCAGCATGGCTATTATTGTGGAATTGAAACATTTGAGGAGTTAAAGGTCCATAAATTTGAAAGCTAAAAAAGGGAACAGAACTACTGGCATGTAATAGGTCAGAAACAAGCAGCTATGGCTACTTTATGAGTTATGGACTTCAACTCCCAGAATTCCACAGCTGGTTCAGGAATTCTGGGAGTTGAAGTCTACAGACTGTAAGGAACCATAGTTGCCCACTCCTATAATAGGTGCTTTGGTATGGGAAGCTGATATCCTTTTTTCCCCGGAAAGCTGCCCTGCTCTGTTCATAGATCTGAAGGAACAATTCCTACTATTCCTAAGACCTAAACTTATTCTTTTAAAATATGAAGTTGGCAGTTGTTTAAATGCCCTACAAGTTGTTTGTAGATGTGGGAGCCACCCTGGCCTATATAGCAACTAGAATCATCTGTCCAAGAATGCTACTGTATAGCAACTAGGATCATCTGTCCAGGAATGCCACCAAGAAGACTTCAAACCATGTAAGGAATAGGATGCTAACCTGAAACCGTGTTTTTGAGTTGACGTTGCCATAAAAAAAGTGTTCAAACATTTTTTTCACTGAACATAGGCACTTTCTCCAGAGTTTTTTTAACTAATAATAGCTAGCAATAAGACAGGTTACAAAATGCCAATTTTTGATTCTCTGCGTTGGAATAGAAGGGAGGGTATAGCATAATGTGTCTTTGAAGAAACATGATTACAGGTAGATATGTTCTTTTTCATTGCTGATCTCTGTGCACCTCATAAATGGGTGAGTTATTTACAAATTCAAGGGCAGATAGTATCAGAATAAGTGAAGAATGAACTGGACTGTGGAAATCAGTTTATACTCTGGCCTAAATACCAACTTATAGTGCTTTGTGAAAGCTGAAGGTTGGAGCTCATAGAGCTGATCTTCAGATAAGTATCAGTAGCATCTCTTTGAGGAAATCACAGCTGTTCTAACAATGCAGGTGAAGTGAATGTACATCCTTTTAGGTTATGGAAGTCATAAAATGTCATAAGTCTATTGTAGGGTGACAATTAAACTAGTTAGTGGTATGTTGACCTAATACAGAGGAATTCTACATTTGATGGAGAATAACAGATTATCACTGGAGGTTTTTCAAGAAGAGATTGGACAGCCATTTGTCTGGAATAGTATAAGGCAAGGGTCTTCGAACTTGGCAAGTTTAAGACTTGTGGACTTCAACTCCCAGAATTCCTGAGCTAACATCCCTGAGGAGGAATTCTGGGAGTTGAAGTCCACAAGTCTTAAAGCTGTCAAATTTGAAGACCCCAATATAAGGGTTTTCTACTCAAGAAGGGAGTTGACTGGAAGACTTCCAAGGTCCCTTCCAACCCTTTATTCTGTTATTCTATGTTCTATAGAATGACGTATGTCTGAAATTTGAAGCAGTCAATGGGTATGGGGAAAAAAATAGTTAGAATGAATTCCTGGCTACAATAGTTAACAGTCACAACCATTGTGAGAAATAATATAAAAAGCAGCTTTATCCTTGTGAAAAATAAGGTCTGGCTGGTTCACCTTGAGGGCAGCCAGCTTTGCTAACTCTGCAAGCAGACATGACTATCAGTTTCTTAGGGAAAAAACTATATATCTGAAATCACAGTAGACAAAGGCCGTAAATGTTTCTGGTTCAGAGACATTAGAAAAATGAATCCACCTGTTCATGGAAAATGATAGCGAGAAATTTTTGAAAAAGATGAAGTCAGTTCCTTAGGATAGAGAGACAGCAGGAACCAGATGAATGTGAATCCAGCAAATGTTGGTAGGATAAACAAGGAAAACATTTTTACTTGGATGTACTGTAGATCATCACCATGTGGGTGGCTTCCTGACCATCACCAGTACAGTTGAACATCTGGTGTTATGCTGAAGATGAAGAGACCCTCCACACTCTGAGGCAGTTGTCCTAGATGCCTAAGTGATTTACCACAAGATTAATTCTGAAGAAGGTCAGATTCTGAGGAATTTTGTAATTAGCTCTGCAACAGATGAAAGAAAATTACTAGGCCTACTAAGAAATAATTAATGCGATCATCATTCCCTCTCTGACATCTTTTCCAACCGCCTTCTTAAGGAGCAGGAATAAGGGGGGGAAAGGACCTGTTCACCTTTAGTTCCAACATCATCCTGCTGTACTGCAGGAGCTTCACTCTGTAACATCTGGCCATGGAAATCCTTTGTAGATGAATAGCCCACAAGATGAGTAACAAGATAAATCTGTGAATGCTCCAGTCCTAGATATCAAGCACTAAGTGTACTTGTTGTGGTTAGCTGGCAGCCTGTGCAGATAGCAGCAGAATAGGACAGTGGGAAGAACAGCGACCAGTCTGGGAGTCTGGGGAGGACTCAGACAAGGGTCCTGTGTCCGATACGGAGATGGGGCCAGTACCATCTGGGAATTATGTGCTGACTCCGGAGCCTCCAGAATCTGGCAGCAGTGAGGCAGTGGAACAAGGGGAGCCTGTTCCCTGTGCGCAGAGCTGCCAGAAGGCAAGAGCAGCTAAGACAAAAGGGGCGACTCAGAAGTAAGGCTTGGAGGTGATTGCCCCTTCCATAAGGTATAAAGGAAGTGCAAAGGTGGAGAAACCTTTGCAGAAAGCAAAGTCGTTTGCTCTGTTCAGATTAAACCTCGAAGCTCTGTGTGGCCATTGTATTTCATTTTGCTTTTTACAGTTAATTTGGCACTTTAGTTGGCAGCAATTCAAAGGAGATAAAGGTGGGTGCTTATTTCGAGAGACTGTTTGGGACTCATTATGGGCTGGGAATGAACATAATTCCCAGCGTTGAAATAAAACAAGAGTTGTTTGGGCTAAGCGTGTGCTTAATTACAGTCTCAGGAAGCCTTGGTCAGAACAGTACTAGAATTCGTGAATTTTTTTAGAATTGCAAGTTCTAAATTATTTAAGAGATTGTCTCTGACCTGTGCCAAATTGGTCTATTCTGAAGACTATTGCTGCCTTCAAGATTGACATCTTGAAGACTTAACATCTCTAGGATGGATAGATAGAAATTTCCAGACATGGAAATATCCAGTTCTCCACATCAAGATATGAGACTAGATTTTAAGGGAGAAAAACTGGGTTCCTTGGTTCCTTGACCCAAAGGTGCTTTGTTCAAGAGCCAACTGGACTTTCTGGGTTGTTGTTGTTGTTGTTTTGAAGCTGAAGCTTCTTGGATGAGAAGTGAAACATCTTCTAAGAAAAACCAGAAAGTCCAGTTGCCTCTTGAAAAAAACACCTTTGGGACAACCATGACCTGAGAATCTCCATAGAGGTTTTCCTTGAGTTTAGCCCCAAAAGGAGCATTGAATCTAACTGGGAAGATTCAGTAATGTGGAGGATATTGGTGGAGACTACTTGAAAAAATCAAAACTGATTGGTTCACATCTGTAGCTAGGTTCATACAACCATGCACTTAAGAGCTGCTCCAGTTGCTTCCAGTTTCCAGTGCTCCCACATGTGCAAAGACCAGCTGGCCAGTGCGCATGCACATGCCAGAACCCAGAAGAGCAATGGCCGACAGCTGACATGCCCAGAAAAATGGCTCTGCATGCCATTTCAAGCATACGTGCCATAGATTCACCATCACAGCCCTATAATATCTCTGAGGTGACACTATCTAGTTGATCTTGTTTAGACTTGAAATCTAAGATAAGGCTTGGATGGGAGATCTTCAAAAAATACATAGGTTATAAATAATCTGGGAATTTGAAAGAATATTCCAGAAGAGGCAAATAACAAGCAATTTCTGTGTTGTTTCCAAGAAAACTAAGTTGGTATCTATAAATTCAACTTAAAAGACTTTATTTCTTTACTGGAAGTAGTAGCATACTGTGTGGATTTTATAGAAGTTTTAAAATGCATAGATTTTCACTTGACTTAACTTTTAGCTTTTTAAAATCTGTTTTCATTGCTTTTATTCACTTAAGCCAGGGGTCTTCAAATTTGACAGCTTTAAGACTTGTGGACTTCAACTCCCAGAATTCCTCTTCCAGTCATGTTAGCTGAGGAATTCTGGTAATTGAAGTCCACAAGTCTTAAACTTGCCAAGTTTGAAGACCCTTGACTTAAGCAATCTAGAAACAGGAACAGTTCAGTGATATATAATTATGATAAATTAAAATTATCTATATTAAGTAACACCAAAATACAAGCAACAAATAGATTCACTCATTTAACCTGGCTACTGTGTATTCATGAAAACCACAAAAGAAATTGCAATCTGACATTCAGATACATCCCAAGATAACCAACCTAGTGGCTGAATTGAAATTAGAATAAATGTTAGCTAGCTACTTACTACCCTTTGTCCATTTTCATGATAGCCCAAGGAGATCCAAAGATTTTGATTCTTAATTTCATTTAACTTCAGTGTTATTTCTAAACCTGGCTGCCTTAATTATGGGTTATTGCAATGAATAAACCAGGTTGATACATATTGCATATGAACTGGAAATTTATATTAGTCACTGTTTGTTGGGTCAAAAATAGGGGGGGGAAAGAGGTTTTTGATTTCTTCATAGGCCTGGAAGGAAAAGGGAGAAGCTTGTAAACTTACCGCTATTCAGTTTTAAGGATCTGAATGGTGTGATTAAAATCCTGCTGGTTGAAAATTATATTTTAATTACTGAGCTCAGATTAAAAACAGTTAATCCCTTCTCCCAGTCATATTTTACACCCGGATGCTTATTAAATTATCTTGACTGCAGGGTAACTCTTGAACAAGCAAAATTACCTTCCAAGAAGCAGGTGGCCCAAGTAGAGAAGAGGACTTGGCCTTTTTTTGTAATTTGAATGATCATCCTGGAGATGTTCCTCGGGCTCACCTACCCACCCAGAAATGCCATCTTCTAGTTGCATTTCTAAAGTGGGGCAGAGAAAGACTTTCCCTGGATGCCCTGTCTTCTTTTATCCTAATTGTACTTGATTTCGTGCCCTTTTGCTTGCTTTCTTGCTTGGTCTTTCTCCCGGGGGTGGGCTTCAAATAATTTAACAACCGGTTCTCTGCCCCATTGCTGGGTGGGCGTGGGCATGGTGGGTGTGGCCTAGTCTGCCTCCTGCACCATCCTGGGAGCGGAAACAGGTCCATTTTGCCCTCCCTGGGCTCCGGAGGCTCTCTGGAGGCTGGAAATGGGCCTGTTTCCAGCCTTCCAGAGGCTCTGGGAGGCCCATTTTTCGCCCTCCCTGAGCTTTCCTGCGATCCAAATTGGGCCACGTGGGGACTCCTGGGAGGGAAAGGGCAGGGATGGGCAGGGTCAGCCAGTCATTGGAACTACTGGTTTGCTGAACCAGATGTAAAATTAACATCTGGTTCGGCCAAACTGGCACAAACCAGCTGAAGCCCACTCCTGCTTTCTTCCCACAATTTTTGCATTTGTTTCCGAAGGAAGGAAGGAAGGAAGGAAAAGAAAGAGAAAGAAAAAGAAACCAGGTTACCAAAAAAGAAACCAGTTCTGGAAAGTGGCAAAGGAAGGAGAAGATGATAGACAGCAGTTTTGTATTGATGCATGAAAGGGTTGGAGCTTGCATCACGTTGGCATCACCCTCTCAAAAATGTTGGATCCTGAAGACATCTGTGGTTGGCAGTAATGTAATGAAAAATGTCTTGCTGCCACAGTAGGAAGATTGTTCAACCTTGTACACATTACTCAAGATACAGAGAAACTCTTCACCTAAAGAGTATCAGGCTTCCAAAAAAGCAAGAAAGATTGAGACTCTTCTAACCGGTTTTTCTTTATTGTCCCTCGCCTATAGGCAGAAGTCTTGCCAAACTAAAGCAGTTCCTTGCACCATAAAGCATATATTCTGGGAGCCAATAGGAAGGAGCTGTCTCAATTCTCATTCTCTAAACTGCGCTAACTTTTGCTTCTGTGGAATGCACCCTCTCTCCTGGGAATTCAAACAATATTCCATCACCAAAGGACACTGTATAGCAGGAGTTGCCAACCTTTTGGACCTCAGGGACCACCAAACTCAAAATTTTAAATCTTCGCAGACCAGAGACCCTGGGAAAATCCCTCCAAAAGTCTGCAGGAAAATTCCCCACCCTGTTTTTCTAGTAATCGATCATTCTTTATTTGGGATTGCAAGATACTGTTTCCAGCTCCGTTCTCAGCGGGTGGGGGAGAGAGAGAGAGAGACTTTTGGCTTAATACAAGGAAAGCAGCAGAAGTCTTTCTTTCTCTCCCCCAGACTCTGCCAGAAATAAGTCTTTGTGAGACTTGTCGCACTGGCGCAGCCTCTTGGAGCAGGATGCCTTGCAGGGTCCCAAAGACTCATTTCTGGTGGAGTTTGGGGGAGAGAAAGAAAGACTTTTGCTGCTTTCCTTGCGTGCAGCCAAAAGCAGAAGAAGAAAGAAGCAGTCAGGTGGCCATGCGAGGTACGTGGGGCACTTGGGGGCAAGTTCCCTCCCTCCGCCCTTTTCCCCCTCCCCTCACTACCTTGTGTTCAAAATGCAAGCGATGCAAGCTTTGTGTTCCCGCGGGCCATGTGGGCGGCACAGCCTTGTGTTCCCGCGGAGCCTGGATTAGTTAGTTTACTTTATTGTTATTGCACCTCGTACAATGAAATCAAACGCCATCTTCAGTGCACATCTTGACCATGAATATAAACACAAACATACATCCTTCACACTCCACATTAATGGCTTGGGGGGTGCTTTGGGGGTGACATTTCTCTGCGGACCACCAAAATTTTCTCGCGGACCACCAGTGGTCCCCGGCCCACTGGTTGGCGACCCCTGCTGTATAAGACCTAGCTAGAAACTTAATTTCTCTTCCTGCTGACCGGTGACAATGATCATTATTTCCCTGCCCGCTCACCTACTTTCCAACCCATCTTAAGACTATATATGAATTCAGGTACAAGTGTCTGAGATGATTCAGGATCCACGTCTGAAATCTTCACAATTCCGGGTCTCAAACTGATGGAAGATCTGTGGAGACACCTTAGAACCATTTATATTACTTCATACAGGACTTTTTACACCGAAGTTTGCTGGATGATTCATATAGCTCTATTTCTTACGCAGTGCTAAACCAGACCTACATTTATTTATTAAATTTACTCCCCCCCCCGCATTTAGAAGTGACTGCATGTATCAGGTCAGTGAGAGAGTAAACATTCTAGTATTTAACTTTTCTGTAGTTTATTAACAAAAGTGTTTAAAGTAGGGATTTCCGAAAAATAAATTCTTTATATGAGATTTGGCAGTTTGCAATAAATTTGCCATGACTGCCATCTAGTGTCAGGAGTTGTCTAAGATTAATTATTTAAGAACAAACATAAATAATCTGAACCTGCTGACATGGTAGTTACACCTTGATACTGCATTGAAAAATTAGGGAAAATTAATGGAAGCTTGCACTCATTTGCAAAAATAATCTTCAACTTTGATGCTGAAATTAGCAGCATTAACAAGCATTAATAATGCTAAAATTGATAAAAGGCTTAATAAAAGTTTTGCTTACTGCTGTAAAAAATGATACTCTGGTTAATTAGAAGATGGACTTAACTTTGGTCTTACTTTGAATGTTCTTCCTGAATCTCATCCTTTTGCTACAATCTGGAATGGAGACAATGCAATTCATTGTTCCTTTATCTCCGACCACACGTGTAAGCCTGTGTACTAGTTTTAGCTATCAAGTTGTCACTTTGAAACTGTGAAGCAGAGGTGGTATTCAGCAGGTCCTGACCAGTTCTGGAGAACCGGTAGCGGAAATTTGGGGAGAGAACTGGCAAGTACCCCCTCTGATTGGAGATTTTACAGTATCCTTCCCCTGCCACGCCCACCAAGCCACGCCCACAGAACCGGTAGTAAAAAAAAAAATTGAATCCCACCACTGCTTTGAAGTATCTGCTGATAATAGAAGACCTAAAATATTAGCCAATGCTGCATGGTCTCTGCAGTTATGGTGAATGTTCAGATTCAATTTGTTATCACAATAATTATTCTCAATAAGATACAACTCCAGCTTTTATGTTTGGATCTCTTTCTCTTCTTTTTTCTTTCCCTATTTACCTTTCATGCTCCTTTCTGGCTTACATCCTAATTTCTTGGACCAGTCAGTCTTCCATTCCTATCCTTGCCCTGTAGTTGGGGTATCCAACCTTGACAACTTACTAGCTGGGGAATTCTGGGAGTTGAAGTCCACAAGTCTTAAAGTTGCCAAGGTTGGACATCCTTGCCTTGTAGCTTGGCCTTGTTTTCTATTTTTTTCTGCTATCCTACCTCCTGATTTCTGTCAATGACTTTAAAAGAGACAACATTTGCATCTTGGGCTAAGTTCCATCATGGCATAGCTACAAACAGCATCTTTGTGCTAGCAGTCAGCTTCTATGATGGGCTAACGAACTGTGCTTAGAATGATGCATCAAAGTCTCAATTCTTCTTTGAAAAAGCCAGAGAAAGAAACCATGTTTTGTTTTAATATTTTGTCCTTTTAATTTCTTCACAGACATTGATCCATGTTTTTTCCATTACAACTATGGATAAAATGAATTTCACACACTTCATCTGGGTTTTGATTCTATTTTGTTTTGTTCTCGTTTGTATTGTTTTTCTCTTTTTTTTCCAGCTTTTGGCATTTCTTCAGGGATTATTTACATTTTACCATGAGGGGTACGAGCTGGCCCAGGAATTTGCACCGTACAAGCAACAGCTGCAGTTCAATTTGCAGAATGTAAGGCTAAATTTCATTTACTACAATTTTTTGAATAACTGAATACCTTTGTGATGAATGCCCAATTCAGTTACAACGTTGAAACCTCTAGAATATAAAATGAATAATTTCAGGCACATATGCACAAACTTTCCTGCATTGCTTATCATGTTTATTTATTTTTTATCTATTTTGAAATTTATTTGCCTCCCATCTCATGATTCTAGGTGGCTTAGAATACAAAAACAACAACATTAAAACCACAAATTATAAATTATAATTCCAAGGAACAGACATATCAGGTCTCTACCTTGGAAAATCAAGTTTAACATCCCTAAGTTATAAGCAAGTACAGGTAGTCCTTGGTTTACAACAGTTGACTTAATGGCCATTCAAAGTTACAACATCACTGAAAAAAAGTGACTTATCACCATTTTTCAGACTTATGATCATTGCAGCATCTCCATGGTTCAGTGTGATTTACATTTAGATGCTTGACCACTCACATTTATGATGGTTGCTGTTGTCTCGGAGTCAAATAATCACCTTTTGTGACCTTCTGACAAGCAAAGTCAATGGGGAAGCCTGTTTCACTTAACAACCGAGTTACTAATTTAACAACTGCAGTGATTCACTTAACGAAGGTGAAGTTGTAAAAAAGAACAAGGAAAAGTTGTAAAGTGGGGCAAAACTCAACTTTTAACAAATTTCTCACTTAGCAACTTAAATTTTGGGCTCAAAGTTGCAAAAGGGGATCACATGACCCCGGGACCCTGCGGCCGTCATAAATATGAGCCAGTTGACAAGTGCCCAAATTTTGATCATTTGACCACAGGAATGCTGCAACAATTGTAAGTGTGAAAAATGGTCATAAGTATATTTTTCAGTGCCGTTGTAAGTTCAGGCGGTCACTAAATAAACCAGGGGTCTTCAAACTTGACAGTTTTAAGGCTTGTGGACTTCAACTTCCAGAATTCTACCTCCAGTCATGTTAGCTCAGGAATTCTGGGAGTTGAAGGCCACAAGTCTTGAACTTGCCAAAGAAGACCCTTGAAATAAACGGTTGTAAGTCAAGGACTACATGTAATATGGTTATATGCAGCTAAAAAGCACTGCTTAAATGGAATGTTATCTGCCACCCATCTTCCTGTTACCTTTTATTGTTCAGCTCCACAAATGGACACACTTCAAAGCAGAGCAAGTGCTTTGATCATCTGTTATTTTTTTGTTTTCGTTTTTCTTACTGGCCTGTTAGAAGTCCAGATGCATTCTGAAAATAAAAACGCTGAGAGTAGAATTTTGTTCTGCAGCACGCCAACTTCCCATTTTTATGAGATGTCTATAAAAAGTCACGTGGGATAAGGATCCTTAAGAATTGCAAGTCTAGGGTCTTTGAGCAATTTTAATTGACATCAGGACATGTGGAAACATAATTTCAATAAATGGGAGCGAATATAGCAATAGCACTTAGACTTATATACCACTTTATAGTGCTTTACAGCCCTCTCTACTTGGTTTAGAGAGTCAGCATATTGCCCCCAACAATTTGGGTCCTCATTTTACCCACCTTGGAAGGATGGAAGGCTGAGTCAACCTTGAGCCTTGGTGGGATTTGAACTGCCAAATTGTAGGCAGCTGACTGCAGAGGTAGCTTGCAATACTGCACTCTAACCACTGCGCCACAGAGGCTCCTCTGTGGATATGTCACAAAATGCATTTTATATTTATTATGGTTTAATGTAGTTTCCCCCTCCCCCCTTTCCATCTTAATCCCAGATAACTGGAATGTCCCAAAAGTGCTTTTCCAAGAGGCAACTGGACTTTCTGGTTTTTCTTTGAAGACGTTTCACTTCAAGAAGCTGAAGAAGCTTCTTGGATGAGAAGCAAAATATCTTCAAACAAAAACCAGAAAGTCCAGTTGCCTCTTGAAAAAAGCAACTTTGGGACAACCCTGATCTGGAGGACTGAGAATTTCCATGGACAGATAACTGGAATGTAAAAGGAACTAAAAGAAATATTAGGGTGAGTTAGTCTGAAAATATGCTTAGTGCTGAACAGCTTATTAATGTAGAGTGCAATGATTGAAGACAATGAAGTATTGTGGATGTCAGTCCTCAAAATACTTTTAATTCTTGTGTTGTCATCTGTTTTACCTTTGGAGCAAATCCAAATTGCTGCCTAGAAGGAGAGAACAGATAAATAGAAGTTTCTTAATCTCTGAATTAAGAAGAGGAAGAGAAAACGGTGATCCTCATACAAACTTCCAAATGTCAACAATTCAAACTGAGGAGGCAAAAATTCCATATTTACTGTTTCATATTTTATGTTCCCTAAACAGAATTGTAAAACCTGAACGCAGGGAGCAAAAGGAAAGTGCGTACTTGTTAAGATCATATCTGAAGTGTTGGTTTTAAAAGCACCAGGGGTCACTGTTGCTCTAATTTTCTATTTTGCAAGAGCAAAGGGGATGCATTTTAGCCACACCGCTGAGGAAATTTACAGGTCATTGTGAGATTAGTTAGATCCCACAACTCTGGTTACATTTCACAATGATTCCTGCCAATTGTTGACCTTGTGAAAAGCCTCTGTACTTAGTGTTAAAGATGTCATCTTCAACAATAAGTTGAAAGAGAGACGGAAAAACTTTTAATTCCTGAGTTTCTTTTTGGCTTATTTGGTGCTTGGCTAAAAATAATAAATATCCTCCAAGGCCACTTTACATGAATGTGATAATGTTGTTGCCTTGAAGTCTTTTTACTTTATTAGCAGAGGAGAGATTCTATATCTGTACTTGAAAAAAATACAGTTGCAGTTAGGTTTTCGTGACAAACACTAATGGAGACCTGCAATGTTAAGATGCTAGCTAATTGTACACTAATATATAATATTAGCATTCTCTTCAGATATACTGTATAGTTTGCTTACTAATAGCCATTTGTATTCGGAGGAGTTATAAAGGCACTTGCCTTTATAGGCTTATAATAGTTATAGTTATAAAGGCACGTATATTAATATATTAGGTTTTGTAGATGTTAGGCAGAATAGTTCTATTAAATGCAATAGCAGATAACATAATCAGAGTTGGAAGGGACCTTGAAGGTCATCTAGTCCAACCCCCTGCCCAAGCAGGAGACCCTACACCATTTCTGACAGATGGCAGTCCAGTCTCTTCTTGAAAGCCTTCAGTGATCAAGCTCCCACAACTTCTGAAGGCAAGCTGTTCCATTGGTTGATTGTTCTCACTGTCAGAACATTTCTTCTTATTTCCAGGTTGAATCTCTCCTTGATCAGTTTCCATCCATTATTCCCTGTCTGGCCTTCAGGTGCTTTGGAAAATAGCTTGACACCCCCTCCTCTCTGTGGCAGCCCCTCAAATATTGGAAGACTGCTATCTTGTCTCCCCTGGTCCTTCTCTTCCCTAGACTAGCCAGGCCCAGTTCCTGTAACCATTCTTCATATGTTTTAGTCTCCAGTCCCCAAATCATCCTGATTGCTCTTCTCTGCACTTTTTCTAGAGTCTCAACATCTTTTTAATAGTGTGGTGACCAAAACTGGATGCAGTATTACTAAGTGTTTATAGAGTAGCGTTAGTACCTCACTTGATCTTGATTGTATTAATGCAACTTAGGATTGCATTAGCTTTTTTGGCTGCTGCTGCTCCTATTTAGCTGATTGTCCACTAAGACTCCAAGATCGCTCTCACAGTTACTGCTATTAAGCCAGGTTTCACTCAGTCTATATGTGTACTTTTGGTTTTTCTTGCCTAAGTGTAGGACTTTACACTGAACATGTAAGTCTATGTACAATAGCACTTAGACTTATATGCCGCCTCACAGTGCTTAACAGCCCTCTCTCTCTAAGCGGTTTACAGAGTCAGTCTGTTCCCCCAACAGTCAGGGTCCTCATTTTACCAAACTCAGAAGGATGGAAGGCTGAGTCAACCTTGAGCCGGTCAGGATTGAACTCCTGGCAGTTGGCAGAATTAGCCTGCAATGCTGCATTCTCACCTCTGTGCCACCACAGCTTATACTGGTGCAGGGAATCCTCGACTTAACAACCATTCATTTAGTGACCGTTTGAAGTTACAGTGGCAGTGAAAAAAGTGATTTATGACTGTTTTTCACACTTACAACCATTGCTACTTCCCCATGTCACATGATCAAAATTCAGATGCTGGAGACTGGCTCATATCTATAACAGCTGCAGTGTCCTGGCATCATGTGATCCCCTTTTACGACGTTCTGACTAGCCAAGTCAGAGGGGAAAACAGATTCAATTAACAGTTGTATTACAAATTTACTGTAGCTACAGTGATTCCCTTAACCATCAGCAAAAAAAGGTTGTAAAATGGGGCAAAACTCAACAAATGTCTCTCTTAACTGCATACATTTTTGGCTCAATTATGGTCATAAGTCAAGAACTACCTGTATATATTTCATTACTGGCCTTCAAGGACACTTATCCTATCTCATTTGCTTTTGTAGTTTTTAATGCAGGGGGGGTTCAACTCGTGCCCGCAGGCCGGATGCATCATGCGCTGGCCACGCCCGGTTTAGCGAAGGTAGGAAGTCACAATACGTCACATGATGACGTGGGTTTGACACTCTTGTTTTAATGTGTGCCTTCATAGTTAAAGGTCTTAAGTGAGAAGTCATAAAGTAATTGAAAAATGTTGACAAGCTGTAGACTTTGCTTGGGCTGTAATGCTTATATTAGCAGACAGTAGGTTACATGTTTGAATATTTGCCAGGGGAAGAGGGACAACTAAATGATAATATAAGAAGACCATGATTACCTTATGTTGGATGCAGAAGGAGATAGGGAAAAAATATATAAATCTGGATGCTTTATACATTCAGAACCATTGGAACAAGCTTATAGTTCTTCCTTAGAAATTTTAGATAGAAATAGAGCAGTGGCTTATGCAGAAGTAAACTACTAATTGTACTAGATCACATTCCGAATAGAATGCGTATAACTCATTCTATTCAGAAATGTGATGTACTCCTCTTTCTTTTTCTCTGTCTGTTTGCTTAGACCAGGAATAATTTTGAAAGCACGCGTCAGGAAGTGGAACGACTGATGCAGAGAATGAAGTCTGCCAGCCAGGATTATAGGCCACCGAGCCAGTGGACTATGGAGGGCTACCTCTACATCCAAGAGAAACGTGAGTAGTCAATAGGCCACACAATATATTTGTAAGTTAACTGTCAGAGTTTGTCGCAGAAATCACACACAGATAATTGATTCAGCAGGATTCATTAACTTCTTTATATACATAATAACACATGAAGTAAATTTACAATACCAACTGCATATTCTTTCAATGTGGTAGCAGTTACAGGCAAAAACACAAGCAGAGGAGAGAACAGCAGAGAACAGTTTCAGTTTTGATTCAGAGTCTCAGATAAATTTGCAGTTTCAGAGCTCAGAGCTTAATACAAAGCCACACCCAGGCTCCTTCCAGTTTCAGTTTCCAAGCAGTCCTCATTGGCTGACTTAGTTGCTATGCCTATTCATTGGCTGACCTTGTTACCATGCCCCTGCCAATTTATGAATATTCTGACATTAACCACAGGTTGATACGTCATAGAGTTAAATACACATTATATATAATGGCAATCCCCAATTTACAAACACAATTGGAACCAGAATTTCTGTTGCTAAGCAAGGAGGTTGTTAAGTGAGATGTGCTCAGTTTTATGACCTTTTTTTGCTCCAGTTGTTAATTGAATCACTGCAGTTGTTAAATGAATCACCCAGTTGTTCCATAAACCTGACTTCCCCTTGTCAGAAACCAGCTGAGAAGATCAGAAATGGTAATCACATTATTCCAGAATCCTGCAACTATCATAAATGCAAGCCAGTTGCCAAGCTCCCGAATTTTGATCACATGACTGTGTGTAGGTATAAGGACTTGTCATGGGTCATTTTTTTCAGTGCCATTATAACTTCTAACAGGCGCTAATCAATGACTGTAAGTTGAAGACTATCTACTCTTTTCTGTTACATTGGTTTGTTGCGCCAGTCAGCCAGATGTTGACAGTGGATTTGGCATTTTTACCCATCTATCAAGTCTTCCCCAAGGATCTGGGATAGACAGATGCTGATGTTTTTGTGGTGTTAGAGCAGGGGTGTCAAACTGAATTTCACCGAAGGCCGCATCAGGGTTGTGTTTGACCTTGGAGGGCCAGGGTGGGTGTGGCCAGTTCGATGTCACTCGTGTGATCAAATACCACTTTTACTAGTAATTTGTTTTGCTGGCACTGTGCCCGCAAAATGGAGTTGGGGGGACACATGTGCATCCCTCCTGGGCTCTGTTTTCGGCTGCAATGGCCTCCTCCAGCCCTCTTTCTTGCGAAAATGGAACTTGGGTGGGCCGCGCACAACCCTCCTGAATTCCTTTTTTGTTGGCAGAGGCACCGAAGATCAGTCCTTCATTGTTTCCAGGGCAGCCACATAGCACCACATGGGCTGGATCCAATCCTTGGGCCTACAGTTTGACGCCCTTATGTTAGAGATATCATAGCAGGACATAAGCTGTTTTAAGTAAAGCTGCCTTTGGTAATTGACTAATGGTAAATTTGTCAATGCCTTTGATGTTCAAATTCTTTTGTGATTATACCCAATGTGCTTATTGTTATTGGTACTACTTTTGCTTTCTCCAATGATATTATTGTTGTTGTTGTTATTACTATTCCTCTTATTATCAAACTACATCAATGCACCTGTAGAAAGCCTTTTGTTGCCAGATTTACTATTTTACTATGGGATGTCCATATTTTAGTAAAATTCAGATTTTACTAGAAAGATAAGGCACCTGCACATTGAGGTAGAAAGACCAAATGCTAGAACTGATCTTTATGATAAATCATTAGAAAGAAGTAACCAATAAGCACAGAGATTTTGCAATAGCAGTTTATAAATAAGCCCTTTGCATATTTCAAGATGTCATCAAATGGCAGAAGTTTTTATTAGTTTCCCAAGGAGTTTCCATCATTGTATCATACATATGATAAGAGCAACAGCATGGTTGTTCCTGGGACATATATCAGATACATCCATTTGATTTTTTTAATCAATATTGCGTAACCACTTAAAAATGATTGTTAAATTGCTGGTTCTGGAATGGAGATGTTCAATCTCCTCAAAGCAGATCTCTGAGGAACAAGTAGCTTTGAGATTAGGATTATCTCACTGAAATGTTTTGCCGTTTCCTCTTATTAAACAGCTTCTAAGTGACAAAAAAAATGCTCTTTCCTTCACAGTGATTTTCTGAAGCTGCCTTACCTGCTTCAGAACAGCCACTGTTTGCTCTGAGCCATTTTTTTTTCCCCTTCTATCTTTTAATTAACTGGTAATAATAAAAGGCAACCCCTCCACCCCAAAGGTCTCTGTTAAGCGGAAATTACCTTGGACATTATTAAGAGGAGAGCAAGGACATAGGAAAATGCCAGGCACACACGGTGCTTCATTAAACAGTGAAAGGCCAAGATGACATGATGTTGTAGTGGAGGAAATTATTTGCTCATTTGTTTAGGCTAAGGGAGAAAGATGACACAAATGTAATTTTGATCTCAGATATACAGTAAAAGCATCAATTGTTCTCTGATCATCTTGGTTCGGGCTATGCAAAGGGAACGTGCGTTTCTCCTCCTATATGGCAGGCCAGCTTACTTATTTATTTATTATTATTGTGTGGTAATTTTGAGATGGATGATAAGAATAGATCAGGTGTCCCGCACGTATCTCAAAATACTCGGTGCTAATTTTGGGAAAACACCTTAAGCACCTTGTAATATAGGACATCTCTCATGAAAAACTTGTTTCAAGGGTGGGCATTTTCCTTTTCTTTTTGGTGCTTATTGCTTTTGTACCTTTGTTTTTAATTAATTTTGTACACTTCCCAGTATCCTGTGGGATCCTTGGTGCCTCTCTGAGCTTGGCGGTTTTCTTGCAGACGTTTCATTACCCAACTAAGTAACATCATCAGTATATCATACACAGAGTCATCTACAAGTGAGGTGGCCTTAGAAATAGGAATCATTAGTAAATTTGATATTTTCATAACAATTCGTTTATACTGTATCGCTATAGTATAAATTTTATCATAAAAGGTTTCTTTGTTGTGAATTTTTTGTTCTAGTGATCTTCCAAAAAACACAACCCTTGTTTTTTCCCCCTTCTTTTTAGGACCACTGGGATTTGCTTGGATAAAACATTACTGTACATATGACAAAGGGACCAAAGCATTTACAATGAGTATTTCTGAAGCCAAATCTGGAGGGAAAGTTGTAAGTATCATCCCGAAGGCCAAACAACTTTTTAGTCATCTGCTTGCGAAGTTTACCAAGGATAGTGTTTCTTGAAGCACATTGTATTTAATGTAGTATTAAGAAGTTGGGGGTAAAGAGTTCAGTATTCTTTTGGAGTAGGTCTTCCAGTGGGAAAAAAATATTATTTTTTTGTGTTTAAATTAACCTTCACATTCATTTATATATATAGAGCGGCGGTGGTGCAGTTGTTAGAATGCAGAACTGCCTGCAATTTGGCAGTTCGATTCTTACCAGGCTCAAGGTTGACTCAGCCTTCCATCCTTCTGAGCTGGGTAAAATGAGGACCCAGATAGTTGGGGGCAATAGGCTGACTCTGTAAACCGCTTAGAGAGGGCTGTAAAAGCACTGTGAAGTGATATATAAGTCTAAGTGCAATTGCTATAAGTGCTATTATGGATCTGAAAGAAAATGGGGCTAGAATGATGTCTGTATCTCCCAGAATACTAATTTATTATTTATTAAACAAAATTATATGGCAAAAGAAAACTGGGCTAGAATGATGTCTGTATCCCCCAGAACATTTATTTATTAAACAAAATTATATGGCAAAATTATATTGTATTATATTTCAAAGATCCTGCCTTCATTATTTTTACAAGTAACTCAAGGCGGCGAACATATCCAACACACCTTCTTTCTCCTATTTTCCCCACAACAACCCTGTGAGATGAATTTTGCTGAAAGAGAATGATTGGCCCAAAGTCACCCACTGGCTTTCATGTCTAAGGTGGGACTAGAATTCTGGTCTACTGCTTTTGTAGTCCAGTGCCTTAACCACTAGATCAAACTGGCACTCTCTCTATTCTATCTTAAGTCTTAAAATGTAACATCCTTAGGAGAAATTAACAGATTAACCGAGTTGGAAGGGACCTTGTAGGTCATCTAGTCCAACCCCCCACCCAAGCAGGAGACCCTACACTATTTCTGACAAATGGCAGTCCAAACTCTTCTTGAAAGCCTCCAGTGATAAAGCTCCCACAACTTCCAAAGGACAACTGTTCCATTGGTCAATTGTTCTCACTGTCAGAAAAATTTTCCTCATTTGTAGATCGAATCTCTCCTTGATCAGTTTCTATCCATTATTCCTTTCAGGTACCTTGGAAAATAGCTTGACCCCTTCCTCTCTATGACAGCCCCTCAAATATTGGAAGACTGCTATCATGCCTCCCCTGGTCCTTCTCTTCACTAGACTAGCCATGCCCAGTTCCTGTAACCATTCATCGTATGTTTTAGCCTCCAGTCCCCTAATCATCTTGGTTGCTCTTCTCTGCACTCTTTCTAGAGCCATGATGGTGAACCTATGACACATGTGCCACAGGTGGTACACAGAGCCATTTGTGCTGGCACATGAGCTGCAGGCAAACATATCTCACTGTGCATGTGCGAAACTCACAGCTGATTTTTGGTCAGTTTGAGGCCTTTTTCGGCCTCCCAAAGGCTTCTACAAGCTTTGTAGGCCGAAATCTAGCCCCGTTTCGTCACTTCTGGTATTTTCAGAAAAACAGGAAGTGATGAAACGGGGCTAGATTTCGGCCTACAAAGCGTATAGAAGCCTGCAGAAGCCTTCCTCAAGCTTTTGAGAGGCTGAAAAAGACCTCAAACTGCCCAAAAATCAGCTGTGAGGCACAGTGCAGATGTGGTGGTGGGGATTGCGTGCACATCTGTAGGGGACGTGAGGGTGCGCGTTGCCTTCTGGGTGCTGGCACGCAAGAGCGAGTGTGCAAGCACGCACACAATTTTTGGCACAAGAGCCCAAAAAGGTTAGCTACTGTTCTAGAGTCTCAACTTCTTTTTAATAATGTGACCAAAACTGGATGCAGTTTTGGTCACATTATAAGTGTGGTTTTATGTCTGTTAAGTTAAGATTTGGAAATGTGATAATGAAATAAAAGTAAAGTGTAGAGTGATGGTGCTCAGTTTTAATTATTTCCTATATACAGAGAGCAACAAATTCATTATCTTCTAATGCAATCATTCTCAACCTTCACCACAGACCCCCTTTAAATACCTTTTGTGGCCATGGACCCCCCCAAGATTTAACTCAAGGTTTAAATGATAACATTTCTTCAAGCCTTTGTAGACCCTCTATGATGACATCATAGCCCTCCAAGGGTCCACAGACCGCAGGTTGACGACCACTGGTCTAATGTTCCAGACTAGAAAGTGGCACAAACTTAGCTAAGTTAGCCTGGGCCAGTCCCTCTCTCTCCAACAATGGTTTGCAATGGCAAACCACTTCCAAAATCTTGCCGTTTGCAATATCCTTTGTAACTCCAGATTTATTAGTTAAACTGAGAGAAAGTTGCTTAATGCTAAATTAGGCAAATGTCTGCAGAACCTGTTGCAAAAGCGATACTCTTTTGCCTCATTCAAAATACTTCCTGAAATAACATGTGAGCACTACATAAAAGCAAAGGTAAATATGCATGTCTATGCAAATGTAATAAATGTAGAAGAGAAATATAGATCTGGTAGGTCTTACATATTTTAAGTCTGTATTTTGTTGGTCTCGTGGCCAACAAATATTAATATTAAGCAGGTGCTGGATAAATCTTTCTCCTGCTGCTTTTTTCTCAGCATCTTGATTATACCACCAAGTTAATTAATCAAAGCTCCTAGGATTGATAATTAATTTCTTCATCTTAGTTGGAAATTGATTTGTTTGTGTAACAAGTAATGGATGATTCTTCATTCTAACTTTAAATGTTCTGATTTTTTTTATAGAATGGCCTTGTTCCAAATTCACCAGACTTGTTCAAGCTGAAGTCCTGCATCCGGAGAAAAACAGATTCAATTGACAAGCGCTTCTGCTTTGATATCGAAGTTGCCGAAAGGTTTGAAATTTTAGAAAGGGTGATTTTTTTAATTCTCTTAAAGGAAAAAAAAATGCCGTGGTGCCCTACCAGGACATTTTGTGAACAATC
The DNA here is from genome assembly GCF_900518735.1 of Pseudonaja textilis. Next base: position 10,186,287 of record NW_020769341.1, read on the forward strand.
TACATACCACTTCACTCCACAATGTGGTTTTTTTTTCCCCTGTTCCCAAAACCTCTCTTGATTATACAAAATGTGACGGAAACCTATTCGTAATGGTAACAGTTTTCTACTTTTTTAGAAATAAAACAGGCGTGTTAAGTCCTCCAGAATCATTTTACCTGTAAAGCATTGGCCCTTAAATCTCCTCAGTGACTTTCAGATCTTTTCATGTGGGTTTTTGTTCAAGTTCTGTTTCTCTCAGCAGATTTGATATCCTAGAACAGGGGTCCCCAAACTTCCTGGATTGGTGGACCAGCAGGGTGGGAGTGGAGAGAGGAAATGGTTGTGTATGAGTGACAGGCACACACACTTTTGTGCACAGCTCCATTTGCGCAAGTGATGGGACACTTGTGTGTGTGTGAAGCTCCATTTGTACTTTTGCAGCCTGGTTCCAAACAGGCCTTGGCCCAGTAGCAGGCCAAAGCCCAGGGGTTGGGACTCCTGTTAAGGTATTGGGATTTAAGAGCTGATGGAATGTAAGGCTGATGCAATGTAAGGCTGATACAATGAAGATTGGTATTGGTATTGCCTTTTTAAGACTAAGAATGGGTCCACAGAAGTCTTTACCTCTTTAAGAGGTGTTTATTATAAGGCAGCCATTAGAGGCTGTGTTTCTCTTTCCTTGTGTCCAGTATCCATTGCAGAGTTGTCCATGTAGAATTAAGAAGATTGATTGCTTGTCAGGTATTTGCCTACCATGTATATTTCCGTATATGTCTTGTATATAAACCACTGTTAAATGCCTAGATCTCTGTGTGCTGTGTTTTGCTCCTGGGTTGTCTCATAATAGTAGCCACGCTGCAAACACTCTGCTGTAGAAGGCCCTATTCTTTTCCATTATGCAACATACCTTCTGTAACGTTATACATGTACTCCCATTTCATAGTTGTCATTTCAATTTTCTGTGCTGTTGAATATCCATAACCGAGATGGTCCCTACCAGATAGCCTCCATTAATATTGGTTGCCCCTACATTGGCTGGCATTGCCATCTCTGTGCTTTATCTAATATTTAGCTTAATAGTTAACTACAGTCTGTGGCCTCCTCTTAAGGTAGGGACTGAGTTCAGAGCTCTTTCATCAGGATTGAGAATACTTTTTTCTTGGTGGTCTCTGTAAACAATTCTTGAGATTTGCATCACGGAGATCCTATTTCAGAAAATCAAATCTTTCTGGTTAATCTGTGTAGCCAGCTATTCCGTTCCACTATCTCTTTTTTCTTTGTTTTCTTACTTTCATTTTCATTTTGCAGTTTCCCCCCCAGCAAATTTTCCTAATGAATTTCTCCTTTGGGTTTATAAAGTATAGAAAATACTAAAAATATAAATTGCTGTTATTTTTTCTGAATGCATCACCTGTTATCATTTTGGAAGATTACAGAATTACCATGTGAATGTATTTTATTGTGTATGTGTGTATATCAGTTGGTGTCTGTGTATATACGTGTGTGTATTCCGACACGAGTAAGTCTGGAATATTAAGCATCTATACATCCTTCATAATAGGATTCTCACTTAATACATCAAAAGCAAACCTATCTCACTGATTTAAAACTAATAGCAAAAATAAAGTATTCTGAAATGAATAAGATCTTATCAATGCATTTTCTTTAACGCTGTTTTTAACAAAAAATGCAATTTGAATTTGCTGTTCTTGAAAAATCTTCGTTGACCTTGCTTTTCACTATTTAAGAAATTTAATCTTTGTGTTATTTTCTGCTGTATTGCTGTCTTATTAATTTTGTTCAGCTTATAGCCTAGAAAATTTCCACTTGGGAAACTTAAAATAAATAAGAAGATTTTGTATTAAGAACAGAAACAGTTAACCTGATAAGAACTTATTTCCGATATGCTCAGATGAATTGTAATACCTAACATCTTTTCATCTTCTATGTTTTGCACTTTTATTTAGTGTAGCTTTCATATTCATGGAAACAAAAGTGAATAACCAAGTTTCTAATTTGTATGTGGTGTTCTTTTTTTTTTAATAGACATGGGATCATTACCCTGCAAGCTTTTTCTGAATCCAACAGAAAACTCTGGCTAGAAGCTATGGATGGGAAGGAACCTGTAAGAAAAACATTAGTTTTTCTCTTCCCTCCCTCCCTCCCTCCCCCCCCCCCTCTGATTTTTGAAAGTAACAGACATAAAATAGTTTTGCATGTCATTTAAAAATATCTAAGCTTTTTAAAAATAGAAATATACTTTAATTAATTAATTTATTTGTTCTGACTTGATTTACTGCAAACTATCAAAATCCCTCAGTAATTTATTGTAAAAATAAAGTTAATATCAGGACAATAAAAGGAATTAAAATAGCAAATAACTGAAATTAGAACTGAAGAAGCTTCTTGGATGAGAAGTGAAACATTTTCAAAGAAAAAAACCAAGAAAGTCCAGTTGCCTTTCAGAAAAAACACCTCTGGAACAATTGGCATACTAAGAGTAATTTAAGAGTAATATTCAACCCTGAGGATGGTTAATGGCTTGAGAGTTGTCCTACCACCTCTTTAACTTTTTAAACTTTAAATTTGTAACCTCTAATTTTACTTTGTTTTTAATTCTGTTTTTAACTCTGTTTTAATTATGTTTTTATATTGCTATGTATTTTTTATTTGTAAACCAATCAGAGTCACTTAGGTGAGATGGATGGCATAGAAATTTGATAGATGGTAGGTAGGTAGATAGATATAGATTATCTAGGTTGTTGTAGAGGTACATGAAAGGAGGCATCTGTAGGTTGGTGAGAGTTACATCCCATCAATATTTTTTTAAATAAAAAATTTATTTGGGTTTTCACAAAACATAATACAAGTAAAATTTCTTTTTTTGAGAATAGCATGGTCCCGGGTTATCACTTCTCCATACAGACACAAATTCAATTTCATATTCATCTTTGTGTTCTATTCCATATCTTATTACTATTTTAACATTTTCTCAGTATTTTTTTCCCTTCCCTTAGTTTTCTCAATCTTACTTTTAATTATCTCATTCCTTCCTAAATTCAATTACATATATTTTTTTCTAAGTTTCAATACCTTTCTAGTCATTATATTTATACTTTTGTCTGTCCTGTTTCAATTTCATATTTTTCCCTATAGTTACTAATTGGAGTATGACACCTTTGTATCTTTTAATTTTTATCCATTCAACTCTTATTTAAACTTCAATTTATGCCTTTACAATTATAACATGCATATAACACATAACTTCCAGTCAAATTCTGCTTGGTACTTTCTTAAAATACGCACTAAGTTCTTAAAGAGAAAATATATATACTTATTCTATTCCAATTCAGCTCTATCATTAATGTTAGTTATAATCTTTGACATCTTTAACATTTCTTTTCAATAGGGTATCATACTTCTATGAACACTTATAATATTTCCATAATTTTTTCATGTTTCTTTCATATTCCTCTTCACTTAAATTTTTATAACACATTTATAATAATTAAAATGTTCCCCTCCTTTCCTAATTTCATTCTCTCATTCTCTTTATTTCATTTATTTATTAAACATTCCATTACATTACAGTGAGTGTTTTATCTATCATTTTAATCACATTTGCTTCATATTTTCAAAGTTCATTTCTATTTCTAATATAACAATACTATCTTATGTACCCTTGCAGAATCCCCCTTTCAATTACGTTTTCACCCATTATCTCTGAGTCTTCTTGTTTTCCCTGTTTCTCTATATCCTGTTTCTGTCCTTTATAATTTCTTTGCCTTTCCCTCTTCCCCCTCTTCTTCTCCCTTCCCTTTTTGACCCCTTCTCTCTCTAATTTTGATTCTCTCTTCTGTAATCCTCTCTTCTGTTTCTTCCTAATGTTGTAATTAGTTTTCAAACTATTCTTTTTTGGGGTTGTTTTTTCAGATCTTAAATTTTCCACTCTCTTTCCCCCCTTTCCTTTCTTTTCCCCACATAGAAATACTTGGTCATTGAAGATGGCTTCTTCTTTGTCCCGCCCTTCTTGTTCTACCAGCATTTCTTGTTGTTTCTCATAGTTCAGGATCTCCATTTCTAAAAATTGAAATATGAAGCCAAAAGAACCTCTTCCTTCTTGTGCATCTTTTTTCTCGTTTTTAAAGTTCCATTCTCAATTCTTCCAAGAGTGATACTATTTTAAAAACTTTTAAACAACTACCTGATTAATTTTAGTCCTTTAGATCCAATAGCCAAAAATCCAAAAATTACCAAATAATCCAAAGCTGTTTCTTCTTGCTTCTTTTTTCCACTTTCTCTTCCTGGGGTTCTCTTATCTTGTTACAAGGTTTCAGTTAAAATGTATCTTTTAGGAATCTTGTTAAAGTTTCACTGTTAATTCCTTTCATTTCCAGGTGGTCTCCTCCATTTTTCCAGATCCCACCCTTTTGTTTTTTTCCTTCTTTTTAAAAGTTTTTGAGAGTCCAGAAATCTTTATTATCCCCTTGACATTTTATATTCAGCTTAAATACCTGTTAATGTCAAAGTGGATTTTTGCCGGTTTCTTGCTTAAATCTATTACTTTTCAATATAGGGAAGAAAAGAAAAAAAACAAAATCCTTTCCCTTCCCTCTCTCATCCGCCACTTCAAAGTCTTCTTTGGGAACAATGTTGTTCTTTATAATTCCAATTCCAGGGTACCTTATATTGTTGCTTTTTCAGTTCAACCCGGTCAGCCAAAACTTTCTCTTCTTATCTTCCTCCTGCACATTCTTTTCCGGTCGAGTTCTTTTTTGAGGTGGCCATTTCTGACCACCGCTACAACCGCCTTTGGGAAAGGGAATAATGGCCAGCTGGGGAGGAGAGATGCGACTCTTCTTGACCCTGCTGGCAGTCTCCCCCCCCCCCTTCACCACCTCTACGGGGTGGCTTAGCCCCAAAACCAGCCGGCTCAGGGCACTCCAGTGGCAAGCACAGATCGAAACTGCGCACAATTGCAGATTTTGGTCTGTCGCTGAAGAAGCCCAAACCGGAAGCCTCCACATCCCATCAATAATTGATTCATTTTGATTTGATTTAATTTGATTTGATTTATATGGCCACTTATCTTACCAATGCACCTCTGGGCAGCCAACAAGAATTAAAATATTTATATAAATGTAGTTCCCAGCCCACTAGCATAAATAGACTCCTAAAAAACACCATTAACTAATAACATAGGCTCAATTACTCTTCTAGCCTCCATACCTAGGAAAACAGCCAGGTCTTAAAACTTTCTAAAAGATGAGCAGAGTTAGGCCAGCTGAACTTTGAGTGGTTTGGTGTTCCAAAGGGTAGATATAGCTACACAAAAGTCATGCTTCATGGGTCCCTCCAATGTTGGCTAGACTGATGAGAATCAGGTAGTGTGGTGGAATGTAATCCAAAATTGGAAAATTATAATGTAATCCAAAATTGGTTATGTCCCAGAGAGCAAAGACCCAACATAGCTTGGAATCTTTAGTAAGCAGAAAGAGAGTGTAGGTGAGTCCTCCCTAGCAGTTCACAACTATATCTAATAGTTATACAGATAGTACTTTAGTCTGGTAAGACTCCTGTCTATAGGCAAATAACAATAACTCTGATTTTTTAAAAAGTGAAATAGCCTCATCTGATTTTCCAAAAATTACATTACAATAATACAAATTTGTTTTTTTTTTAGATTTATACTCTGCCAGCTATTATTAGCAAGAAAGAAGAAAGTAAGTTGAATTTTAATTATATGAAATTATTATGTATGTTTAGTTTTTTTTAAGTTATACACATTTCCTGCTCTCCCCCCTCCCCATTTTCTTCTACTATTATCTTAGTCTGCCATTCAAGTCCTCAAATTGCCCAACCAAAGTAAAATGTTCCCGTGTAGACATTTGATTGCTACTTTACATATATTTAAGAATATAGCTTGCTTATTAGTGAAATACTACAAGGCTACAATCTCATTAAACTAAGTGTTTCTAAACATGGTTTGCTGTTACCGTCAGCTGTATTAATGATGAGTCAAAAATAAACTGAATTTACAACCTGCAGAGTAACTTATTTTATGACTAAAATGTTGACAAAACTGTAATAATATTCTTAGACCTCAGGAAATGAATTCATGAACAAAATGTTATTGGAGCTTTCTCACAGTGCAGGAAAAATATTTTATTTTTATTTCTGGGAACAATTAAACCTATGAAATGAAATGTGTCATGTGTATCATGCAAGGTTTTTCCAGTCTTCTCATTTTTCCCTCCAGTAAAATTGTTTTTTTTTTTACCTTGAAAACAGTTTGGGCCAGGGCTAGAAAAGCAGAGGTATTTCTTTTCATCTTAAATGTTTTTCCTTAAATAATATTCCACCCCATTTATCTTCCCATGGGTGGAAGAACCAACATTTTCTCAACAATACTTCAGTTTGGAAGCATTTGATATTAGTTGTCTACTGAAAGAAATGTTCAGAAGATAATAAAATAAGGCATGACTTTTTTCCCCATTGTAAGATAAACCCAGTTTCTCGGTCATTCACATATTTTTGTTCCCTTCAGCATAATCCTTTAAGCTTAAAAACATTCCAGTTGTCCCCCTATGCAAATTTGGGAAAGGCTTTCATACAAATGGTGCATCTTATTTACGTGTGTGTGTGTGTGTGTGTGTGTGTGTGTGTGTGTGTGTGTAAAGGTTTCCCTGTCCAGTCATGTCTGTCTCTTGTGGGTGGTGCTCTTCTCCGTTTTTTAGCTGAGGGAGCCTAGGACGTTTCTGCAATCATGTGGCCAGCATGATATCATTCTGCAGTGCAAAACATAGAATGCTGTTATCTTCCCACTGGATTGCCTAAACACACGCACACACACGCACACACACCATCTCTGAATAACATCCATCTTGAGACATTATATAAAGATTAGATGTTGACTACTCTATTTGGATCTCACCAAAGTCTTCTACAAAACCTCTCACGAAATTCTCCTTGGCAGCATGTTAAAATATGGTTGACAACTGAGAGCAGTAGTCTCTCTTATGGTTGATTGTGATGGCATGCTACATTTTTTGTTTAGGGCCTGAACTGTGATGTATACCAAGTCACACTAGAAGTAATTTATACAAACTCATCCCCACTTCAGGCAGGCTTGATGGCTCAGTGATTAAGATGCTGGACTTGTTGGCAGGTTTGAGACCCAAATGTGGTGTGACGGGGTGAGTTCCTTGCTCCAGCTCCTGCCAACCTAGCAGTTTGAAAGCATGAAAATGTGAGTAGATAAATAGGTGCCACTTCAATGGGAAGCTAACAGAGCTCTGTGATGTCATTCTAGCTACATGACCATGGAAACATCTTCAGACAGCGCTGGCTCAATGGCCCTTGAAACAGAGATGAGCTCCATCCCCAAGTTGCAATAGCAATAGCATTTAGACTTACATACTGCTTCACAGTGTTTTTACAGCCCTCTCTAAGCTGTATAGAGTCAGCATATTGCCCCCAACAACCTGAGTCCTCATTTTACCAAGCTTGGAAGGATGAAAGGCTAAGTCAACCTTGAGCCTGGTGAGATTCAAACTGCCAAATTGCAGTCAGCTGGCAGTCAGCAGAAATAGCCTGCAGTACTGCATTCTAACCACTGCGCCACCACAACTCATAAGTTAGATAATAATTACACATTTGTGAAAAGTGCAAGTCACTGATTATCTGGAAATGTTTCAGAATTTAAACTTTCTGATAATGTTCATATAAATGCCAAGGTGAATATTTTGATCACTTTTTTAACAATAAAAATTGTTAAATAGCATTTTTTTTAAATGATTAATAGGGGGAAATGGTTGAAATATTGTGTCTATGTATTATGGAAAGGAAACTGTGTTGTTTTATTGCTTGTGATGGTCCTTTTTATGCTAGAAACATTACTTTGGTTTGCCATAATTCAGCTAGTTAGCAAAATAAGCCACAGAGGGCTTTTAAAATATCTGTAAAGTCTACTTTACAGAAATAAATCTACCCATTGAAAGGGCTAAGAAATGTCTGCAAATGCTGTTTGCCTTTGAAGAGTTGGTAATAGCCTGTTTTCTTTCCCTCTGTGAATGGATGTCAAGTACAGTTCAGCCTGACATTTCATATTTTCTAATTAGTTTAATCATGACATAACTCTCTGCTCCCAACATTTTCTCTTGAATGGTCTGGATTCATTTCTTGGATTCTAAAACAGAACACTTACATCATCAAGCATTACTGTCTTCCTTCTCCCCTTACACTTCCTCAGCATAGATGGATAAGTTTTTAAAAAGTAAAACTAGTGGGCCTGGTTTTAAGAACATTAAATGTTTCAAGTCTAATGCTGAGCTTTTGATTTCCCTACATTAGTCATCCGTTTTTGTGGGCTTTCTGTGCATCTCTCTCTGCATGAGAAGTTTTGAAGGGAAGCTAGAATTGGAGATGAGAATCCCATACATGCCATATATTTGATCTTATTTCAAAGTGTGCCCCTTCCCTCTTGCCTTGTAGCTTTCTTTCTCCTGATTATTGCACCTCATTCTCAATTAATTGATGTCTAATTGATACGTGAAACATCAGTTATTCTTTCCAAGGTGGTAAAGTTCCATTCAAATGTAGAAGAAAAATTATACAACATAATAGAATAAAATATTCTACCCTGGTTAATATCAAAAGCACATTGCCTCCCAGACCCCATTGAAGTCTAGAGATTCAAGTCAGAGGAGGGATTATTTAAAGGCAACAAGGAATAAATAATGGATTGAAGGAAAATGTTTTGAGTTGGTCTGATTTCTAAGATGGCCTCAATTGTACATCCAGAAGCTGGATTGCCATTAATAAAAAGTCTCTGTTCAGTTAGATCAGTATTTCTTAGTCTCTGTAATTTTAAAATATATATTTCAACTCCCAGAATTCTCCAGCATTTTGGCCGGGGAATTCTGGGAATTGAAGGCCACAAGTCTTAAAAGTAGCTGAGGTCAATCAACATTGTGTTAAACATTACCCTTCTATTTTCTTCTTTTCCGATTGGGAAAAAAAGTATGCCAAATCATTAAGGACAGAATTAGAGGTGTCCGTTGCTAGTTGAATTCATTGCATCGTATGAAATGGCTTACTTTTTTAGCTTTTAAAAAAATCTATTTAACTCTTTGTCTTTCACACTTCAGAAGCATAAGACAACTTGTTCTAAATTGTATGAATGGTGGTCTAAATGTCAACTGGTTTCCTTCCAGTTGAACTCAACTAGTGGTGACAAGCATGTGCCATTGTTTTCTTGATAATAAATAAAAGGAATTTCTTTTTTAGTCTACATCACGAGTTTCAAACTCGCCACGTCACATTGCTGTCATGGGATGTTTCATGATAATTTTCCCATTTGCAGAACTGGAGTGAGCATGGCCTGTGTGTGACGCATCTGGCCCGCGGGCCACCAGTTTGACACCCCTGGTCTACATCTATGGTTCTCTCTGCTGATAGGATATAATGATAATAAGGAAAGCTTTTTCTTTAATGCTGATTGTCTACCATAAAACAAAAGTCATTTGGTTTCTAATCATCATATTATTATATAGGCCTCATCAATAATTCAGTGATTTTGATAGCAATGAATTTGGCTTTCTGGTTTGCCTGAAGAATGATGACATGTAATTTTGGGTCTTTTCTTTTGATAGCATTCCTAAATGAGGCTGGTTTTAATTTTGTAAGAAAATGCATTCATGCAGTGGAAACAAGAGGTATGTATTAAAGTGTTAATGTAATAAAACCATTGCAATTAAACCAAACAGTTTAAATAACTGTAATTAACACTGCAATTAAATTAATCAAACATTACCCTTTGGGGAGTGCTGAGCGTATTTAAAACTTCTCAGTTTGAACAAAATGGCTGCCTTGAGGGGATTGCAGATTTGACTATTCTCAAAGTGTCTGAACTGTAGCTTATTGCAAAATACTATTTGTACCTATGATATCAACTACCAACCATCATCCTGCCTCTTTTTTTTCTTGGCAAGTAGGAAATTTTTAAACAAAATGTTCTGTTGTAGTTCTCTATAATTGTTATTCCTATTTAATGAAAGCAATGCATAACTTGCATTTCACCTTTGCAATGTTTTCTCTCAAAAATATTACGCTGCTTTTTATTAGGGGGCTCACTCAGTAAAACCCTAAATTAATCTAAAAATTAGGGCCTTTGGTCTTCAGTGGTGTTATGTCATTACTTAACCACCCTCTTTGGGTTTCTTGAAGTCTCATCACTCAACATATGTTAGTTGACTGATTTAAACATGATTCCAAGAAGAAAGATATTAAACTGTGCAATGCTATATACAAGACTGGCTTTTCAAACCATTAAACATTTCTGGTTCATTGTATTATTCAGTCATCACTTTTATGTAGCCACCCATCTCATGTAAATAAAGGTCAAACCAACATCTTTAAGAAACATAATACACAATAAAAGAGATTGTTATTACTATTATTAATAAAGTCCAGAATAGAGCATCTTTGATGTTACATACAATGTAGCCATCTCACCATTTCTCCATTTATAATGTGTAAGCTGACTTATAGAGGAGATAGGCAGCCTAAATAAATTTCCCTGAGATCTCCAAGCCTGCAGAGATAGCTACATTTTGAGGACTTCCAAAAGGTTAACAAGGATGGGGCCAGTCTTATCTCTGGTGGGAATGATACAGTGAGCGCCATGGCAGAAAAGGCAAATGAATTATTTCAAATAGCTGTGACACACTTTGCAGAATTTTTCTTTTATGTGGTTGGCAGCAATACCTATGAAATTGTTATTGCATTATTCCTCAAATTTGCCCTTTGTCTTGGTGAATGACTAGGCTAGTGAGAAGGCCAAATTATTCTTTTTTTCTCACCTGTGGAAGTCCTTCTGCACCATTGAAGTAGTTTGGCTCCGAACCAGGAAAATAAGGCAACACTGAACTTCAGCAGTTTGTTGTGGTTAAGTTATAATCTGCATGATGATAAAAAAAAATAATCTACATGATGGAGATTTTTTTTGAAAACCAGACATAGGGATGTACACTTTTAGAGAATTTGTCAGGTCTTTTTCTTTCTCTTATTTCTTTCTCTTCCTTCTGTGCTAAACTTATCCCAATGATGGCCCAAGAGGTAGATTGGACTCAAAACTGATTGACTCCAGATTGCTCAGAACTTGAGACCATCAAATTCAATGGCTTTCTCATTCCTATTCTAATCTGGGACTCTCCCGTCATGTGACTAGGTTGCAATGAGTAATGGGGCTTACCTGTGGCTATGGGAGGGAAATGTACCTCACAAATGCACTCGAAACATGGATCTTTAAATATGCATCACAACAGTGGCAAGGTGACAAGGCAGATGTTTTCAGTAAATTGTAAATGTGGGTATATAAGCATTCATAAAGTCTAACTATGCTGTATTCTCATTTATCTTTGAAGGTATCACAATCTTGGGATTGTACCGGATAGGGGGTGTGAACTCCAAAGTGCAGAAGCTGATGAATACTGTCTTCTGTAAGAATATTGAGATGTTCATTGTGCTTCAGCATTTTATTGTGTGTTGCACCAGAATCTACTTCAATGTACAAGCAGAATAAGATTGTATTTATCCAACTGTCCTGCTTATTAGATATGTTTTTAGGAAAGGAGGAGTTCAGGGGTGACCACCCATCTAATGTTTTTTAATGGTTAAATATTACTTTTTCCAAATATGTATCCTGGTTTCTGACTACCATTTCTCATTTACATTTGAAAACATTGGCAATGTAGTTTCAGTTGCATGAAACATGCAGAAAAATAATTTGCCTCCAAGAATACTGGCTCAAATAAATTAGGACCATCTTGGAATCAGATGGTTGATAAATTAAATGTCCCAATTACTAAATGATTAGCATTAAATTTGAAATTGAGTTTTATCCATTTGCTAGGATAATTGCATTATTTGTAAATACAGGTAATCCTCAGCTTACAACAGTTCATTTAGTGACCTTTCCAAAGTTACAACAGCACTGAAAAATCTGGCTTATGACCATTTTTAAAGTTACGACCTTTGTAACATCTCCATGAACATGTGGTCAGAATTTGGATGCTTGACAAGTGGTTCATATTTACGACCATTGCAATGTCCCATGGTCATATGATCACTTTTTGTGACCTTGTGACAAGCAAAGTCAATGCAGAAGCCAGATTCGCTTAAACAACCAGGTTACAAACCCATCAGCTGCAGTGATTCTCTTAACAACTAAGGTAAGAAAAGTCATAAAATGGGGCAAAATTCACTTAACAAATGTCTCACTTAATAACAGAAATTTTGGGCTCAGTTGTTGACATAAGTCGAGGACTACCTGTACTGAAATCTTAAAATACTATTCCCTACCTCTTATAACTGCTTTTTATCTTCAGTTTAATTTTAGCATTCTGATGAAACATTATGAATAATACCATATAAAAAGACACAACAATAATATACAGAGTCTGTATAAGAAAATTTGTAATGTTAAAATGAAATTTAAGAACATGACACCCTAATAACCAAAAAACGAGTTCTATATCTACGACATTTATCATTAAAGGAACTGCATTTTTATTGTGCAAAATAAAACATATAAAATAGCCCTTTTAACTACATGAGTCAGTTTTGGAATCCTTTATGTTATGAAATTCCTTTTCATTTTTGGAAAAATCATCTAAATAGCTTGTAAAATAATTCATAGATGGCATTCTACCTTAAAATTGCATTATATTAATCAGTCTTTCTAGATTACGTTGTGACGTTTGTACTCTAATTAATACATGTTACCATTTCTGGTGGCAAAATTCCTATTCTGATTATCATTTCTGTTCATAGTTTTTGAGAAACATTTGGAGATAATTTTTGGAAACTATATGACAATCTTCATTCATTCATTCATTCATTCATTCATTCATTCATGATCATGTTCTCCAAGATATAGTAACACAGCTCAAGAGATTATGAGCAATTAAATTCCTGTTGTTAGCTGCCAGATATATTACATCAAATTATGGGGGAACTATGTATTTCAAATTATTGTAACTTCTAAAATGCTTCCTTCCAATAAAAATGAGAGCTATTCTGTAATCAGATTTAAAACCAAGCACAAATTTTAGTCTTTTGAAATGCTGGAACATTTTGATATTTATGTAACATAATCAAACAGTGGCAGACCATGAATGAATTGGCAGTGACACTGCCAACAACTGTAGCTTGGCAATAGAGAAGGACCATAAAAGCTCTGCCAGATTAGGCTGTAGTTCATCTGGTCCATCATTTTACATCATGCAGTGGCCAACTGGATGAAAATAGAGAGCAAAAGCCTCGTTCACTCTTGCTTCCCAGGAACCGATATTTAAGGCATTCTGCTTACTATTTGGAAAATAATCAAATCAATCACCAACACTATTAATTGTCACTGATAGCCTGATCTTTCATGAACTCTTCTAAAGGTTGAAGTTGATAACCATTCATTGAAACTGCTGGCAGTAAATTCCACAGTTTGTCTCATGGGTTAGTTCACTTGATTTGGTTTCAGTCACTGACCTTGAGATCTAACGTGAAGGGTGGAGGGAATTCTATCCATGTTGTCTGTGTCACAAACGAACATCCTGTTAGCCTCCTTTATTTGAATTATAGAACCAGCAATGCTCTCATAGTGAATGGGCGCTTCCTCATTGACTCCCACAAGATGCAGCAAGCCTACTCTTCCCACACTCAACTCATCATGTGGGCACATAGATCAGATATGCAAGTCTGCAACCAAATATCCAAGCAGATGTTCCCATTCAAAATTGAACTGCCCTGGTTTTGGGTCTTCCATCAGCTACCATACCAAGGTCAGGGAGGAATAATAGCCACTGTGTATTATTGATCCATTAGCAGTAGCTCGTATCCCTGTCCTGGAGGTGGGTGCATCGGACTGGGGCTGTTTCTGATGTACAGTCTGCTTTGATGTCTGGCATCAGCCCTCACAGTGTTCTTTGACTTCATCATTTTATTTATTGATTGATTTGGTTTGATTTGATATGATAATCTCTTACAAGATAATAGGCATAAGGATAAACATAGTTATGAATACATGAAATGAATACATATAAGAAAAATAAAAGAATCAATAGGACAGGGACGGTAGGCACGTTGGTGCGCTTATGCACACCCCCTACAAACCTCTTAGGAAAGGGGTGAGGTCAATAGTAGAAAGTCTAAGCTTAAAGTTTTTGGGGTTTGGGGAAGAAACCACAGAGTCAGGTAGAGTATTCCAGACATTGTCATTGTGCTTCTTATGCTAGGGTTCAATTTCTGTGCTCCAGACCCAAGGTCAGAAACAGTTCATGGCATGTCCCAAATTATCTTGGCCATCCTCATGGTTTATACTTCAGAGAAGATGGAATGTGATTTAGACATGGAGGACAATATCTGCTATTCTTTATCATGGTCAGCTAACTTCCCTGGTCAAGTGCAACTAATGCTGAGAATTTCAGGGTCCCATGAAAGTTTCTGAAGACCACTCTTAACAGCCATCTGTGTGCGAGATCCTGTCCCATTGTATTGTATCTCAGATATGTACTATTATGACTTTGGTTCTCTTCTTTTGAAAGAAAGAGTGTAGAAATATTTTCAACAAGCAATGCATGCCAGTAGTTGAGCTGTGTTGAAACAGCTATGTCATTGTTCTGACCCAGATCCTTTTCCAACAAATCAAACACAATCCAAAAGGAACAAAAACCTTGTAATGCTTTTACAAAATAATTAGCTGTGATAAGCACAAGTCTTGCTAATCTGTGCAAGACTTGACGAAAGATAACAGACAAGAAATAATTTGCAATACAAGAATCTTGAAATATAAACTCAGGATACTGGAATGTCCACGAGGCTGGAGTTTCAAAACGTCTTTGCCTTCTGCAAAGTACGTTCGTTTCACAGCTGGCTTTTATCTTCTTGAAGGAGGGGCCATTAGCTTGCAGCCTTACTCCTGAGTCACCCATGCTGTTGTAACTGCTCTTCCTCCGAGCAATCCGTGCACATGCACTTAGCACAGGCTCCTTGGGAGCCTCCTCATGACTGCTGCTGGCCCCCACAATCTCTGAAGGCAGCAGTCCACTCTGTAATGGTCCTGGCCCCTCATCTGAGTCCTCGCTCTCCTCAGCCGTCTGCACCTGCTGCCAGCTAGCCACAACAGTCATATAGTTTTGTCATATACTACTGGTTGTTCCCAATTATATAAGTTGTTAATATCGAGTTACCAACTCAATTATTGAATATTTAAATATGTACAGCTTTTCATGGCTCCAAATGATGACATTACTAATAGGGGTACCTAACATTCCACTGAGGAATGAATTCATTCAGTTTCTCTCTCTTTTAATAGCTCCTAAATCTCCTCCTGATATGGACATTGATTTGGAAATTTGGGACAATAAAACTATAACAAGTGGACTAAAGAACTACCTCAGGTAAGCAAGCATAAGCCCATGTGGAATTCCAGTCTCTTATGGCAGATGCTTGTCAGTATCTCTGACTTCTGTTCTTCAATCTTTCCTATAACATAGAGAGCATAGAGTGTTGGTAGTCCCTGATTTAGTTATTTGTCTTATTTTTGGTGCATTGAGAACCTTTTCATTTTAAGTGGAGCTTTTCTTAGTTGATATCTAATGCTTAAAACACTGGGCAATAAATTTCTTTAACTAGTTAATTCATTTGATCAGAACTGCACAGCATGGTTAGCTAATTGGTTATTAGTAAAACAAATACAACTTATTTCCTTTGTTTAATTAATTTAGGCAGTTGCATTGGCAAGGAATGAAAAAAAAATGAAGGGACGTGTTTATTCAGAAAGCAGATTGGTTTGAAATCCATTGTCTTGCATTCCAAACAACCTAATGTTGACTTCATTTGAGCCCTCCAGATAATTGGAGACAGTTGTTAAGAGCACAGACATTCAGAGGGATATTAGAGCAAGCTGATAGGATTTCAGGTTGCAAAGCTATCACAATTATTTCTCCATTATTTTTTTAATAACTGGTGGAATAGTATTTTTGATAGGAAAAGCCAAGGATTTGACTTAAAGTCTTTCTCTTTAAATATTCGTAGAAGTTTAACACTAATCAAGAGAAAAATTACAAAGGTTTATCCAAAATAAAGAGGCAGATTGAATTTAGTTAGGGATGCTGCAACTTCTTTGGAATATAAGTAAACCTCTTTCTTCTTCCCATAATTTAATGAAATCATAGAAGATAGCCTGTTGCAGCACCAACTCAACATTAGTTAATGTCTAAACAAGCAAAGCAATCAAACCCATTTAGGACTTGATGAAAAATCACTACAAATCCCAAATCTGTAGGCTAAACAAAACAACTGTGCTATGGCCAAGAAAATTACATGGAATCAAGGAACCAAACTTGATATGAGAAGGTCTTTACCCTTGAGAATGATGAATGATTTAGTCACAAATTTTTGTCTCCTATGCTTCTATGAGCATATCCTTCCTCCATGTAACATCCTCTAAAGATCATATAGCTGGGAAAGGGCAAAACTTTTGTAGTCCAACTCATCTGGAGATCAGCAGCTTGAAGAAGGCTGCAATAGAGCATGTCAGGAAACTTTATTTATCATCTCTCCATCCAGCTGTGTGACATTTTAAGACTTCAGTAATACTATCTATAACTCACAGCCATGCAAGGTTAGAATGGCACTAAAGCAAGTGTCTGCTTTGGAATTAAATGTGAATATCTTCAAAATACTACGTTCAGCCTTTTCTTTCACTAATTCTTTTGCTCAGGTGTCTTGCAGAGCCACTGATGACTTTCAAGTTACACAAGGATTTCATCGTTGCTGTTAGTAAGTGAAAAAAAAAAGGATGATAAACCTGGGATTGGGACAAATATAATAAGAAATCAGGTTTCTTTATAGACTTAGGTTGCTGTGACAAGTGTGTGTGTGTGTTTGTGTGTGTGTGTGTGTGTGTGTGTGTGTGTATGTATGTATGTATGTATGTGTGTGTGTATGT